>OZ020607.1:82503319-83103319 GCA_963971545.1 Philophylla caesio
AACATGGAAATATACAAACAAAAAACCTTCGTGGGAAAAATAATAAACGAACAGATAAACACAGCCTCGGATGTATCATTCGAGCCTCTTAGGCTACTATACCCAAATCAGGTCAGAAGTCCCGTAACTAACACACAAAAGGGTACGCAAGTGCAAACCACTGAACCCAAGCGAAAGAAAATAACGGATTTTTACCTACCTTCGAATCCAGACAATAATAATCAATAAAATGTAAACAACTAAGTTATATATACCTGCAGGTATAACAGCAACTTAAGGCTACAATACAAACACAAAAAAGGGTCCGCTAAGGAGTACCTAACCAAAAGCAACAGACAAGGACAATACTATAAAGACTAACGTACGTACAGAAAATAATCAGAACGAAAAATTACACTGAAGATGGCACAACGCCGAAACCGGTTTGTCTCCAAACCAAACTTGACAAGGGATGACGGAAATTTGTTCCAAAGTACAGCGTACTCATACGATATTGCTTTCAGCAATCTTGAAAATTTGAACAAAAATTAACTAGCTCCAAAATCGGTCGGGTTTAGACTCAAATGTGTGGAAATACATATATATTCACGTGAAAAAAATAAGAACTCTAATAAAGATGATGCAATTTTTGCAAAAAAATCCATATGACGCATTGATATGAGTAGCGCACTCATAACACATTGCTTTCGACAATCTTGAAAATTATAAGAAAAATTAAGTAGCTCCAAAATCGGTCGGGTTTAGACTCAAATGTGTGGAAATACATATATATTCACGTGTACAAAATAAGAACTCGAATAAAGATGTTGAAAGATTTGCAAAAAAGTCCATTTGACACATTGTTATGAGTAGCGTCCTCATACCACATTGCTTTCGACAATTTAAAAAATTTGAACAAAAATTTAGTAGCTCCAAAATCGGTCGGATTTAGACTCAAATGTGTGGAAATACATATATTTTTACGGATACAAAATAAGAACTGGAATAAAGATCATGAAATTTTTGCAAAAAAGTCCATTTGACACATTGTTATGAGTAGCGTACTTATATCACATTGCTTTCGACAATCTAAAAAAGTTGAACAAAAATTTAGTTGCTCCAAAATCGGTCGGATTTAGACTCAAATGTGTGGAAATACATATATATTCACGTGAACAAAATAAAAACTCGGATAAAGATGATGAAATTTTGCAAAAAAATCCATATGACCCATTGTTATGAGTACCGTACTCGTACGACATTGCTTTCGACAATTTTGAAAATTTGAACAAAAATTAACTTGCTCCAAAATCGGTCGGGTTTAGACTCAAATGTGTGGAAATACATATATATTCACGTGTACAAATTAAGAACTCGAATAAAGATGATGGAATTTTTGCAAAAAAGTCCATATGACACATTGTAATGAGTAGCGTACTCATACGACATTGCTTTTGACAATCTTGAAAATTTGAACAAAAATTAACTTGCTCCAAAATCGGTCGGATTTAGACTCAAATGTGTGGAAATACAAATATATTCACGTGAACAAAATAAAAACTCGGATAAAGATGATGAAATTTTGCAAAAAAATCCATATGACCCATTGTTATGAGTAGCGTACTCGTACGACATTGCTTTCGACAATTTTGAAAATTTGAACAAAAATTAACTTGCTCCAAAATCGGTCGGGTTTAGACTCAAATGTGTGAAAATACATATATATTCACGTGTACAAATTAAGAACTCGAATAAAGATGATGGAATTTGTGCAAAAAAGTCCATATGACACATTGTAATGAGTAGCGTACTCATACGACATTGCTTTTGACAATCTTGAAAATTTGAACAAAAATTAACTTGCTCCAAAATCGGTCGGATTTAGACTCAAATGTGCGGAAATACATATATATTCACGTGAACAAAATAAGAACTCGAATAATGATGTTGAAATTTTTGCAAAAAAATCCATATGACCCATTGTTATGAGTAGCGTACTCAAACGACATTGCTTTCGACAATCTTGGAAATTTGAACAAAAATTAACTTGCTTTAAAATCGGTCGGGTTTAGACTCAAATGTGTGGAAATACATATATATTCACGTGTACAAAATAAGAACTCGAATAAAGATGATGGAATTTTTGCAAAAAAGTACATATGACACATTGTTATGAGTAGCGTACTCATATCACATTGCTTTCGACAATCTAAAAAATTTTAACAAAAATTTAGTAGCTCCAAAATCGGTCGGATTTAGACTCAAATGTGTGGAAATACATATATATTCACGTGTACAAAATAAGAACTCGAATAAAGATGTTGAAAGATTTGCAAAAAAGTCCATTTCACACATTGTTATGAGTAGCGTCCTCATACCACATTGCTTTCGACAATTTAAAAAATTTGAACAAAAATTTAGTAGCTCCAAAATCGGTCGGATTTAGACTCAAATGTGTGGAAATACATATATATTCACGTGTACAAAATAAGAACTCGAATAAAGATGTTGAAAGATTTGCAAAAAAGTCCATTTCACACATTGTTATGAGTAGCGTACTCATACCACAGTGCTTTCGACAATCTAAAAAATTTGAACAAAAAATTAAGTTGCTCCAAAATCGGTCGGGTTTAGACTCAAATGTGTGGAAATGCATACATATTCAAGTGTACAAAATAAGAACTGGAATAAAGATGATGAAATTTTTGCAAAAAAGTCCATTTGACACATTGTTATGAGTAGCGTACTCATATCACATTGCTTTCGACAATCTAAAAAAGTTGAACAAAAATTTAGTTGCTCCAAAATCGGTCGGATTTAGACTCAAATGTGTGGAAATACATATATATTCACGTGAACAAAATAAGAACTCGGATAAAGATGATGAAATTTTGCAAAAAAATCCATATGACCCATTGTTATGAGTACCGTACTCATACGACATTGCTTATGATAATCTGGAAAATTTGAACAAAAATTAACTTGCTCCAAAATCGGCCGGGTTTAGACTCAAATGCGTGGAAATACATATATATTCACGTATACAAAATAAGAACTCGAGTAAAGATGATGAAATTTTTGCAAACAAATCCAAATGACGCAATGTTATGAGTAGCGTACTCATACCACATTGCTTTCGACAATCTTGAAAATTTGAACAAAAATTAAGTTGCTCCAAAATCGGTCGGGTTTACACTCAAATGTGTGAAAATACATATATATTCACGTGTACAAAATAAGAACGCGAATAAAGATGATGAAATTTTTGCAAAAAAGTCCATTTGACACATTGTTATGAGTAGCGTAATCATATCACATTGCTTTCGACAATCTAAAAAATTTGAACAAAATTTAGTAGCTCCAAAATCGGTCGGATTTAGACTCAAATGTGTGGAAATACATATATATTCACGTGTACAAAATAAGAACTCGAATAAAGATGATGGAATTTTTGCAAAAAAGTCCATATGACACATTGTTATAAGTAGCGTACTCATACGATATTGCTTTCGGCAATCTTGAAAATTTTAACAAAAATTAACTTGCTCCAAAATCGGTCGGGTTTAGACTCAAATGTGTGGAAATACATATATATTCACGTGAACAAAATAAGAACTCGAATAAAGATGATGCAATTTTTGCAAAAAAATCCATATGACGCATTGATATGAGTAGCGTACTCATAACACATTGCTTTCGCCAATCTTGAAAGTTATAAAAAAAATTAAGTAGCTCCAAAATCGGTCGATTTTAGACTCAAATGTGTGGAAATACATATATATTCACAAGTAAAAAATAAGAACTCGAATAAAAATGTTGAAATTTTTGCAAAAAAGTCCATTTGACACATTGTTATGAGTAGCGTACTCATACCACATTGCTTTCGACAATCTAAAAAATTTGCACAAAAATTAACTTGCTCTAAAATCGGTCGGGTTTAGACGCAAATGTGTGGAAATACATATAAATTCACGTGTACAAAATAAGAACTCGAATAAAGATGTTGAAATTTTTGCATAAAAGTCCATTTGACACATTGTTATGAGTAGCGTACTCATAAGTACCACATTGCTTTCGACAATTTAAAAAATTTGAACAAAAATTTAGTAGCTCCAAAATCGGTCGGGCTTAGACTCAAATGTGTGGAAATACATATATTTTTACGGATACAAAATAAGAACTGGAATAAAGATGATGAAATTTTTGCAAAAAAGTCCATTTGACACATTGTTATGAGTAGCGTAATCATATCACATTGCTTTCGACAATCTAAAAAATTTGAACAAAAATTTAGTATTCACGTGTACAAAATAAGAACTCGAATAAAGATGATGGAATTTTTGCAAAAAAGTCCATATGACACATTGTTATAAGTAGCGTACTCATACGATATTGCTTTCGGCAATCTAGAAAATTTTAACAAAAATTAACTTGCTCCAAAATCGGTCGGGTTTAGACTCAAATGTGTCGAAATACATATATATTCACGTGAACAAAATAAGAACTCAAATTAAGATGTTGAAATTTTTGCAAAAAAGTCCATTTGACACATTGTTATGAGTAGCGTACTCATATCACATTGCTTTCGACAATCTAAAAAATTTGAACAAAAATTTAGTTGCTCCAAAATCGGTCGGATTTAGACTCAAATGTGTGGAAATACATATATATTCACGTGAACAAAATAAGAACTCGAATAAAGATGATGAAATTTTTGCAAACAAATCCAAATGATGCAATGTTATGAGTAGCGTACTCATACCACATTGCTTTCGACAATCTTGAAAATTTTAACAAAAATTAAGTTGCTCCAAAATCGGTCGGGTTTACACTCAAATATGTGGAAATACATATATATTCACGTGTACAAAACAAGAACGCGAATAAAGATGATGAAATTTTTGCAAAAAAGTCCATTTGACACATTGTTATGAGTAGCGTAATCATATCACATTGCTTTCGACAATCTCAAAAATTTGAACAAAATTTAGTAGCTCCAAAATCGGTCGGGTTTAGACTCAAATCTGTGAAATTACATATATATTCACGTGTACAAAATAAGAACTCGAATAAAGATGATGGAATTTTTGCAAAAAAGTCCATATGACACATTGTTATAAGTAGCGTACTCATACGATATTGCTTTCGGCAATCTTGAAAATTTTAACAAAAACTAACTTGCTCCAAAATCGGTCGGGTTTAGACTCAAATGTGTGGAAATACATATATATTCACGTGAACAAAATAAGAACTCGAATAAAGATGATGCAATTTTTGCAAAAAAATCCATATGACGCATTGATATGAGTAGCGTACTCATAACACATTGCTTTCGCCAATCTTGATAATTATAAAAAAAATTAAGTAGCTCCAAAATCGGTCGGGTTTAGACTCAAATGTGTGGAAATACATATATATTCACATGTAAAAAATAATAACTCGAATAAAGATGTTGAAATTTTTGCAAAAAAGTCCATTTGACACATTGTTATGAGTAGCGTACTCATACCACATTGTTTTCGACAATCTAAAAAATTTGCACAAAAATTAACTTGCTCTAAAATCGGTCGGGTTTAGACGCAAATGTGTGGAAATACATATATATTCACGTGTACAAAATAAGAACTCGAATAAAGATGTTGAAATTTTTGCAAAAAAGTCCATTTGACACATTGTTATGAGTAGCGTAATCATATCACATTGCTTTCGACAATCTAAAAAATTTGAACAAAAATTTAGTAGTTCCAAAATCGGTCGGATTTAGACTCACATGTGTGGAAATACATATATATTCACGTGTACAAAATAAGAACTCGAATAAAGATGATGGAATTTTTGCAAAAAAGTCCATATGACACATTGTTATGAGTAGCGTACTCATATCACATTGCTTTCGACAATCTAAAAAAGTTGAACAAAAATTTAGTTGTTCCAAAATCGGTCGGATTTAGACTCAAATGTGTGGAAACACATATATATTCACGTGAACAAAATAAGAACTCGGATAAAGATGATGAAATTTTTGCAAAAAAATCCATATGACCCATTGTTATGAGTAGCGTACTTGTACGACATTGCTTTCAACAATCTGGAAAATTTGAACAAAAATTAACTTGCTCCAAAATCGGTCGGGTTTAGACTCAAATGTGTGGAAATACATATATATTCACGTGAACAAAATAAGAACTCAAATTAAGATGTTGAAATTTTTGCAAAAAAGTCCATTTGACACATTGTTATGAGTAGCGTACTCATATCACATTGCTTTCGACAATCTAAAAAAGTTGAACAAAAATTTAGTTGTTCCAAAATCGGTCGGATTTAGACTCAAATGTGTGGAAACACATATATATTCACGTGAACAAAATAAGAACTCGGATAAAGATGATGAAATTTTTGCAAAAAAATCCATATGACCCATTGTTATGAGTAGCGTACTCGTACGACATTGCTTTCAACAATCTGGAAAATTTGAACAAAAATTAACTTGCTCCAAAATCGGTCGGGTTTAGACTTAAATGTGTGGAAATACACATATATTCACGTATACAAAGTAAGAACTCGAATAAAGATGATGGAATTTTTGCAAAAAAATCCAAATGACGCAATGTTATGAGTAGCGTACTCATATCACATTGCTTTCGACAATCTAAACAAGTTGAACGAAAATTTAGTTTCTCCAAAATCGGTCGGATTTAGACTCAAATGTGTGGAAATACATATATATTCACGTGAACAAAATAAGAACTCGAATAAAGATGATGAAATTTTTGCAAAAAAATCCATATGACCCATTGTTATGAGTAGCATACTCGTACCACATTGCTTTCGACAATTTAAAAAATTTTAACAAAAATTTAGTAGCTCCAAGATCGGTCGGGTTTAGACTCAAATGTGTGGAAATACATATATTTTTACGGATAAAAATAAGAACTGGAATAAAGATGATGAAATGTTTGCAAAAAAATCCATATGACCCATTGTTATGAGTAGCGTACTCGTACCACATTGCTTTCGACAATTTAAAAAATTTGAACACAATTTAGTAGCTCCAAAATCGGTCGGGTTTAGACTCAAATGTGTGGAAATACATATATATTCACGTGAACAAAATAAGAACTCGAATAAAGATGATGCAATTTTTGCAAAAAAATCCTTTTGACGCATTGATATGAGTAGCGTACTCATAACACATTGCTTTCGCCAATCTTGAAAATTATAAAAAAAATTAAGTAGCTCCAAAATCGGTCGGGTTTAGACTCAAATGTGTGGAAATACATATATATTCACATGTACAAAATAAGAACTCGAATAAAGATGTTGAAATTTTTGCAAAAAAATCCATATGACCCATTGTTATGAGTAGCGTACTCGTACCACATTGCTTTCGACAATTTAAAAAATTTGAACAAAAATTTAGTAGCTCCAAAATCGGTCGGGTTTAGACTCAAATGTGTGGAAATGAAATACATATATTTTTACGGATACAAAATAAGAACTGGAATAAAGATGAAGAAATTTTTGCAAAAAAATCCATATGACCCATTGTTATGAGTAGCGTACTCATACAACATTGCTTTCGACAATCTTGAAAATTTGAACAAAAATTAACTTGCTCCAAAATCGGTCGGGTTTAGACTCAAATGTGTGGAAATACATATATATTCACGTGAACAAAATAAGAACTCGAATAAAGATGATGCAATTTTTGCAATAAAATCCATTTGACGCATTGATATGAGTAGCGTACTCATAACACATTGCTTTCACCAATCTTGTAAATTATAAAAAAAATTAAGTAGCTCCAAAATCGGTCGGGTTTAGACTCAAATGTGTGGAAATACATATATATTCACGTGTACAAAATAAGAACTCGAATAAAGATGATGGAATTTTTGCAAAAAAGTCCATATGACACATTGTAATGAGTAGCGTACTCATACGACATTGCTTTTGACAATCTTGAAAATTTGAACAAAAATTAACTTGCTCCAAAATCGGTCGGATTTAGACTCAAATGTGTGGAAATACATATATATTCTCGTGTACAAAATAAGAACTCGAATAAAGATGATGGAATTTTTGCAAAAAAGTCCATATGACACATTGTTATGAGTAGCGTTCTCATACGATATTGCTTTCGGCAATCTTGAAAATTTGAACAAAAATTAACTTGCTCCAAAATCAGTCGGGTTAAGCTCAAATGTGTGGAAATACATATATATTCACGTGAACAAAATAAGAACTCGAATAAAGATGATGCAATTTTTGCAAAAAAGTCCATATGACACATTGTTATGAGTAGCGTACTCATACGACATTGCTTTTGACAATCTTGAAAATTTGAACAAAAATTAACTTGCTCCAAAATCGGTCGGGTTTAGACTCAAATGTGTGGAAATACATATATATTCACGTGAACAAAATAAGAACTCGAGTAAAGATGATGCAATTTTTGCAAAAAAATCCATATGACGCATTGATATGAGTAGCGAACTCATAACACATTGCTTTCGACAATCTTGAAAATTATAAGAAAAATTAAGTAGCTCCAAAATCGGCCGGGTTTAGACTCAAATGTGTGGAAATACATATATATTCACGTGAACAAAATAAGAACTCAAATAAAGATGTTGAAATTTTTGCAAAAAAATCCATATGACCCATTGTTATGAGTAGCGTACTCATACGACATTGCTTTCGACAATCTTGGAAATTTGAACAAAAATTAACTTGCTTTAAAATCGGTCGGGTTTAGACTCAAATGTGTGGAAATACATATATATTCACGTGTACAAAATAAGAACTCGAATAAAGATGATGGAATTTTTGCAAAAAAGTACATATGACACATTGTTATGAGTAGCGTACTCATATCACATTGCTTTCGACAATCTAAAAAATTTGAACAAAAATTTAGTAGCTCCAAAATCGGTCGGATTTAGACTCAAATGTGTGGAAATACATATATATTCACGTGTACAAAATAAGAACTCGAATAAAGATGATGGAATTTTTGCAAAAAAGTACATATGACACATTGTTATGAGTAGCGTACTCATATGACATTGCTTTCGACAATCTAAAAAATTTGAACAAAAATTTAGTTGCTCCAAAATTGGTCGGGTTTAGACTCAAATGTGTTTAAATACATAAATATTCACGTGAACAAAATAAGAACTCGGATAAAGATGATGAAATTGTTTAAAAAAAATTCATATGACCCATTGTTATGAGTAGCGTACTCGTACGACATTGCTTTCGACAATCTGGAAAATTTGAACAAAAATTAACTTGCTCCAAAATTGGTCGGTTTTAGACTCAAATGTGTGGAAATACACATATATTCACGTGAACAAAATAAGAACTCGAATAAAGATGATGCAATTTTTGCAAAAAAAAATCCATTTGACGCATTGATATGAGTAGCGTACTCATAACACATTGCTTTCGCCAATCTTGTAAATTATAAAAAAAATTAAGTAGCTCCAAAATCGGTCGGGTTTAGACTCAAATGTGTGGAAATACATATATATTCACATGTACAAAATAAGAACTCGAATAAAGATGTTGAAATTTTTGCAAAAAATCCATATGACCCATTGTTATGAGTAGCGTACTCATATGACATTGCTTTCGACAATCTAAAAAATTTGAACAAAAATTTAGTTGCTCCAAAATCGGTCGGGTTTAGACTCAAATGTGTGGAAATACATAAATATTCACCTGAAGAAAATAAGAACTCGGATAAAGATGATGAAATTGTTTCAAAAAAATCCATATGACCCATTGTTATGAGTAGCGTACTCGTACCACATTGCTTTCGACAATCTTGAAAATTTGAACAAAAATTAACTTGCTCCAAAATCGGTCGGGTTTAGACTCAAATGTGTGGAAATACATATATATTCACGTGAACAAAATAAGAACTCGAATAAAGAT
The DNA here is from genome assembly GCA_963971545.1 of Philophylla caesio. Classification (NCBI taxonomy): domain Eukaryota; kingdom Metazoa; phylum Arthropoda; class Insecta; order Diptera; family Tephritidae; genus Philophylla; species Philophylla caesio. Next base: position 82,513,241 of record OZ020607.1, read on the forward strand.
GATGCAATTTTTGCAAAAAATCCATATGACCCATTGTTATGAGTAGCGTACTCATATGACATTGCTTTCGACAATCTAAATAATTTGAACAAAAATTTAGTTGCTCCAAAATTGGTCGGGTTTAGACTCAAATGTGTGGAAATACATATATATTCACATGTACAAAATAAGAACTCGAATAAAGATGTTGAAATTTTTGCAAAAAATCCATATGACCCATTGTTATGAGTAGCGTACTCATACGACATTGCTTTCGACAATCTTGAAAACTTGAACAAAAATTTAGTAGCTCCAAAATCAGTCGGGTTTAGACTCAAATGAGTGGAAATACATATATATTCACGTGAACAAAATAAGAACTCGAATAAAGATGATGAAATTTTTGCAAAAAAATCCATATGACCCATTGTTATGAGTAGCGTACTCATACGACATTGCTTTCGACAATCTTGAAAATTTGAACAAAAATTAACTTGCTCCAAAATCGTTCGGGTTTAGACTCAAATGTGTGGAAATACATATATATTCACGTGAACAAAATAAAAACTCGAATAAAGATGATGCAATTTTTGCAAAAAAATCCATTTGACGCATTGATATGAGTAGCGTACTCATAACACATTGCTTTCGCCAATCTTGTAAATTATAAAAAAAATTAAATAGCTCCAAAATCGGTCGGGTTTAGACTCAAATGTGTGGAAATACATATATATTCACATGTACAAAATAAGAACTGGAATAAAGATGTTGAAATTTTTGCAAAAAATCCATATGACCCATTGTTATGAGTAGCGTACTCATACGACATTGCTTTCGACAATCTTGAAAACTTGAACAAAAATTTAGTAGCTCCAAAATCAGTCGGGTTTAGACTCAAATGTGTGGAAATACATATATATTCACGTGAACAAAATAAAAACTCGAATAAAGATGATGCAATTTTTGCAAAAAAATCCATTTGACGCATTGATATGAGTAGCGTACTCATAACACATTGCTTTCGCCAATCTTGTAAATTATAAAAAAAATTAAATAGCTCCAAAATCGGTCGGGTTTAGACTCAAATGTGTGGAAATACATATATATTCACGTGAACAAAATAAGAACTCGAATAAAGATGATGAAATTTTTGCAAAAAAATCCATATGACCCATTGTTATGAGTAGCGTACTCATACGACATTGCTTTCGACAATCTTGAAAATTTGAACAAAAATTAACTTGCTCCAAAATTGGTCGGGTTTAGACTCAAATGTGTGGAAATGAAATACATATATTTTTACGAATACAAAATAAGAACTGGAATAAAGATGAAGAAATTTTTGCAAAAAAATCCATATGACCCATTGTTATGAGTAGCGTACTCATACAACATTGCTTTCGACAATCTTGAAAATTTGAACAAAAATTAACTTGCTCCAAAATCGGTCGGGTTTAGACTCAAATGAGTGGAAATACATATATATTCACGTGAACAAAATAAGAACTCGAATAAAGATGATGAAATTTTTGCAAAAAAATCCATATGACCCATTGTTATGAGTAGCGTACTCATACGACATTGCTTTCGACAATCTTGAAAATTTGAACAAAAATTAACTTGCTCCAAAATCGGTCGGGTTTAGACTCAAATGTGTGGAAATACATATATATTCACGTGAACAAAATAAAAACTCGAATAAAGATGATGCAATTTTTGCAAAAAAATCCATTTGACGCATTGATATGAGTAGCGTACTCATAACACATTGCTTTCGCCAATCTTGTAAATTATAAAAAAAATTAAATAGCTCCAAAATCGGTCGGGTTTAGACTCAAATGTGTGGAAATACATATATATTCACGTGAACAAAATAAGAACTCGAATAAAGATGATGAAATTTTTGCAAAAAAATCCGTATGACCCATTGTTATGAGTAGCGTACTCATACGACATTGCTTTCGACAATCTTGAAAATTTGAACAAAAATTAACTTGCTCCAAAATTGGTCGGGTTTAGACTCAAATGTGTGGAAATGAAATACATATATTTTTACGAATACAAAATAAGAACTGGAATAAAGATGAAGAAATTTTTGCAAAAAAATCCATATGACCCATTGTTATGAGTAGCGTACTCATACAACATTGCTTTCGACAATCTTGAAAATTTGAACAAAAATTAACTTGCTCCAAAATCGGTCGGGTTTAGACTCAAATGTGTGGAAATACATATATATTCACGTGAACAAAATAAAAACTCGAATAAAGATGATGCAATTTTTGCAAAAAAATCCATTTGACGCATTGATATGAGTAGCGTACTCATAACACATTGCTTTCGCCAATCTTGTAAATTATAAAAAAAATTAAATAGCTCCAAAATCGGTCGGGTTTAGACTCAAATGTGTGGAAATACATATATATTCACATGTACAAAATAAGAACTCGAATAAAGATGTTGAAATTTTTGCAAAAAATCCATATGACCCATTGTTATGAGTAGCGTACTCATACGACATTGCTTTCGACAATCTTGAAAACTTGAACAAAAATTTAGTAGCTCCAAAATCAGTCGGGTTTAGACTCAAATGAGTGGAAATACATATATATTCACGTGAACAAAATAAGAACTCGAATAAAGATGATGAAATTTTTGCAAAAAAATCCATATGACCCATTGTTATGAGTAGCGTACTCATATGACATTGCTTTCGACAATCTAAAAAATTTTAACAAAAATTAACTTGCTCCAAAATCGGTCGGGTTTAGACTCAAATGTGTAGAAATACATATATATTCACGTGTACAAAATAAGAACTCGAATAAAGATGATGGAATTTTTGCAAAAAAGTCCATATGACACATTGTAATGAGTAGCGTACTCATACGACATTGCTTTTGACAATCTTGAAAATTTGAACAAAAATTAACTTGCTCCAAAATCGGTCGGATTTAGACTCAAATGTGTGGAAATACATATATATTCACGTGAACAAAATAAGAACTCGAATAAAGATGTTGAAATTTTTGCAAAAAAATCCATATGACCTATTGTTATGAGTAGCGTACTCAAACGACATTGCTTTCGACAATCTTGTAAATTATAAAAAAAATTAAGTAGCTCCAAAATCGGTCGGGTTTAGACTCAAATGTGTGGAAATACATATATATTCATATGTACAAAATAAGAACTCGAATAGAGATGTTGAAATTTTTGCAAAAAATCCATATGACCCATTGTTATGAGTAGCGTACTCATATGACATTGCTTTCGACAATCTAAAAAATTTGAACAAAAATTTAGTTGCTCCAAAATTGGTCGGGTTTAGACTCAAATGTGTGGAAATACATATATATTCACATGTACAAAATAAGAACTCGAATAAAGATGTTGAAATTTTTGCAAAAAATCCATATGACCCATTGTTATGAGTAGCGTACTCATACGACATTGCTTTCGACAATCTTGAAAATTTGAACAAAAATTAACTTGCTCCAAAATCGGTCGGGTTTAGACTCAAATGTGTGGAAATACATATATTTTTACGAATACAAAATAAGAACTGGAATAAAGATGAAGAAATTTTTGCAAAAAAATCCATATGACCCATTGTTATGAGTAGCGTACTCATATGACATTGCTTTCGACAATCTAAAAAATTTGAACAAAAATTTAGTTGCTCCAAAATCGGTCGGGTTTAGACTCAAATGTGTGGAAATACATAAATATTCACCTGAAGAAAATAAAAACTCGGATAAAGATGATGAAATTGTTTCAAAAAAATCCATATGACCCATTGTTATGAGTAGCGTACTCATATGACATTGCTTTCGACAATCTAAAAAATTTGAACAAAAATTTAGTTGCTCCAAAATTGGTCGGGTTTAGACTCAAATGTGTGGAAATACATATATATTCACATGTACAAAATAAGAACTCGAATAAAGATGTTGAAATTTTTGCAAAAAATCCATATGACCCATTGTTATGAGTAGCGTACTCATACGACATTGCTTTCGACAATCTTGAAAACTTGAACACAAATTTAGTAGCTCCAAAATCAGTCGGGTTTAGACTCAAATGAGTGGAAATACATATATATTCACGTGAACAAAATAAGAACTCGAATAAAGATGATGAAATTTTTGCAAAAAAATCGATATGACCCATTGTTATGAGTAGCGTACTCATACGACATTGCTTTCGACAATCTTGAAAATTTGAACAAAAATTAACTTGCTCCAAAATCGGCCGGGTTTAGACTCAAATGTGTGGAAATGAAATACATATATTTTTACGAATACAAAATAAGAACTGGAATAAAGATGAAGAAATTTTTGCAAAAAAATCCATATGACCCATTGTTATGAGTAGCGTACTCATACAACATTGCTTTCGACAATCTTGAAAATTTGAACAAAAATTAACTTGCTCCAAAATCGGTCGGGTTTAGACTCAAATGTGTGGAAATACATATATATTCACGTGAACAAAATAAAAACTCGAATAAAGATGATGCAATTTTTGCAAAAAAATCCATTTGACGCATTGATATGAGTAGCGTACTCATAACACATTGCTTTCGCCAATCTTGTAAATTATAAAAAAAATTAAATAGCTCCAAAATCGGTCGGGTTTAGACTCAAATGTGTGGAAATACATATATATTCACATGTACAAAATAAGAACTCGAATAAAGATGTTGAAATTTTTGCAAAAAATCCATATGACCCATTGTTATGAGTAGCGTACTCATAGGACATTGCTTTCGCCAATCGTGAAAACTTGAACAAAAATTTAGTAGCTCCAAAATCAGTCGGGTTTAGACTCAAATGAGTGGAAATACATATATATTCACGTGAACAAAATAAGAACTCGAATAAAGATGATGAAATTTTTGCAAAAAAATCCATATGACCCATTGTTATGAGTAGCGTACTCATACGACATTGCTTTCGACAATCTTGAAAATTTGAACAAAAATTAACTAGCTCCAAAATCGGTCGGGTTTAGACTCAAATGTGTGGAAATACATATATATTCACGTGTACAAAATAAGAACTCGAATAAAGATGATGGAATTTTTGCAAAAAAGTCCATATGACACATTGTAATGAGTAGCGTACTCATACGACATTGCTTTTGACAATCTTGAAAATTTGAACAAAAATTAACTTGCTCCAAAATCGGTCGGATTTAGACTCAAATATGTGGAAATACATATATATTCACGTGAACAAAATAAGAATTCGAATAAAGATGTTGAAATTTTTGCAAAAAAATCCATATGACCCATTGTTATGAGTAGCGTACTCAAACGACATTGCTTTCGACAATCTTGGAAATTTGAACAAAAATTAACTTGCTTTAAAATCGGTCGGGTTTAGACTCAAATGTGTGGAAATACATATATATTCACGTGTACAAAATAAGAACTCGAATAAAGATGATGGAATTTTTGCAAAAAAGTACATATGACACATTGTTATGAGTAGCGTACTCATATCACATTGCTTTCGACAATCTAAAAAATTTTAACAAAAATTTAGTAGCTCCAAAATCGGTCGGATTTAGACTCAAATGTGTGGAAATACATATATATTCACGTGTACAAAATAAGAACTCGAATAAAGATGATGGAATTTTTGCAAAAAAGTACATATGACACATTGTAATGAGTAGCGTACTCATATGACATTGCTTTCGACAATCTAAAAAATTTGAACAAAAATTTAGTTGCTTTAAAATTGGTCGGGTTTAGACTCAAATGTGTGGAAATACATAAATATTCACGTGAAAAAAATAAGAACTCGGATAAAGATGATGAAATTGTTTCAAAAAAATTCATATGACCCATTGTTATGAGTAGCGTACTCGTACGACATTGCTTTCGAAAATCTGGAAAATTTGAACAAAAATTAACTTGCTCCAAAATCGGTCGGGTTTATACTCAAATGTGTGGAAATACACATATATTCATGTGAACAAAATAAGAACTCGGATAAAGGTGTTGAAATTTTTGCAAAAAATCCATATGACACATTGTTATGGGTAGCGTACTCATATCACATTGCTTTCGACAATCTAAAAATTTGAACAAAAATTAAGTTGCTACAAAATCGGTCGGGTTTAGACTCAAATGTGTGGAAATACATATATATTAACGTATACAAAATAAGAACTCGAATAAAGATGATGCAATTTTTGAAAAAAAATCCAAATGACGCATTGTTATGAATAGCGTACTTATACCACATTGCTTTCGACAATCTAAAAAATTTGAACAAAAATTAAGTTGCTCCAAAATCAGTCGGGTTTAGACACAAATGTTTGAAAATACAAATATATTCACTTGAACAAAATAAGAACTCGAATAAAGATTATGAAATTTTTGCAAAAAATCCATATGACACATTGTTATGGGTAGCGTACTCATATCACATTGCTTTCGACAATCTAAAAAATTTGAACAAAAATTAAGTTGCTCCAAAATCGGTCGGGTTTAGACTCAAATATGTGGAAATACATATATTTTTACGGATACAAAATAAGAACTGGAATAACGATGATGAATTTTTTGCAAAAAAATCCATATAACCCATTGTTATGAGTAGCGTACTCATACGACATTGCTTTCGACAATCTTGAAAATTTGAACAAAAATTAACTTGCTCTAAAATCGGTCGTTTTTAGACTCAAATGTGTAAAAATACATATATATTCACGTGAACAAAATAAGAACTCGAACAAAGATGGTGAAATTTTTGCAAAAAAGTTCATTTGACACATTGTTATGAGTAGCGTACTCATACCACATTGCTTTCGACAATCTAAAAAATTTGAACCAAAATTAACTTGCTCTAAAATCGGTCGGGTTTAGACTCAAATGTGTGGAAATACATATATATTCACGTGTACAAAATAAGAACTCAAATAAAGATGTTGAAATTTTTGCAAAAAAGTCCATTTGACACATTGTTATGAGTAGCGTACTCATATCACATTGCTTTCGACAATCTAAAAAAGTTGAACAAAAATTTAGTTGCTCCAAAATCGGTCGGATTTAGATTCAAATGTGTGGAAATACATATACATTCACGTAACCAAAATAAGAACTCGAATAAAGATGATGAAATTTTTGCAAAAAAATCCATATGACCCATTGTTATGAGTAGCGTACTCGTACCACATTGCTTTCGACAATCTAAAAAAGTTGAACAAAAATCCAGTTGCTCCAAAATCGGTCGGATTTAGACTCAAATGTGTGGAAATACATATATATTCACGTGAGCAAAATAAGAACTCGGATAAAGATGATGCAATTTTTGCAAAAAAATCCATATGACCCATTGTTATGAGTAGCGTACTCGTACGACATTGCTTTCGACAATCTGGAAAATTTGAACAAAAATTAACTTGCTCCAAAATCGGTCGGGTTTAGACTCAAATGTGTGGAAATACATATATATTCACGTATACAAAATAAGAACTCGAATAAACATGATGAAATTTTTGCAAAAAAATCCAAATGACGCAATGTTATGAGTAGCGTACTCGTATCACATTGCTTTCGACAATCTAAAAAAGTTGAACAAAAATCCAGTTGCTCCAAAATCGGTCGGATTTAGACTCAAATGTGTGGAAATACATATATATTCACGTGAACAAAATAAGAACTCGAATAAAGATGATGAAATTTTTGCAAAAAAATCCATATGACCCATTGTTATGAGTAGCGTACTCGTACCACATTGCTTTCGGAAATTTAAAAAATTTGAACAAAAATTTAGTAGCTCCAAAATCGGTCGGGTTTAGACACAAATGTTTGAAAATACAAATATATTCACTTGAGCAAAATAAGAACTCGAATAAAGATTATGAAATTTTTGCAAAAAATCCATATGACACATTGTTATGGGTAGCGTACTCATATCACATTGCTTTCGACAATCTAAAAAATTTGAACAAAAATTAAGTTGCTCCAAAATCGGTCGGGTTTAGACTCAAATATGTGGAAATACATATATTTTTACGGATACAAAATAAGAACTGGAATAAAGATGATGAATTTTTTGCAAAAAAATCCATATGACCCATTGTTATGAGTAGCGTACTCATACGACATTGCTTTCGACAATCTTGAAAATTTGAACAAAAATTAACTTGCTCTAAAATCGGTCGGGTTTAGACTCAAATGTGTAAAAATACATATATATTCACGTGAACAAAATAAGAACTCGAACAAAGATGGTGAAATTTTTGCAAAAAAGTTCATTTGACACATTGTTATGAGTAGCGTACTCATACCACATTGCTTTCGACAATCTAAAAAATTTGAACCAAAATAAACTTGCTCTAAAATCGGTCGGATTTAGACTCAAATGTGTGGAAATACATATATATTCACGTGTACAAAATAAGAACTCAAATACAGATGTTGAAATTTTTGCAAAAAAGTCCATTTGACACATTGTTATGAGTAGCGTACTCATATCACATTGCTTTCGACAATCTAAAAAAGTTGAACAAAAATTTAGTTGCTCCAAAATCGGTCGGATTTAGATTCAACTGTGTGGAAATACATATACATATATTCACGTGAGCAAAATAAGAACTCGGATAAAGATGATGAAATTTTTGCAAAAAAGTCCATATGACCCATTGTTATGAGACGTTGCTTTCGACAATCTGGAAAATTTGAACAAAAATTAACTTGCTCCAAAATCGGTCGGGTTTAGACTCAAATGTGTGGAAATACATATATATTCACGTATACAAAATAAGAACTCGAATAAAGATGATGAAATTTTTGCAAAAAAATCCAAATGACGCAATGTTATGAGTAGCGTACTCATATCACATTGCTTTCGACAATCTAAAAAAGTTGAACAAAAATCCAGTTGCTCCAAAATCGGTCGGATTTAGACTCAAATGTGTGGAAATACATATATATTCACGTGAACAAAATAAGAACTCGAATAAAGATGATGAAATTTTTGCAAAAAAATCCATATGACCCATTGTTATGAGTAGCGTACTCGTACCACATTGCTTTCGGAAATTTAAAAAATTTGAACAAAAATTTAGTAGCTCCAAAATCGGTCGGGTTTAGACTCAAATGTGTGGAAATACATATATTTTTACGGATACAAAATAAGAACTGGAATAAAGATGATGAAATTTTTGCAAAAAAATCCATATGACCCATTGTTATGAGTAGCGTACTCATACGACATTGCTTTTGACAATCTTGAAGATTTGAACAAAAATTAACTTGCTCCAAAATCGGTCGGATTTAGACTCAAATGTGTGGAAATACATATATGTATATTCACGTGAACAAAATAAAAACTCGAACAAAGATGGTGAAATTTTTGCAAAAAAGTCCATTTGACACATTGTTATGAGTAGCGTACTCATACCACATTGCTTTCGACAATCTAAAAAATTTTAACCAAAATTAACTTGCTCTAAAATCGGTCGGGTTTAGACTCAAATGTGCGGAAATACATACATATTCACGTGAACAAAATAAGAACTCGAATAAAGATGATGAAATTTTTGCAAAAAAATCCATATGACCCATTGTTATGAGTAGCGTACTCATACGACATTGCTTTCGACAATCTTGAAAATTTGAACAAAAATTAAGTTGCTCCAAGATCGGTCCGGTTTAGACTCAAATGTGTGGAAATACATATATATTCACGTGAACAAAATAAGAACTCGAATAAAGATGATGGAATTTTTGCAAAAAAATCCATATGACCCCTTGTTATGAGTAGCGTACTCGTACGACATTGCTTTCGACAATCTGGAAAATTTGAACTAAAAATAACTTGCTCCAAAATCGATCGGGTTTAGACTCAAATGTGTGGAAATACATATACATATATTCACGTATACAAAATAAGAACTCGAATAAAGATGATGAAATTTTTGCAAAAAAATACAAATGACGCATTGTTATGAGTAGCGTACTCATACCACATTGCTTTCGACAATCTTGAAAATTTGAACAAAAATTAACTTGCTCTAAAATCGGTCGGGTTTAGACTCAAATGTGTGGAAATACATATATATTCACGTGTACAAAATAAGAACTCGAATAAAGATGTTGAAATTTTTGCAAAAAAGTCCATTTGACACATTGTTATGAGTAGCGTACTCATACCACATTGCTTTCGATAATTTAAAAAATTTGAACAAAAATTAACTTGCTCCAAAATCGGTCGGGTTAGACTCCAATGTGTGGAAATACATATATACCACATTGCTTTCGACAATCTAAAAAATTTGAACAAAAATTAACTTGCTCCAAATCAGTCGCGTTTAGACTCAAATGTTTGAAAATACATATATATTCACGTGAACAAAATAAGAACTCGAATAAAGATGATGAAATTTTTGCAAAAAAATCCATATGACCCATTGTTATGAGTAGCGTATGTAATGGTTAAGGAGATGTAGTCTTACAGTGATCTTTATAAGTTTAGATTCAGGCTGAGGTATCGCAAAGGATACCAACACGCGAAACGACGCCACTGATTCTGACTAACGACCTACCGGCGGATCGGGACCCATTTATAGGTGCCAGCTCTTAGCGGTTGGGTGAGTTCGTGGCCGAGGCCGAAGTCTCCACTACACATTTTATTAGAGAGTCCCTCCGGAAACTAACTAATAAGGATTAGAAAAAAAACTCATAGAAAAGCAAACAAAATCTTCATTACTGTGAAACAAAAGAAACTAAAAAAAATAAACCCGCATTGAAGCTGTTTTCAATTGAATTCACTCGCGACGCTTTATGATGATATGCAACGCGCGGTCTTTACCCACCCTCCATGCCACTCCAGTAATGTTAGTAGAGGGCTTTTTTCATATTGTTGTTGTTGCTGTCCTATCTCATTAAGCCACAAGGAAAACTAAAATTTTATTTTCTAAACATTATAATTAACTTCTTTTATTTACAAAAACTATTTTTCATTTAATCCATTTTTTATACTTTCATATAATACTTAAACTTTAGTAATTCAATCAAAAGGGGTTAAGGGCAGGCAAAAATGAAAATACTGGCAATTGAAGTTTAGCTAAATATGCATGAATAGATTTCATAATGCTTGCTAATATTATGCGTTTTTTTGTTTGTTTGTTTGTTTTTACCAATAGGCATATGAAAAAATAAATCTAAAACGTTGTAATTACCCAGAAGTAAGCATAAGCCTATCTAAAAAAAACTTCATTCGGCTGGCAAATCGAAAGCAATACCGGCAATTTTTTATTTTTATTTTTTTGCGCACAATAAAACCAGATCCAAGGGTTTGCGCTTACTAAATTCCATTGCTAGGCAAGAAGTGCTCGATACCTGTGTTGGCTTTTGCCTAGCTGATCGCGTCAACAACAACCACAAGCACTTGTCAAATTAGATTATATGTTTTAGTACTTACATTTTCACTGCTGTCCGCTGAAAGGCCTTCCAACGACGAGTAGGTAGCTAAGCTGATAACACGAAGCAAATGCAAAAGATGTTATGTATGATAAGTATACCTGGAGGATGTTGTTGTCGATGATTATTAGTATTATTAATAGTTTTGCTATCTCATAATGATGTTTGTGGTGCGGCTAATGGGCAGGCAATCATGCGAATTTTTCGTAATTTCGTAGATACCAGTTTTGGACATGGGCAAGTGCCGAAATGGCCCAATCGAAATCTGCTCGAAGCAAAAACAAAAAAAAAACCACATGGATGGCTAGGTATCGAACTATATAGATAGATACTATGCAAAAACACGGAACAGCGTGCAGGCGGCAAATAAGGTATTGTAAGCGGTGTTTTCCGTTTGCGGCAGCCAGTGGAAGCGTCGGGATGCTGGTTGTGGCTCCGGGATTTTTATACCCAGCAGCGCTTAGGCATAACCAACCTCGTCGTTGGTGGCTGCTAGGTCACGTGGGCGTGATGTAAAGTTCCTAAGTTTCTGTGCGTGGGGCATTCCGCGTTAAGAAATCAACGCAGCAGGATCTCAGGTGTCTGGCCGAGGATATTAACGTATCTCGGCGACGTTAAAAATTAAGCGCGTGACAAGCTTTTTGTTATTTTATTGGGTTTTTTTTTTGTTAAACTTTTCGCGTTAACTTCGTTAATGTTGTTTTTTTTTTTTTTTTTTTTTTGTTTGGTTTTGCGGATCGCGCTTTCAATAAGAAGTAAATTTACGGAACCCAAAAAAATAGTTTCCAAACTAAATTGGCTTTTACTTGCGCGCGATGACTTCCCGTTACGTAGAAATATATTGATTGTGATTGCTCTTATCACTCCTCAACATCAACTTACTCGGCCGACGACTTAAACGGAAAAGGATCCTAGCACTTGTAGGCAAATCTTCTAAGGCTTCTTGCTATCATTTTTAAAGCTACTTACGAATGAATACAGTACAGGACAGTCAAAGACTGCAACAGAATCAATCAAAGCCGGACTAAGTGATAGTGAGTGGAAGCGGTTGGTGTCTTAGCTTAGTGAGCGAGAAATATCGCAGGACAGAAATTTTTTTTTTTTTTTTTCGTTTTCCAGATGCATAAAAATTGCATTAATTATAGGAACGACAACTTTATAGCAAAATTATTTATAGCAGAATAAAATAGGAACTTGGACCATTACACGTACTCGTACCACATTGCTTTCGGAAATTTAAAAATGTTGAGCAAAAATTTAGTAGCTCCAAAATCGGTCGGGTTTAGACTCAAATGTGTGGAAATACATATATTTTTACGGATACTAAATAAGAACTGGAATAAAGATGATGAAATTTTTGCAAAAAAATCCATATGACCCATTGTTATGAGTAGCGTACTCATATCACATTGCTTTCGACAATCTAAAAAATTTAAACAAAAATTTAGTTGCTCCAAAATCGGTCGGATTTAGACTCAAATGTGTGGAAATACATATATATTCACGTGAACAAAATAAGAACTCGAATAAAGATGATGCAATTTTTGCAAAAAAATCCATATAACGCATTGATATGAGTAGCGTACTCATAACACATTGCTTTCGACAATCTAAAAAATTTTAACAAAAATTAACTTGCTCCAAAATCGGTCGGATTTAGACTCAAATGTGTGGAAATACATATATATTCTCGTGTACAAAATAAGAACTCGAATAAAGATCATGGAATTTTTGCAAAAAAGTCCATATGACACATTGTTATGAGTAGCGTACTCATACGACATTGCTTTTGACAATCTTGAAAATTTGAACAAAAATTAACTTGCTCCAAAATCGGTCGGGTTTAGACTCAAATGTGTGGAAATACATATATATTCACGTGAACAAAATAAGAACTCGAATAAAGATGATGCAATTTTTGCAAAAAAGTCCATATGACACATTGTTATGAGTAGCGTACTCATACGACATTGCTTTTGACAATCTTGAAAATTTGAACAAAAATTAACTTGCTCCAAAATCAGTCGTGTTTAGACTCAAATGTGTGGAAATACATATATATTTACGTGAACAAAATAAGAACTCGAGTAAAGATGATGCAATTTTTGCAAAAAAATCCATATGACGCATTGATATGAGTAGCGTACTCATAACACATTGCTTTCGACAATCTTGAAAATTATAGGAAAAATTAAGTAGCTCCAAAATCGGTCGGGTTTAGACTCAACTGTGTGAAAATACATATATATTCACATGTACAAAATAAGAACTCGAATAAAGATGGTGAAATTTTTGCAAAAAAGTCTATTTGACACATTGTTATGAGTATCGTACTCATACCACATTGCTTTCGACAATCTAAAAAATTTGAACCAAAATTAACTTGCTCTAAAATCAGTCGGGTTTAGACGCAAATGTGTGGAAATACATATATATTCACGTGTACAAAATAATAACTCGAATAAAGATGTTGAAATTTTTGCAAAAAAGTCCATTTGACACATTGTTATGAGTAGCGTACTCATACCACATTGCTTTCGACAATTTAAAAAATTTTAACAAAAATTTAGTAGCTCCAAAATCGGTCGGGTTTAGACTCAATTATATGGAAATACATATATATTTTTACGGACACAAAATAAGAACTGGAATAAAGATGATGAATTTATTGCAAAAAAATCCATATGACCCATTGTTATGAGTAGCGTACTCATACGACATTGCTTTCGACAATCTTGAAAATTTGAACAAAAATTAACTTGATCTAAAATCGGTCGGGTTTAGACTCAAATATGTAAAAATTCATATATATTCACGTGAACAAAATAAGAACTCGAACAAAGATGGTGAAATTTTTGCAAAAAAGTCCATTTGACACATTGTTATGAGTAGCGTACTCATACCACATTGCTTTCGACAATCTAAAAAATTTTAACCAAAATTAACTTGCTCTAAAATCGGTCGGGTTTAGACTCAAATGTGTGGAAATACATACATATTCACGTGAACAAAATAAGAACTCGAAAAAGATGATGAAATTTTTGCAAAAAAATCGATATGACCCATTGTTATGAGTAGCGTACTCATACGACATTGCTTTCGACAATCTTGAAAATTTGAACAAAAATTAACTTGCTCCAAGATCGGTCTTTTGTAGACTCAAATGTGTGGAAATACATATATATTCACGTGAACAAAATAAGAACTCGAATAAAGATGATGAAATTTTTGCAAAAAAATCCATATGACCCATTGTTATGAGTAGCGTACTCGTACGACATTGCTTTCGACAATCTGGAAAATTTGAACTAAAAATAACTTGCTCCAAATTCGGTCGGGTTTAGACTCAAATGTGTGGAAATACATATATATTCACGTATACAAAATAAGAACTCGAATAAAGATGATGAAATTTTTGCAAAAAAATACAAATGACGCATTGTTATGAGTAGCGTAAATACTCATACCACATTGCTGTCGACAATCTAAAAAATTTGAACAAAAATTTAGTAGCTCCAAAATCGGTCGGATTTAGACTCAAATGTGTGGAAGTACATATATATTCACGTGTACAAAATAAGAACTCGAATAAAGATGTTGAAATTTTTGCAAAAAAGTCCATTTGACACATTGTTATGAGTAGCGTACTCATACGATATTGCTTTCGGCAATCTTGAAAATATGAACAAAAATTAACTTGCTCTAAAATCAGTCGGGTTTAGACGCAAATGTGTGGAAATACATATATATTCACGTGTACAAAATAATAACTCGAATAAAGATGTTGAAATTTTTGCAAAAAAGTCCATTTGACACGTTGTTATGAGTAGCGTACTCATATCACATTGCTTTCGAGAATCTAAAAAATTTGAACAAAAATTTAGTTGCTCCAAAATCGGTCGGATTTAGACTCAAATGTGTGAAAATACATATATATTCACGTGTACAAAATAAGAACTCGAATAAAGATGATGGAATTTTTGCAAAAAAGTCCATTTGACACATTGTTATGAGTAGCGTACTCATACGATATTGCTTTCGGCAATCTTGAAAATATGAACAAAAATTAACTTGCTCCAAAATCGGTCGGGTTTAGACTCAAATGTGTGGAAATACATATATATTCACGTGAACAAAATAAGAACTCGAATAAAGATGATGCAATTTTTGCAAAAAAGTCCATATGACACATTGTTATGAGTAGCGTACTTATACGACATTGGTTTTGACAATCTTGAAAATTTGAACAAAAATTAACTTGCTCCAAAATCGGTCGGGTTTAGACTCAAATGTGTGGAAATACATATATATTCACGTGAACAAAATAAGAACTCGAGTAAAGATGATGCAATTTTTGCAAAAAAATCCATATGACGCATTGATATGAGTAGTGTGCTCATAACACATTGCTTTCGACAATCTTGAAAATTATAGGAAAAATTAAGTAGCTCCAAAATCGGTCGGGTTTAGACGCAAATCTGTGGAAATACATATATATTCACGTGTACAAAATAAGAACTCGAATAAAGATGTTGAAATTTTTGCAAAAAAGTCCATTTGACACATTGTTATGAGTAGCGTACTCATACCACATTGCTTTCGACAATTTAAAAAATTTGAACAAAAATTTAGTAGCTCCAAAATCGGTCGGGTTTAGACTCAATTGTATGCAAATACATATATTTTTACGGATACAAAATAAGAACTGGAATAAAGATGATGAATTTTTTGCAAAAAAATCCATATGACCCATTGTTATGAGTAGCGTACTCATACGACATTGCTTTCGACAATCTTGAAAATTTGAACAAAAATTAACTTGCTCTAAAATCGGTCGGGTTTAGACTCAAATATGTAAAAATTCATATATATTCACGTGAAAAAAATAAGAACTCGAACAAAGATGGTGAAATTTTTGCAAAAAAGTCCATTTGACACATTGTTATGAGTAGCGTACTCATACCACATTGCTTTCGACAATCTAAAAAATTTTAACCAAAATTAACTTGCTCTAAAATCGGTCGGGTTTAGACTCAAATGTGTGAAAATACAAACATATTCACGTGAACAAAATAAGAACTCGAATAAAGATGATGAAATTTTTGCAAAAAAATCCATATGACCCATTGTTATGAGTAGCGTACTCATACGACATTGCTTTCGACAATCTTGAAAATTTGAACAAAAATTAACTTGCTCCAAGATCGGTCGGTTTTAGACTCAAATGTGTGGAAATACATATGTATATATTCACGTGAACAAAATAAGAACTCGAATAAAGATGATGGAATTTTTGCAAAAAAATCCATATGACCCATTGTTATGAGTAGCGTACTCGTACGACATTGCTTTCGACAATCTGGAAAATTTTAACTAAAAATAACTTGCTCCAAAATCGGTCGGGTTTAGACTCAAATGTGTGAAAATACATATATATTCACGTATACAAAATAAGAACTCGAATAAAGATGATGGAATTTTTGCAAAAAAATCCAAATGACCCATTGTTATGAGTAGCGTACTCATACGACATTGCTTTCGACAATCTTGAAAATTTGAACAAAAATTAACTTGCTCAAAAAATCGGTCGGGTTTAGACTCAAATGTGTGGAAATACATATATTTTTACTCATACAAAATATGAACTCGATTAAAGATGATGAAATTTTTGCAAAAAAATTCATATGACCCATTGTTATGAGTAGCGTACTCGTACGACATTGCTTTCGACAACCTTAAAAATTTGAACAAAAATTAAGTTGCTCCAAAATCGGCCGGGTTTAGACTCAAATGTGTGGAAATACATATATATTCACGTGAACAAAATTAGAACTCGAATCAAGATGTTGGAATTTTTGCAAAAAAGTCCATTTGACACATTGTTATGAGTAGCGTACTCATATCACATTTCTTTCGACAATCTAAAAAATTTGAACAAAAATTTAGTTGCTCCAAAATCGGTCGGATTTAGGCTCAAATGTGTGAAAATACATTTATATTCACGTGAACAAAATAAGATCTCGGATAAAGATGATGAAATTTTTGCAAAAAAATCCAAATGACGCAATGTTATGAGTAGCGTACTCATACCACATTGCTTTCGACAATCTTGAAAATTTGAACAAAAATTAAGTTGCTCCAAAATCGGTCGGGTTTAGACTCAAATGTGTGGAAATACATATATATTCACGTGTACAAAATAAGAACTCGAATAAAGATGTTGAAATTTTTGCAAAACAGTCCATTTGACACATTGTTATGAGTAGCGTACTCATACGACATTGCTTTCGACAATCTTGAAAATTTGAACAAAAATTAACTTGCTCCAAAATCTGTCGGGTTTAGACTCAAATGTGTGGAAATACTTATATATTCACGTGAACAAAATAAGAACTCGAATTAAGATGATGCAATTTTTGCAAACAAATCCATATGACACATTGATATGAGTAGCGTACTCATACCACATTGCTTTCGACAATCTTGAAAATTATAAGAAAAATTAAGTAGCTCCAAAATCGGTCGGGTTTAGACTCAAATGTGTGGAAATACATATATATTCACGTGTACAAAATAAGAACTCGAATAAAGATGTTGAAATTTTTGCAAAAAAGTCCACTTGACACATTGTTATGAGTAGCATACTCATACCACATTGCTTTAGACAATCTAAAACATTTGAACAAAAATTCACTTGCTCCAAAATCGGTCGGGTTTAGACTCAAATGTGTGGAAATACATATATATTCACGTGTACAAAATAAGAACTCGAATAAAGATGTTGAAATTTTTGCAAAAAAGTCCATTTGACACATTGTTATGAGTAGCGTACTCATACCACAATGCTTTCGACAATCCAAAAAATTTGAACAAAAATTAACTTGCTCCAAAATTGGTCGGGTTTAGACTCAAATATGTGGAAATACATATATTTTTACGGATACAAAATAAGAACTCGAATAAAGATGATGAAATTTTTGCAAAAAAATCCATATGGCCCATTGTTATGAGTAGCGTACTCATACGACATTGCTTTCGACAATCTTGAAAATTTTAACAAAAATTAAGTTGCTCCAAAATCGGTCGGGTTTAGACTCAGTTGTGTGGAAATACTTATATTTTTAAGGATACAAAATAAGAACTCGAATAAAGATGATGAAATTTTTGCAAAAAAATCCATATGACCCATTGTTATGAGTAGCGTACTCATACGACATTGCTTTCGACAATCTTGAAAATTTTAACAAAAATTAACTTGCTCCAAAATCGGTCGGGTTTAGACTCAAATGTGTGGAAATACATATATTTTTACTCATACAAAATATGAACTCGAATAAAGATGATGAAATTTTTGCAAAAAAATCCATATGCCCCATTGTTATGAGTAGCGTACTCATACGGCATTGCTTTCGACAATCTTGAAAATTTTAACAAAAATTAACTTGCTCCAAAATTGGTCGGGTTTAGACTCAAATGTGTGCACATACATATATTTTTACTCATACAAAATA
Source organism: Philophylla caesio (assembly GCA_963971545.1). Classification (NCBI taxonomy): domain Eukaryota; kingdom Metazoa; phylum Arthropoda; class Insecta; order Diptera; family Tephritidae; genus Philophylla; species Philophylla caesio. The sequence goes on from OZ020607.1 coordinate 82,532,177, forward strand.
TGAACTCGATTAAAGATGATGAAATTTTTGCAAAAAAATCCATATGACGCATTGTTATGAGTAGCGTACTCATACCACATTGCTGTCGACAATCTAAAAAATTTGAACAAAAATTTAGTAGCTCCAAAATCGGTCGGATTTAGACTCAAATGTGTGGAAGTACATATATAGTCACGTGTACAAAATAAGAACTCGAATAAAGATGTTGAAATTTTTGCAAAAAAGTCCATTTGACACATTGTTATGAGTAGCGTACTCATATCACATTGCTTGCGAGAATCTAAAAAATTTGAACAAAAATTTAGTTGCTCCAAAATCGGTTGGATTTAGACTCAAGTGTGTGGAAAAACATACATATTCACGTGAACAAAATAAGAACTCGAATAAAGATGATGAAATTTTTGCAAAAAAATCCAAATGACGCATGGTTATGAGTAGCGTACTCATACCACATTGCTTTCGACAATCTTAAAAATTGGAACAAATATTAAGTTGCTCCAAAATCGGTCGGGTTTAGACTCAAATGTGTGGAAATACATATATATTCACGTGTACAAAATAAGAACTCGAATAAAGATGTTAAAATTTCTGCAAAAAAGTCCATTTGACACATTGTTATGAGTAGCGTACTCATATCACATTGCTTTCGACAATCTAAAAAATTTGAACAAAAATTTAGTAGCTTCAAAAGCGGTCGGATTTAGGCTCAAATGTGTGGAAATACATATATATTCACGTGTACAAAATAAGAACTCGAAAAAAGATGATGGAATTTTTGCAAAAAAGTCCATATGACACATTGTTATGAGTAGCGTACTCATACGACATTGCTTTCGACAATCTTGAAGATTTGAACAAAAATGAACTTGCTCCAAAATCGGTCGGGTTAAGACTCAAATGTGTGGAAATACATATGTATATATTCACGTGTACAAAATAAGAACTCGAATAAAGATGTTGAAATTTTTGCAAAAAAATCCATATGACCCATTGTTATGAGTAGCGTACTCGTACGACATTGCTTTCGACAATCTGGAAAATTTGAACAAAAATTAACTTGCTCCAAAATCGGTCGGGTTTAGACTCAAATGTGTGGAAATACATATATATTCACGTGTACAAAATAAGAACTCGAATAAAGATGTTGAAATTTTTGCAACAAAGTCCATTTGACACATTGTTATGAGTAGCGTACTCATATCACATTGCTTTCGACAATCTACAAAAATTAATTTGCTCCAAAATCGGTCGGGTTTAGACTGAAATGTGTGGAAATACATATATATTCACGTGTATAAAATAAGAACTCGAATAAAGATGTTGAAATTTTTCAAAAAAGTCCATTTGACACATTGTTATAAGTAGCGTACTCATACCACATTGCTTTCGACAATCTAAAAAGTTTTAACAAAAAATAACTTGCTCCAAAATCGGTCGGGTTTAGACTCAAATGTGTGGAAATACATATATTTTTACGGATACAAAATAAGAACTGGAATAAAGATGATGAAATTTTTGCAAAAAAATCCATATGACCCATTGTAATGAGTAGCGTACTCATATGACATTGCTTTCGACAATCTTGAAAATTTGAACAAAAATTAACTTGCTCCAAAATCGGTCGGGTTTAGACTCAAATGTGTGGAAATAAATATATTTTCACTCATACAAAATATGAACTCGATTAAAGATGTTGAAATTTTTGCAACAACGTCCATTTGACACAATGTTATGAGTAGCGTACTCATATCACATTGCTTTCGACAATCTAAAAAATTTGAACAAAAATTTAGTTGCTCCAAAATCGGTCGGATTTAGACTCAAATGTGTGGAAATACATATATATTCACGTGAACAAAATAAGAGCTCGGATAAAGATTATGAAATTTTTGCAAAAAAATCCATATGACCCATTGTTATGAGTAGCGTACTCGTACGACATTGCTTTCGACAATCTGGAAAATTTGAACAAAAATTAACTTGCTCGGATAAAGATGATGAAATTTTTGCAAAAGAATCCATATGACCCATTTTTATGAGTAGCGTACTCGTACGACATTGCTTTCGACAATCTGGAAAATTTGAACAAAAATTAACTTGCTCCAAAATCGGTCGGGTTTAGACTCAAATCTGTGGAAATACATATATATTCACGTGTACAAAATAAGAACTCGAATAAAGATGTTGAAATTTTTGCAACAAAGTCCATTTGACACATTGTTATGAGTAGCGTACTCATATCACATTGCTTTCGACAATCTAAAAAATTTGAACAAAAATTTAGTTGCTCCAAAATCGGTCGGATTTAGACTCAAATGTGTGGAAATACATATATATTCACGTGAACAAAATAAGAGCTCGGATAAAGATTATGAAATTTTTGCAAAAAAATCCATATGACCCATTGTTATGAGTAGCGTACTCGTACGACATTGCTTTCGACAATCTGGAAAATTTGAACAAAAATTAACTTGCTCGGATAAAGATGATTAAATTTTTGCAAAAAAATCCATATGACCCATTTTTATAAGTAGCGTACTCGTACGACATTGCTTTCGACAATCTGGAAAATTTGAACAAAAATTAACTTGCTCCAAAATCGGTCGGGTTTAGACGCAAATGTGTGGAAATACATATATATTCACGTATACAAAATAAGAACTCGAATAAAGATATTGAAATTTTTGCAAAAAAGTCCATTTGACACATTGTTATGAGTAGCGTACTCATATAACATTGCTTTCGACAATCTAAAAAATTTGAACAAAAATTTAGTAGCTCCAAAATCGGTCGGATTAAGACTCAAATGTGTGGAAATACATATATATTCACGTGTACAAAATAAGAACTCGAAAAAAGATGATGGAATTTTTGCAAAAAAGTCCACATGACACATGGTTATGAGTAGCGTACTCATACGACATTGCTTTCGACAATCTTGAAAATTTTAACAAAAATTAACTTGCTCCAAAATCGGTCGGGTTTAGTCTCAAATGTGTGGAAATACATATATATTCACGTGTACAAAATAAGAACTCGAATAAAGATGTTGAAAGTTTTGCAAAAAAGTCCATTTGACACATTGTTATGAGTAGCGTACTCATACCACATTGCTTTCGACAATCTAAAAAATTTGAACAAAAATAAACTTGCTCCAAAATCGGTCGAGTTTAGACTCAAATGTGTGGAAATACATATATATTTACGTGTACAAAATAAGAACACGAATAAAGATGTTGAAATTTTTGCAAAAAAGTTCATTTGACACATTGTTATGAGTAGAGTACTCATACCACATTGCTTTCGACAATATAAAAAATTTGAACAAAAATTTAGTAGCTCCAAAATCGGTCGGATTTAGACTCAAATGTGTGGAAATACATATATATTCACGTGTACAAAATAAGAACTCGAATAAAGATGATGGAATTTTTGCAAAAAAGTCCATATGATACATGGTTATGAGTAGCATACTCATACTGTTCGAGCGAGTAAAAGTCAGTTGCGAGTGAACTACGAAACAAAGCGGTTGTATCTAAAGAAATAGTCAGAGCGTTAAAATAAATACAAATATATATTGAAATTTAACCCAGCGTCTTTTATTTGTATATTGCAAAACATATTTTGGTCCATCGAGCCGAAGGGGATAAGTATTTAGAAAAACCTTGGATAACCGTCAGCGAAAAACAAAAACGGAGAGATTTATAAGCCTTTAGCTGGTTGCGTGTAGTTTTTATATGTGTATTCGGTATAAAAATATGCTTTGTTGTTGTGAACAAATGTTAGCCGTTCTGTCGGTTCTGATTCCATTAAATTCCATGCGAAATTATTACTTATAGTTGAAGCTAATAAAGCTTATTAATACGAAATTGGAAACAATATACGAGCACGTACATATGTATATACATACATACATATGTACATAAGAATGTACAAATGTACATATGTTCATTGACGCAGTGAAAAAGGAGTTTCATACTTTGATTTAGGGGATGATGCGAGCACCACATGAGTATATACATACATACATATCTGCATATGTAGTCATATGCCTGTGTATAGACAAATGTATACGAGAATCTTGGTTGGTCACTTCAAAATTTTCAGCGAGTGTTTCAAAATACCGCGCGTTTCGTTGGCATATCATACTTACAGTCTTGCGGGCATGTAAACATTAACATTCATATGTGGATGCGTGAATGTAGATATGTATATAAACAGATAAACACGATGCAAGCGTTCATGCGTAGATATGTATGTTTTATAAAATGAGTTTCAGCGAGTATCTCAGCGAGTGTTTCATCGTACTGTGCGTTTTGCTGACGTATCATGTAAACAGTCTTGCGAGTATGTACATACATATGTACTTTCATAGGTGGCCATACGAAAGAAAGTTTAACATTTCAGCGAGTGTTGCGGCACTATAAAATCATGCTATCGTTACAAATAGTATGCGTGCATATGTATGTTCGTTTGTGTATGTATACATATGTATGTACATATAAGCGTATAAAAATATAAAGGTGATATAGGTTTGTCTTTTAAAATGAATTTCTGCGAGTGTTTCGGCATTCCAGACGTTTCAGTAGTTGTGTATATTTCGTTTCTATAAAGTTTGTCTGCTATGTGCGGCAGTTAATCGTTGGAAAGTTTTCAGTCGTTCATTGATTCTACGAGTAAGCAAAAGGCAACCGTATTTGCAGAACTTTGGCTAAGTTTGGATTGCGTATGGTTATTTTTAAACTAAATATATGTTATATTTAAAAGACTAACAGCGCAAATTTTACTTTAGAATTTGCAGGTTACAAAAAGGAATATGCCGAAATTGAAGGGAACGAAAGCGTCTAAAGAAGCGAAGCTAAGAAACCCGGCAGCAAGGGCAAGCAAGCGAGCTAGGTTGTCACCAGCGGGTAAAGGACGTAGTGAGGTCGGGGGAGAAAGCACTGCTGCTGCGAAAAGGGGAAAAAGGGCGAATGGTACGTTATACATATTCGCATACATGTAAATGCGTGTAATGATTATAACCATGCCGAGGTACCTACTTCAGTTATTGATGAATTAAGTAAAACAGTTCCTATCTGCGATTTTAGAAGAGATCGGCGATTGTAAAGGCGATTTAATAGAGTTTACTGCAACCGTTGTAAAATTATCTGATCCGCGACTTACTGCGTAACATATCTGCGATATAAATATTCTGGCTAATCCATTGCAACCGGCGGCATAAGGATTCAGCAACATATTGTTAGTTAAAAAAAAAAAATGTATAGTTTCCTATTGTGAATATATATGTATGTAGGTTTGTGAGCGATTATTCAATATTAGCGTCAAAGAAATAATTAAATATACTTGACAGATACGGCGAAGTTAATAATAATTTTCTGGCGCTCTACAGCGGCATTTGAATAAAGCTTTTGAGTTTTAAGGCAATTCGGTTTTATTTTAACCGCTTGCGATATTTTTCTTTAATTTTATAGGGGGTAACCAAAGAAACATAACAAGTGGTGCGGATGGGGTAAGCGTGGAAAACTCCGTGACTATTATGCAAGACCCAGTACGGACAGATCCCGAAGTCGTGATTGAGGGTAGTCATCTGCGGGCCGATATTGACTATACCGTATCTCAGATTCAGCGTCAGTCTGACTGGTTGGCATCGACTACGTTTGAAAATATGAATGTTGAAATCATTAAGACTCGTCTCGATATTTTAATAAAGGCTTGGGAAAAGTTCGAGGCCAAATCTCGCGATTTACAAAATAGTACTCGTGACGAGTTGCAACAGGCAGATGACCTTGGACGCCAGCAAGAAGTTGAAGACCTCTACGTCAAGGTTCGAGCAGAGCTGTGTGGAAAAATAAAAGCAATGGAACCAACTTATTCCACACCATCGTGCAGCCATGCTAATCCTCACTCTTACCCACTACAATTTGCTGAATTGCCGTTGGCAGATCGTCTTCCAATATTTCGAGGAAATCATCGTGAGTGGATCCAATTTCGGGATGTATTTTCTGCTGAAGTAATTCAAAATCCACACCTTACAAATCTGCAACGTCTTCGTCGCCTCCAAAGCTGTGTTAAGGATGATGCCGCTAGAGCACTAGGGTTTTGGCCTCAGAGAGACAACAGCTTCATAGACGCGTGGAAGACATTATGTGTGACATATGATAACGAATATCTATGCCATGCAGCACATTGTTCGGCAATTTACGATTTACCAGTCTGGGCCAGGGCCACTCATGAGTTGATAAGGAATATGCTCGATGTTACACGCAACAGCATGCGCATGGTGGCGAGACAGCTGGGAGCGGAGGAGCAACGCGCCTTGTTTGTATTAAATTTTCTTGAATCTAGGTTAGATGGGGTATCTTGTAGTCAATGGGAAATGGTTCGGCCTACAGATCGAATACCGAATTTGCAAAGTGATTTCTTTTCGTGGCTTGAACGTCGCAGTAGCGGACTATTAAGTCATACATCACAACCGATTACCAATCGAAGCGATAAGCAAGGAAACAATCTTCCGTTAAATCAGCGAATGAGGCCCAATTTTTCGTCAATCATCAGTTATAAGCCCTGTCTTAGCTGCTCTGGTGATCACGCATTTCACCGATGTCCTCTGATTGGTCGCATGAGTCGTGATGAAAAAATTAAACGGATATTTGAACTGGGATTATGTCAAAACTGTTTGCGAAGGGGGCATACCTCTCGGAATTGTTTATCAAGTCGCTGTCCCAGATGCGCAAGGGCACCTCATAATAGCATTATTTGCCCAAAGCTTGCATCGAACTCCAATAATGAGGTCCCTCAAGTAACGATGCTAGCAACAGTTGATGGAGGTTTAATTGAGGAACAATAGCAATCAGAGGCTACAGTGAAAACCGGCCTCGGGGTTTTTAGTACTTTTGCTGATACTTCCCAACAAGTCAATGTTTCTACTATGATAGAAGGGGTAACTAAAAATAATTTTTATAATGTATTGGCTACGGCGCAAGTTCGGTTTGTTACTCATTGTGGAGCCATAGTAAAACTGCGGGCAATATGCGATACCGGTGCACAAGTTAACCTGATCAGCAAAAGTATCGTCACAAAATATCAAATACATATACATCGAACAGGAATAGGCATTTCCTCCGCCATGGGGTCGGAGTCTCACGTTTGTAATAAAATAATTTCGGGGCATTTGATGTCAATTAACAATGATACGCTGCGGATCTTTGTTAAATGCCTGGTAGTTCCATCGGTCTTAGGCAAAACGTTGTTGCCCCAAAAACCTTTACAGAAGCAATCTTTACCAGACGATATATCAATTCTTTTAGCAGACCCAACTTTTGACCAACCAGCACCAGTACAAATGCTGTTAGGTGTGGGCATATGGGCTCAACTGGTGAGTGAGAATATGCGACGACTCTTTTCGGGATTTGTAGCACAGGAAACACGCTTAGGTTGGTTACTTTTCGGCGAGATCCCGACAAACTGTAATATTGTTGCTACCCATATAACAAAGGAAGTGGAAGACAGTTGTCATCTTGAGCAATTACTGCAACGGTTTTTCGAATCAGAAAATTTACCAGGCGATAACTCAAATTGGACAGCAGAACAACAAGAATGCGAAACCCATTTCTTGGAAACCCATAGCTTCGACTCACAAGAGGGTCGATATGTTTTACAAATTCCTCTACGACCTGATTGGGATCGTATTGGTGCTAATCGAGGCACAGCGCTACAAAGATTCTTAAGGTTAGAACAACGTTTTAAAAGAGAACCAGAACTAAAGGAAAAATATCAGGCTTTCGTAAACGAATACATAGTGAAGGGCTGGCTTAAACTAGCAACAAGACCACCAAAGGGCAAATCCTATTATATTCCTCACCATGCAGTAATGAAGAAATTTCGGGTGGTGTTTGATGCATCCTGTCTAACTGACACTGGTATTTCGTTGAACGATGTCCAAATGATCGGACCGAAGTTGCAACGAGATTTGATTGATCTCATTTGGGGTTTTCGCTTACAAGCGTATGGGGTATTGGCAGATATTAAACAAATGTTTCCGCAAGTTAAGATTGCGCCGCAACATTGGGATTTACAGCGAATGTTTTGGAAGAATGAAACAGGAGAAATAGCCGAATATTGGATCACTAGAGTGACATTCGGAATGGCTTCAGCGCCTTTCTGTGCAGTTAGGGCAATGCAGCAATGTGCCAGAGATAATGCAACCAGATGGCCTCGTGGGGCTGAGGCTGTTTTGAACAATTTTTATATGGACGATTATTTAGCGGGTGCTGATACGGAAGAAGAATTGCTGCTCATATGTCAGCAGTTGAAGCAGATTTTGGCGGCTGGAGGCTTCGAACTTACTAAATGGCGTTCAAATTCGACCCATGTCCTCTTCTCTATCAGTTCCCAATCTGAAGGTCACGACGCTTGTCTCAATTCCCATACGGAAGCATCAGTGCTCGGTCTTAAATGGAATACCTCAACGGATGAACTTACATTCGTAGTAAAATCGTTGCCCATGGTAGACGACGATTGTTGGACTAAACGTATGGTTCTTAGTATAACAGCGCGAATTTATGACCCGGATGGGTTAGCATCACCATTCATAATAAATGCAAAGGTATTTCTGCAGCGAATTTGGCAGGAGAGATTGGGCTGGGATACAATATTACCAGAATCGCTGATGATGGCGTGGAAAAGTATTTTTTGTCAATTACAACAGTTTAGTAAAATTCGTATTCCACGATGGATAGGTTACGCACGTCGTTTAAATATGACTTTGCATGGGTTTTCCGATGCATCTACCAAGGCATTTGGGGCGGCAATATATGCAGTCGTACAGGGCAGCGGAGTAGTGACATCGAATCTCTTACTTTCAAAATCTAGGGTGACGCCCTTAAGGCCGGAGACTATACCACGGCTCGAGTTACGGGCAGCAGTATTACTCAGCGAGTTAATGCATCGTATTTTGACTATTTGCGAAGGTCATCATCGGATCAAAATCAGTTCGGCTATCTGTTGGTCGGATTCCATGGTAGTGTTGTGCTGGTTATCGCGCGACAGCGCCAGCTTGAAGCAATTTGTGGCGAATCGAGCACGACAAATAAAAAAAACACTACGAACTGCGATTGGAGATATGTCCCTACCGAGCTGAATCCTGCCGATCTGATCTCCAGAGGTATGTCTATGAGCGATTTAATTACCTCTCAACTGTGGTGGCTTGGGCCAGATTTCCTCCGACTCCAGGATGGCATGTGGCCAAAAATGCCAGAAGGGCTACATAAAAACGTTAAGTCCGAGGTAAACAAGGAATATCGTCGTATAAAGGCCGGTCAAGAAAGGAGCCTACATAACAATGGAAGACCAACCAATGATGATCAAATAATCGTCAACGTCGGCGCCATATTTGTAAAGGAGGAATCATTACTGTACAGATACTCATCCATCACTCGCTTAGTGAGAGTAACGGCTTGGGTATTTCGGTTTATCCAAAACTGTCGAGCAGCATCAGCAGACAGACATAAACTACACTTGAGTGTAAAGGAAATCGATGCTTCACTAGGCTTTTGGATCAAGCAAGAACAATGGGATCATTTTAAAGATGACATCAAAAAGTTAAAACATTATGGTAAAGAAAACGATTTAGCTAAGGGTTCACGATTATCGAACGCAGTTGCCATTTTGGCTCCGTTTCTGCAAGATGGTATATTGCGCATGAGTGGGCGCTTACAAGAAGCAGACTTACCGGACTGCATGCGGAACCCAGCGATATTACCAGGGAAAGGAAGATTGATTTGGTTAATAGCTCGATCCACACATTTGAAACTGCTACATTGTGGAGCACAACAGCTTATAGCGACAATAAGACAAAATTATTGGGTCATCGGTATGCGAACTTTAGCAAGAACTCTGATTAAGGGATGTATAATGTGCGAAAGGTTAAGAGCCAAAGTAAGCAAGCAAATGATGGGAAACCTTCCAGCATGTCGAGTGCGTCCAGCACGCCCATTTTTGCATGCTGGAGTGGATTACGCGGGACCCATACAAGTACGTCCAGACCATCGAAGAGGTAATATGATTTTAAAGGGGTATATTGCAGTATTCGTGTGTATGGTATCGAAGGCTGTACATTTGGAGTTTGTCTCGGATTTGTCCACCAAGGCTTTTATTATGGCTTTTATTCGTTTTACGTCACGTTATGGACATTGTCTACACTTATGGAGTGACAACGGAACCAATTTCGTAGGTGCTGAGCGAGAGCTAAGTCGGATGTTACAAACGTGGCAGAACTCCGACCTTTTTGAGCAACTCGCAACACGACAAACGGAGTGGCATTTCATCACTCCATCTGCCCCACACCAAGGAGGCCTTTGGGAGGCTGCTGTAAAGGCTGCTAAACAACATCTCCGACGAGTGATGGGAGCTCGCCTGTTAACCATAGAAGCTGTTCAAACATTGTTGGCAGAAATTGGAGCAGTCCTCAACTCACGTCCATTATGTGCTCAAAGCTCGGATCCCAGAGACTTGTCTCCTTTAACACCTGGACATTTATTGATCGGAGAGGCCTTAGTACCAGCTCTAGGGGAAAGGGTACCAGTCGATTGGCCGGAGAACCGCCTTGATTATTGGCAGTCTCGGCAGCTAGTCACGCAACGGTTTTGGAAGCTGTGGAGTAATAGCTATCTACATGAACTGCAACAGCGACCTAAATGGCGGGAAGCTAAACGAAATCTACAGGTAGGCGATCTAGTAGTCATAAAAAACGAAGCTACACCGCCGACATTGTGGAAAATGGCACGAGTAACAGTATTGCATCCTGGAAGTGATGGACTAGTCCGTAATGTAACTCTTTGGACTGGTAGCAGCTCTCTTAATCGCCCAGTACAGAAACTATGTGTTTTACCAGTAGAATGTATTGAGCCTCGAGCAACACCGAGTCTCAAGGCCGGAGGATGTTCGAGCGAGTAAAAGTCAGTTGCGAGTGAACTACGAAACAAAGCGGTTGTATCTAAAGAAATAGTCAGAGCGTTAAAATAAATACAAATATATATTGAAATTTAACCCAGCGTCTTTTATTTGTATATTGCAAAACACATACGACATTGCTTTCGACAATCTTGAAAATTTGAACATAAATGAACTTGCTCCAAAATCGGTCGGGTTTAGACTCAAATGTGTGGAAATACATATATATTCACGTGAACAAAATAAGAACTCGAATAAAGATGATGCAATTTTTGCAAAAAATCCATATGACGCATTGATATGAGTAGCGTACTCATAACACATTGCTTTGGCAATCTTGAAAATTATAAGAAAAATTAAGTAGCTCCAAAATCGGTCGGGTTTAGACTCAAATGTGTGGAAATACATATATATTCACGTGTACAAAATAAGAACTCGAATAAAGATGTTGAAATTTTTGCAAAAAAGTCCATTTGACACATTGTTATAAGTAGCGTACTCATACCACATTGCTTTCGACAATCTAAAAAATTTGAACAAAAATTAACTTGCTCCAAAATCGGTCGGGTTTAGACTCAAATGTGTGGAAATACATATATATTCACGTGTACAAAATAAGAACTCGAATAAAGATGTTGAAATTTGTGCAAAAAAGTCCATTTGACACATTGTTATAAGTAGCGTACTCATACCACATTGCTTTCGACAATCTAAAAAATTTGAACAAAAATTAACTTGCTCCAAAATCGGTCGGGTTTAGACTCAAATGTGTGGAAATACATATATATTCACGTGTACAAAATAAGAACTCGAATAAAGATGTTGAAATTTTTGCAAAAAAGTCCATTTGACACATTGTTATAAGTAGCGTACTCATACCACATTGCTTTCGACAATCTAAAAAATTTGAACAAAAATTAACTTGCTCCAAAATCGGTCGGGTTTAGACTCAAATGTGTGGAAATACATATATATTCACGTGTACAAAATAAGAACTCGAATAAAGATGTTGAAATTTTTGCAAAAAAGTCCATTTGACACATTGTTATAAGTAGCGTACTCATACCACATTGCTTTCGACAATCTAAAAAATTTGAACAAAAATTAACTTGCTCCAAAATCGGTCGGGTTTAGACTCAAATGTGTTGAAATACATATATATTCACGTGTACAAAATAAGAACTCGAATAAAGATGTTGAAATTTTTGCAAAAAAGTCCATTTGACACATTGTTATAAGTACCGTACTCATACCACATTGCTTTCGACAATCTAAAAAATTTGAACAAAAATTAACTTGCTCCAAAATCGGTCGGGTTTAGACTCAAATGTGTGGAAATAGATATATTTTTACGGATACAAAATAAGAACTGGAATAAAGATGATGAAATTTTTGCAAAAAAATCCATATGACCCTTTGTTATGAGTAGCGTACTCATATGACATTGCTTTCGACAATCTTGAAAATTTGAACAAAAATTAACTTGCTCCAAAATCGGTCGGGTTAGACTCAAATGTGTGGAAATAAATATATATTCACGTGAACAAAATAAGAGCTCGGATAAAGATTATGAAATTTTTGCAAAAAAATCCATATGACCCATTGTTATGAGTAGCGTACTCATACCACATTGCTTTCGACAATCTGGAAAATTTGAACAAAAATTAACTTGCTCCAAAATCGGTCGGGTTTAGACTCAAATGTGTGGAAATACATATATATTCACGTGTACAAAATAAGAACTCGAATAAAGATGTTGAAATTTTTGCAACAAAGTCCATTAGACACATTGTTATGAGTAGCGTACTCATATCACATTGCTTTCGACAATCTAAAAAATTTGAACAAAAATTTAGTTGCTCCAAAATCGGTCGGATTTAGACTCAAATGTGTGGAAATACATATATATTCACGTGAACAAAATAAGAGCTCGGATAAAGATTATGAAATTTTTGCAAAAAAATCCATATGACCCATTGTTATGAGTAGCGTATTCGTACGACATTGCTTTCGACAATCTGGAAAATTTGAACAAAAATTAACTTGCTCGGATAAAGATGATGAAATTTTTGCAAAAAAATCCATATGACCCATTGTTATGAGTAGCGTACTCGTACGACATTGCTTTCGACAATCTGGAAAATTTTAACAAAAATTAACTTGCTCCAAAATGTGTGGAAATACATATATATTCACGTGTACAAAATAAGAACTCGAAAAAAGATGATGGAATTTTTGCAAAAAAGTCCATATGACACATGGTTATGAGTAGCGTACTCATACGACATTGCTTTCGACAATCTTGAAAATTTGCACAAAAATTAACTTGCTCCAAAATCGGTCGGGTTTAGTCTCAAATAAGTGGAAATACATATATATTCACGTGTACAAAATAAGAACTCGAATAAAGATGTTGAAATTTTTGCAAAAAAGTCCATTTGACACATTGTTATGAGTAGCGTACTCATACCACATTGCTTTCGACAATCTAAAAAATTTGAACAAAAATAAACTTGCTCCAAAATCGGTCGAGTTTAGACTCAAATGTGTGGAAATACATACATATATATTCACGTGTACAAAATAAGAACACGAATAAAGATGTTGAAATTTTTGCAAAAAAGTCCATTTGACACATTGTTATGAGTACAGTACTCATACCACATTGCTTTCGACAATCTAAAAAATTTGAACAAAAATTTAGTAGCTCCAAAATCGGTCGGATTTAGACTCAAATGTGTGGAAATACATATATATTCACGTGTTCAAAATAAGAACTCGAATAAAGATGATGAAATTTTTGCAAAAAAGTCCATATGACACATGGTTATGAGTAGCGTAATCATACGACATTGCTTTCGACAATCTTGAAAATTTGAACAAAAATTAATTTGCTCCGAAATCGGTCGAATTTAGACTCAAATGTGTAGAAATAAATATATTTTTACTCATACAAAATATGAACTCGATTAAAGATGATGAAATTTTTGCAAAAAAATCCATATAACCCATTGTTATGAGTAGCGTACTCGTACGACATTGCTTTCGACAATCTTGAAAATTTGAACAAAAATTAAGTTGCTCCAAAATCGGTCGGGTTTAGACTCAAATGTGTGAAAATACATATATATTCACGTGTACTAAATAAGAACTCGAATAAAGATGTTGAAATTTTTGCAACAAAGTCCATTTGACACATTGTTATGAGTAGCGTACTCATATCACATTGCTTTCGACAATCTAAAAAATTTGAACAAAAATTTAGTTGCTCCAAAATCGGTCGGATTTAGACTCAAATGTGTGGAAATACATATATATTCATGTGAACAAAATAAGAGCTCGGATAAAGATGATGAAATTTTTGCAAAAAAATCCATATGACTCATTGTTATGAGTAGCGTACTCGTACGACATTGCTTTCGACAATCTGGAAAATTTGAACAAAAATTAACTTGCTCGGATAAAGATGATGAAATTTTTGCAAAAAAGTCCATTTGACACATTGTTATGAGTAGCGTACTCATACCACATTGCTTTCGACAATCTAAAAAATTTGAACAAAAATAAACTTGCTCCAAAATCGGTCGAGTTTAGACTCAAATGTGTGGAAATACATACATATATATTCACGTGTACAAAATAAGAACACGAATAAAGATGTTGAAATTTTTGCAAAAAAGTCCATTTGACACATTGTTATGAGTACAGTACTCATACCACATTGCTTTCGACAATCTAAAAAATTTGAACAAAAATTTAGTAGCTCCAAAATCGGTCGGATTTAGACTCAAATGTGTGGAAATACATATATATTCACGTGTTCAAAATAAGAACTCGAATAAAGATGATGGAATTTTTGCAAAAAAGTCCATATGACACATGGTTATGAGTAGCGTAATCATACGACATTGCTTTCGACAATCTTGAAAATTTGAACAAAAATTAATTTGCTCCGAAATCGGTCGAATTTAAACTCAAATGTGTGGAAATAAATATATTTTTACTCATACAAAATATGAACTCGATTAAAGATGATGAAATTTTTGCAAAAAAATCCATATAACCCATTGTTATGAGTAGCGTTCTCGTACGACATTGCTTTCGACAATCTTGAAAATTTGAACAAAAATTAAGTTGCTCCAAAATCGGTCGGGTTTAGACTCAAATGTGTGAAAATACATATATATTCACGTGTACTAAATAAGAACTCGAATAAAGATGTTGAAATTTTTGCAACAAAGTCCATTTGACACATTGTTATGAGTAGCGTACTCATATCACATTGCTTTCGACAATCTAAAAAATTTGAACAAAAATTTAGTTGCTCCAAAATCGGTCGGATTTAGACTCAAATGTGTGGAAATACATATATATTCTCGTGAACAAAATAAGAGCTCGGATAAAGATGATGAAATTTTTGCAAAAAAATCCATATGACTCATTGTTATGAGTAGCGTACTCGTACGACATTGCTTTCGACAATCTGGAAAATTTGAACAAAAATTAACTTGCTCGGATAAAGATGATGAAATTTTTGCAAAAAAATCCATATGACCCATTGTTATGAGTAGCGTACTCGTACGACATTGCTTTCGACAATCTGGAAAATTTGAACAAAAATTAACTTGCTCCAAAATCGGTCGGGTTTAGACGCAAATGTGTGGAAATACATATATATTCACGTATACAAAATAAGAACTCGAATAAAGATGATGGAATTTTTGCAAAAAAATCCATATGACCCATTGTTATGAGTAGCGTACTCGTACCACATTGCTTTCGGAAATTTAAAAAATTTGAACAAAAATTTAGTAGCTCCAAAATCGGTCGGGTTTAGACTCAAATGTGTGGAAATACATATATTTTTACGGATACAAAATAAGAACTGGAATAAAGATGATGAAATTTTTGCAAAAAAATCCATATGACCCATTGTTATGAGTAGCGTACTCGTACGACATTGCTTTCGACAATCTGGAAAATTTGAACAAAAATTAACTTGCTCCAAAATCGGTCGGGTTTAGACGCAAATGTGTGGAAATGCATATATATTCACGTATACAAAATAAGAACTCGAATAAAGATGATGCAATTTTTGCAAAAAAATCCAAATGACGCATTGTTATGAGTAGCGTACTCATACCACATTGCTTTCGACAATCTTGAAAATTTGAACAAAAATTAAGTTGCTCCAAAATCGGTCGGGTTTAGACTCAAATGTGTGGAAATACATATATATTCACGTGTGCAAAATAAGAACTCGAATAAAGATATTGAAATTTTTGCAAAAAAGTCCATTTGACACATTGTTATGAGTAGCGTACTGATATAACATTGCTTTCGACAATCTAAAAAATTTGAACAAAAATTTAGTAGCTCCAAAATCGGTCGGATTAAGACTCAAATGTGTGGAAATACATATATATTCACTTGTACAAAATAAGAACTCGAAAAAAGATGATGGAATTTTTGCAAAAAAGTCCATATGACACATGGTTATGAGTAGCGTACTCATACGACATTGCTTTCGACAATCTAAAAAATTTGAACAAGAATTAAGTTGCTCCAAAATCGGTCGGGTTTAGTCTCAAATGTGTGGAAATACATATATATTCACGTGTACAAAATAAGAACTCGAATAAAGATGTTGAAATTTTTGAAAAAAAGTCCATTTGACACATTGTTATGAGTAGCGTACTCATATCACATTGCTTTCGACAATCTAAAAAATTTGAACAAAAATTTAGTTGCTCCAAAATCGGTCGGATTTAGACTCAAATGTGTGGAAATACATATATATTCACGTGAACAAAATAAGAGCTCGGATAAAGATGATGAAATTTTTGCAAAAAAATCCATATGACTCATTGTTATGAGTAGCGTACTCGTACGACATTGCTTTCGACAATCTGGAAAATTTGAACAAAAATTAACTTGCTCGGATAAAGATGATGAAATTTTTGCAAAAAAATCCATATGACCCATTGTTATGAGTAGCGTACTCGTACGACATTGCTTTCGACAATCTGGAAAATTTGAACAAAAATTTAGTAGCTCCAAAATCGGTCGGATTAAGACTCAAATGTGTGGAAATACATATATATTCACGTGTACAAAATAAGAACTCGAAAAAAGATGATGGAATTTTTGCAAAAAAGTCCATATGACACATGGTTATGAGTAGCGTACTCATACGACATTGCTTTCGACAATCTTGAAAATTTGAACAAAAATTAACTTGCTCCAAAATCGGTCGGGTTTAGACTCAAATGTGTGTAAATACATATATATTCACGTGTACAAAATAAGAACTCGAATAAAGATGTTGAAATTTTTGCAAAAAAGTCCATTTGACACATTGTTATGAGTAGCGTACTCATACCACATTGCTTTCGACAATCTAAAAAATTTGAACAAAAATGAACTTGCTCCAAAATCGGTCGAGTTTAGACTCAAATGTGTGGAAATACATATATATTCACGTGTACAAAATAAGAACACGAATAAAGATGTTGAAATTTTTGCAAAAAAGTCCATTTGACACATTGTTATGAGTAGCGTACTCATACCACATTGCTTTCGACAATCTAAAAAATTTGAACAAAAATAAACTTGCTCCAAAATCGGTCGGATTTAAATTCAAATGTGTGGAAATACATATATATTCACGTGTTCAAAATAAGAACTCGAATAAAGATGATGGAATTTTTGCAAAAAAGTCCATATGACACATGGTTATGAGTAGCGTAATCATACGACATTGCTTTCGACAATCTTGAAAATTTGAACAAAAATTAATTTGCTCCGAAATCGGTCGAATTTAGACTCAAATGTGTGGAAATAAATATATTTTTACTCATACAAAATATGAACTCGATTAAAGATGATGAAATTTTTGCAAAAAAATCCATATAACCCATTGTTATGAGTAGCGTACTCGTACGACATTGCTTTCGACAATCTTGAAAATTTGAACAAAAATTAAGTTGCTCCAAAATCGGTCGGGTTTAGACTCAAATGTGTGGAAATATATATATATTCACGTGTACAAAATAAGAACTCGAATAAAGATGTTGAAATTTTTGCAACAAAGTCCATTTGACACATTGTTATGAGTAGCGTACTCATATCACATTGCTTTCGACAATCTAAAAAATTTTAACAAAAATTTAGTTGCTCCAAAATCGGTCGGATTTAGACTCAAATGTGTGGAAATACATATATATTCACGTGAACAAAATAAGAGCTCGGATAAAGATGATGAAATTTTTGCAAAAAAATCCATATGACTCATTGTTATGAGTAGCGTACTCGTACGACATTGCTTTCGACAATCTGGAAAATTTGAACAAAAATTAACTTGCTCGGATAAAGATGATGAAATTTTTGCAAAAAAATCCATATGACCCATTGTTATGAGTAGCGTACTCGTACGACATTGCTTTCGACAATCTTGAAAATTTGAACAAAAATTAACTTGCTCCAAAATCGGTCGGGTTTAGTCTCAAATGTGTGGAAATACATATATATTCACGTGTACAAAATAAGAACTCGAATAAAGCTGTTGAAATTTTTGCAAAAAAGTCCATTTGACACATTGTTATGAGTAGCGTACTCATACCACATTGCTTTCGACAATCTAAAAAATTTGAGCAAAAATAAACTTGCTCTAAAATCGGTCGAGTTTAGACTCAAATGTGTGGAAATACATATATATTCACGTGTACAAAATAAGAACACGAATAAAGATGTTGAAATTTTTGCAAAAAAGTCCATTTGAAACATTGTTATGAGTACAGTACTCATACCACATTGCTTTCGACAATCTAAAAAATTTGAACAAAAATTTAGTAGCTCCAAAATCGGTCGGATTTAGACTCAAATGTGTGAAAATACATATATATTCACGTGTACAAAATAAGAACTCGAATAAAGATGTTGAAATTTTTGCAACAAAGTCCATTTGACACATTGTTATGAGTAGCGTACTCATATCACATTGCTTTCGACAATCTAAAAAATTTGAACAAAAATTTAGTTGCTCCAAAATCGGTCGGATTTAGACTCAAATGTGTGAAAATACATATATATTCACGTGTACAAAATAAGAACTCGAATAAAGATGTTGAAATTTTTGCAAAAAAGTCCATATGACACATGGTTATGAGTAGCGTACTCATACGACATTGCTTTCGACAATCTGGAAAATTTGAACAATAATTAACTTGCTCCAAAATCGGTCGGGTTTAGACTCAAATGTGTGGAAATACATATATATTCACGTGTACAAAATAAGAACTCGAATAAAGATGTTGAAATTTTTGCAACAAAGTCCATTTGACACATTGTTATGAGTAGCGTACTCATATCACATTGCTTTCGACAATCTAAAAAATTTGAACAAAAATTTAGTTGCTCCAAAATCGGTCGGATTAAGACTCAAATGTGTGGAAATACATATATATTCACGTGAACAAAATAAGAGCTCGGATAAAGATTATGAAATTTTTGCAAAAAAATCCATATGACCCATTGTTTTGAGTAGCGTACTCGTACGACATTGCTTTCGACAATCTGGAAAATTTGAACAAAAATTAACTTGCTCGGATAAAGATGATGAAATTTTTGCAAAAAAATCCATATGACCCATTGTTATGAGTAGCGTACTCGTACGACATTGCTTTCGACAATCTGGAAAATTTGAACAAAAATTAACTTGCTCCAAAATCGGTCGGGTTTAGACGCAAATGTGTGGAAATACATATATATTCACGTATACAAAATAAGAACTCGAATAAAGATATTGAAATTTTTGCAAAAAAGTCCATTTGACACATTGTTATGAGTAGCGTACTCATATAACATTGCTTTCGACAATCTAAAAAATTTGAACAAAAATTTGGTAGCTCCAAAATCGGTCGGATTAAGACTCAAATGTGTGGAAATACATATATATTCACGTGTACAAAATAAGAACTCGAAAAAAGATGATGGAATTTTTGCAACAAAGTCCATATGACACATGGTTATGAGTAGCGTACTCATACGACATTGCTTTCGACGATCTTGAAAATTTGAACAAAAATTAACTTGCTCCAAAATCGGTCGGGTTTAGTCTCAAATGTGTGGAAATACATATATATTCACGTGTACAAAATAAGAACTCGAATAAAGATGTTGAAATTTTTGCAAAAAAGTCCATTTGACACATTGTTATGAGTTGCGTACTCATACCACATTGCTTTCGACAATCTAAAAAATTTGAACAAAAATAAACTTGCTCCAAAATCGGTCGAGTTTAGACTCAAATGTGTGGAAATACATATATATTCACGTGTACAAAATAAGAACACGAATAAAGATGTTGAAATTTTTGCAAAAAAGTCCATTTGACACATTGTTATGAGTACAGTACTCATACCACATTGCTTTCGACAATCTAAAAAATTTGAACAAAAATTTAGTAGCTCCTAAATCGGTCGGATTTAAACTCAAATGTGTGGAAATACATATATATTCACGTGTTCAAAAAAGAACTCGAATAAAGATGATGGAATTTTTGCAAAAAAGTCCATATGACACATGGTTATGAGTAGCGTAATCATACGACATTGCTTTCGACAATCTTGAAAATTTGAACAAAAATTAATTTGCTCCGAAATCGGTCGAATTTAGACTCAAATGTGTGGAAATAAATATATTTTTACTCATACAAAATATGAACTCGATTAAAGATGATGAAATTTTTGCAAAAAAATCCATATAACCCATTGTTATGAGTAGCGTACTCGTACGACATTGCTTTCGACAATCTTGAAAATTTGAACAAAAATTAAGTTGCTCCAAAATCGGTCGGGTTTAGACTCAAATGTGTGGAAATACATATATATTCACGTGTACAAAATAAGAACTCGAAAAAAGATGTTGAAATTTTTGCAACAAAGTCCATTTGACACATTGTTATGAGTAGCGTACCCATATCACATTGCTTTCGACAATCTAAAAAATTTGAACAAAAATTTAGTTGCTCCAAAATCGGTCGGATTTAGACTCAAATGTGTGGAAATACATATATATTCACGTGAACAAAATAAGAGCTCGGATAAAGATGATGAAATTTTTGCAAAAAAATCCATATGACTCATTGTTATGAGTAGCGTACTCGTACGACATTGCTTTCGACAATCTGGAAAATTTGAACAAAAATTAACTTGCTCGGATAAAGATGATGAAATTTTTGCAAAAAAATCCATATGACCCATTGTTATGAGTAGCGTACTCGTACGACATTGCTTTCGACAATCTGGAAAATTTGAACAAAAATTAACTTGCTCCAAAATCGGTCGGGTTTAGACGCAAATGTGTGGAAATACATATATATTCACGTATACAAAATAAGAACTCGAATAAAGATATTGAAATTTTTGCAAAAAAGTCCATTTGACACATTGTTATGAGTAGCGTACTCATATAACATTGCTTTCGACAATCTAAAAAATTTGAACAAAAATTTAGTAGCTCCAAAATCGGTCGGATTAAGACTCAAATGTGTGGAAATACATATATATTCACGTGTACAAAATAAGAACTCGAAAAAAGATGATGGAATTTTTGCAAAAAAGTCCATATGACACATGGTTATGAGTAGCGTACTCATACGACATTGCTTTCGACAATCTTGAAAATTTGAACAAAAATTAACTTGCTCCAAAATCGGTCGGGTTTAGACTCAAATGTGTAGAAATACATATATATTCACGTGTACAAAATAAGAACTCGAATAAAGATGTTGAAATTTTTGCAAAAAAGTCCATTTGACACATTGTTATGAGTAGCGTACTCATACCACATTGCTTTCGACAATCTAAAAAATTTGAACAAAAATAAACTTGCTCCAAAATCGGTCGAGTTTAGACTCAAATGTGTGGAAATACATATATATTCACGTGTACAAAATAAGAACACGAATAAAGATGTTGAAATTTTTGCAAAAAAGTCCATTTGACACATTGTTATGAGTAGCGTACTCATACCACATTGCTTTCGACAATCTAAAAAATTTGAACAAAAATTTAGTAGCTCCAAAATCGGTCGGATTTAGACTCAAATGAAATGTGTGAAAATACATATATATTCACGTGAACAAAATAAGAGCTCGGATAAAGATGATGAAATTTTTGCAAAAAAATCCATATGACTCATTGTTATGAGTAGCGTACTCGTACGACATTGCTTTCGACAATCTGGAAAATTTGAACAAAAATTAACTTGCTCGGATAAAGATGATGAAATTTTTGCAAAAAAATCCATATGACCCATTGTTATGAGTAGCGTACTCGTACGACATTGCTTTCGACAATCTGGAAAATTTGAACAAAAATTAACTTGCTCCAAAATCGGTCGGGTTTAGACGCAAATGTGTGGAAATACATATATATTCACGTATACAAAATAAGAACTCGAATAAAGATATTGAAATTTTTGCAAAAAAGTCCATTTGACACATTGTTATGAGTAGCGTACTCATATAACATTGCTTTCGACAATCTAAAAAATTTGAACAAAAATTTAGTAGCTCCAAAATCGGTCGGATTAAGACTCAAATGTGTGGAAATACATATATATTCACGTGTACAAAATAAGAACTCGAAAAAAGATGATGGAATTTTTGCAAAAAAGTCCATATGACACATGGTTATGAGTAGCGTACTCATACGACATTGCTTTCGACAATCTTGAAAATTTGAACAAAAATTAACTTGCTCCAAAATCGGTCGGGTTTAGACTCAAATGTGTAGAAATACATAAATATTCACGTGTACAAAATAAGAACTCGAATAAAGATGTTGAAATTTTTGCAAAAAAGTCCATTTGACACATTGTTATGAGTAGCGTACTCATACCACATTGCTTTCGACAATCTAAAAAATTTGAACAAAAATAAACTTGCTCCAAAATCGGTCGAGTTTAGACTCAAATGTGTGGAAATACATATATATTCACGTGTACAAAATAAGAACACGAATAAAGATGTTGAAATTTTTGCAAAAAAGTCCATTTGACACATTGTTATGAGTAGCGTACTCATACCACATTGCTTTCGACAATCTAAAAAATTTGAACAAAAATTTAGTAGCTCCAAAATCGGTCGGATTTAGACTCAAATGAAATGTGTGAAAATACATATATATTCACGTGTACAAAATAAGAACTCGAATAAAGATGATGGAATTTTTGCAAAAAAGTCCATATGACACATGGTTATGAGTAGCGTACTCATATGACATTGCTTTCGACAATCTTGAAAATTTGAACAAAAATTTAGTTGCTCCAAAATCGGTCGGGTTTAGACTCAAATGTGTGGAAATAAATATATTTTTACTTATACAAAATATGAACTCGATTAAAGATGTTGAAATTTTTGCAACAAAGTCCATTTGACACATTGTTATGAGTAGCGTACTCAATCACATTGCTTTCGACAATCTAAAAAATTTGAACAAAAATTTAGTTGCTCCAAAATCGGTCGGATTTAGACTCAAATGTGTGGAAATACATATATATTCACGTGAACAAAATAAGAGCTCGGATAAAGATTATGAAATTTTTGCAAAAAAATCCATATGACCCATTGTTATGAGTAGCGTACTCGTACGACATTGCTTTCGACAATCTAGAAAATTTGAACAAAAATTAACTTGCTCCAAAATCGGTCGGGTTTAGACTCAAATGTGTGGAAATACATATATATTCACGTGTACAAAATAAGAACTCGAATAAAGATGTTGAAATTTTTGCAACAAAGTCCATTTGACACATTGTTATGAGTAGCGTACTCATATCACATTGCTTTCGACAATCTAAAAAATTTGAACAAAAATTTAGTTGCTCCAAAATCGGTCGGATTTAGACTCAAATGTGTGGAAATACATATATATTCACGTGAACAAAATAAGAGCTCGGATAAAGATTATGAAATTTTTGCAAAAAAATCCATATGACCCATTGTTATGAGTAGCGTACTCGTACGACATTGCTTTCGACAATCTGGAAAATTTGAACAAAAATTAACTTGCTCGGATAAAGATGATGAAATTTTTGCAAAAAAAAAAATTGCATACTCCGACAGAGTAGACGTGCTTTATTTCGCTCCGCAGTTTTGGTCTTATTTTCAAGTACCTGTTGTTTGTTTTTCAAACTTACTTTACAAATTGTGATTCTTGCTTATGAATATTTCTGTCAAGAAAGTGAAGCAATAAATAGCAAAGCTAAATAAAATAAAATAAAACTAAATTGTTCATAATTCGCCTATCTGTTTTCCCGCTCGTTCTTGTGTATATTTGTTCGTTGATATGTCTACCGCTACCGCATCACTAAAGCGTCGACTGAGCAAGGGCTCTCCCACTGCGAAAACAGCAAAAGTTGATGAAGGCGCAGCAATCACACTCACGGCTGTGTACAATAAACTAAAAGAGGTTGAGCAACGGGTGCAGCAGCAGACTGAACAGTTCCGGCCGCTGATCGAGAGTGTCTCTCACAAACTTGTAGAAGTGGAAAACAAGTTAAACAAACGGATTGAGCAGGAGATTTCAACGCTCACCGCTGCTGTTGCTGAATCAACTGAGTGCATTTCTGTGCTGAAGGAGAGAGTGGAAAAGTCTGAGCGTGAAATTGAGTGCTTAAAAGCGGAATTAGGGAAGGGCATAAAACAAAGCTCGCATGATATTGCTGCTGATGCCGTCGCTTTTGGCGTTCCATATGGAGAAGGCGAAAATCTGAAGAGCATATTCAACCAGGTTTGTCTGTCGATTGACTTCTTAGCTCCTCAGATACGAGATATTTTTCGAACGAAACCTTCGCGAGCAGGTGTGAACGGTGCGATTGTGATAAAATTTCACTCGCCACTCGATCGAAATCGCACTCTTCGTGCTTTTGGTGAATATCGCAAGCGTACAAACGCTGTTGTTTCCTTGCAGCCCCTTGGGATACAGGGAAGTTTTCACATTTTTGAGAGCCTAACCAAGGAAAATAGGATTCTCCTGCAAGCGGCTATAAAATTGCGGCGTGAAGGGAAGTTACAGTCTGCATTCACACTCCGTGGCTACGTGCATGTAAGGCAAAGCAAAGATAAAGCCACCCAATCAACCAAAGTCTTGTGCGAAAATGACCTGGAGCAGTTTCGCTAGCTGTAAGCCTATGTGTTTTTATGATTGTATAAACTTTATTTAAATTTACCTCGCGAGACGATGTTCTCAGATTTTAATTAGAACACGTCTTTATTCTTTTCTGATTATCCCGGAAGTGCCGGCCATCACCTTTTTCTCTGACACCCAGAGTTGTATTTTTAAATTCAATATATTACATTACATTACATAGAGCCCAGAGTTGCGCTTAAGAGCTAATATATTACATTACATTACATAGGGGCTTTACTTTCACAGTGCGGTGTTTATCATTGACTTATACTAGGTTTACAACTCGGCCAATCTGACAATAGATCGGCCTCGATCATACATGTTATTTCTTAATCTAGGTTATATCTAGCGGATCTTGTTCCGTGTCTTCGGTTTCCGCAGGACCATCACCTGGCTTAGCCAACCACTTCCTTATACGGTGAGCCTCAACGACTCCATCATATGGCAACTGGGTTAACTGACAATTCGCAATATCGCGTATTACGTACCGGTCGTTCCCTAGCAGCTTATAAATAACGTACGGCCCTTTGTAAAATGGTACAAATTTTTTGTTAACCCCTACCGTGTTATCTAAGTTCCTTATCATCACATAGTCCCCTATTTCGTAGTTCTTGCATTTGGTACCACTAGCAGACGACCGTTTTGATTCATAACTTTGTCTGACTTCGATAGCATCAGCGGCATTCTGGCGCACCGATATTAAATCTCGTGCATCATTGGCACATAATTTTGCTTGAAAATATTCAGTGAATTCATCTATTACCACACCGCGTTGTTCGACCCCGAATAAGAGTCTACTAGGGGTGTTCCGGCAAGTACTATGGACTGAGTTATTTACGGCGTATTCAACTTCCAGCAATTTTTTGCACCAGTCGGCATGGCTAATTGGATCAGTTAGCTTCCCTAACATCGTTTTAAGGACCCTGTTCACTCTCTCAACCTGACCATTTGCTTGAGGAGAAGCGACAGCAACTTTAACGTGGTCGATATTTCTTTTAGAAAGGAATTCACAAAATTCCAAAGATGTAAAGCACGTTCCCCTATCACTTATTATGCGTCTTGGTCGACTGTAATAACTGAAATACTTTTCGAGAGCAGCAGTAACTTCACGCGTACTGGTGGAATTGGTTGGATATAGCTTGACAAATTTAGTAAAGGCATCAATAACGACAAGAATATGCTTTCTTTTCGAATTAAGCGACGGCAATGGACCGAAGTGGTCAATATGGAGGGTGTCGAACGGCATTGGGTTCTTAGGGATAGAGTACAGATTCCTTTCCCTAGCCCTAGGGGGCGTGGCATACATCAGACACTTGAGGCAGTTTCTGGTAAATTTTTCAACTTTCGCTCTCATGTTGGGGAACCAATAATACATGTCTACCTTGCTTACAGTCTTATCGACAGATTGGTGCCCAATTTTTTCGTGTATCAGTCGTATAACATTAGATTCCATTTCACCTGGCACATATAACACCTTCTTACCATCCGATCTCAGTCTATAAACTAAACCGTCCATTAAGTCAAAGTTTTTAACAGGTCCGGTCTCCAGCTGTTTTCGTATAGAGCTAATAACCTCATCCCGCTCTTGGGCTATCTGAATTTGGAACTCAATATCCTCTATATTAACAATCAAGGCGATTTGTGCCCTACTTAATGCGTCCACATGTCCCATGGAGGCTCCTTTTCTGTGTTGCATCTTATAGTTATAATTTTCAAGCTCAAGCGCCCACCTAGCGATCCTGGAATTCAATTGCTTCTTCTCAAGAGTCATTGCTAGAGAATTGCAATCAGTTACTATCTTAAACGGTATTCCTTCCAAATAGGTCCTAAATCTTCTTAAAGCGTATATGATCGCAAGAGTTTCAAGTTCAAAGCTATGATACTTGGACTCCGCCGTAGAAGCAGTTTTGGAAAAATAAGAAACGGGGTGTAATTTATTGTCTTCCTGCCGCTGCAACAGGACAGCGCCAAATCCTATTGAGCTGGCGTCACAATGCAGCTCAGTCTCTCTATCTTTATTGTATATTGCTAGGACCGGGCCATTCGTCAATCTAGATTTTAACTCGTTGAAAGCACTAAGACACACGTCATCAAAGTCAAAGCTAGTCTGTTTCTTCAGTAAGTTTTGCAAAGGTTTGGCTATTTGTGAAAATGACGGCACAAACCGACGGAAATACGAAAATAATCCTACGCAGGACTGTAATTGCTTTTGGTTATTTGGTGTTGGGAAATTTCGAATACTTTTAATATGAGAATCATTAGGTCGCACTCCCGCTTGACTCACTTCATATCCCAAGTAATCAACCTCTTCATACCCGAACTTTGATTTATTTAAATTAAGCTTCAGTCCTCGTCTCGATAATCTCTCTAACACTAGTTTTAATAGAGCCTTATGTTCCTCGAACCCATGTGTCGCGACTACTATGTCATCCATATATATTATGATCTGTCTTTCATCAATTAAATCGCGGAATATGTTATTAATGAAACGCTGAAATGCAGCTGGAGCATTCTTTAACCCAAATGGCATCTTAAGATATTCATACTGACCACTAGGGGTAACAAAAGAGGTATACGGAATCGACCCGGGTGACATCCGCACTTGATGAAACCCGTTCTTCAAATCCAATATGGAAAAGAACTTCTTATTTTCAAGGAATTCAATACAGTCGTCAATGAGCGGCAAAGGGTAATTATCCCTGACTGTTATTTTATTTAATGCACGGTAGTCAACACACATGCGAATCTTCCCACTTTTCTTTCTCACTAATACTATCGCCGAAGCGTATGGGGAGTTACTAGGTCTAATTACTCCCTCTTTCTGCAATTGGTCTACTAATGACTGTACATCATTTCGTTCTGAATAAGAAAGTCGTCGGGGAGCACAATGAAACGGCACGTCAGTTGTTAAATGTATTTTCATTTCGTACAGAAATTCTTCAACTGCAATGTCTGTTTCCATGTAAGCACTATTTATTACTTGTCTCAAGTCGTCTCGTCGTCTTTCCGGTAACTTAGAGTCAATATCAAGGCTTTCACTCGGAATATCTATGCAAAAAATATCTGGGATATTAGTATCGTTTAGTTCGGCACAACCTGCATGATTACTTGTGTTACCGCTATGGCCTTGGTGGCAGTCTTTCTCCACTTCGGCAGTAGCCCCGCGAATGCCGGAGACACTTACAGGATTAACCGGCACATTTACATATTTTTCTTTTGGCATTTTTGCTTTCGAGTAGTCTCTATCTACACTAGCTAATTTTATATTAAATAACCGCAGAAAGTCGCGTCCCAAAATAACCGGCCAAGACATATAACTATCGGCAACAATTTTTAATTCAATTCCATGTATTTTATTATTAAATTTAATTGTACATTTCACTGTTCCATACAATGTCAAAATTTTGCCCCCGATTCCTCTAAATCTAGAGGGGTGGCCTCTAGAAAAACTTCTGCCCAGCTCTTTTGGGACACACGACACCCGGATGAAGCTAACCGGACTACCAGTATCAAAAAGGGAAAAATAAAAATTAGAGACTACTCTCTTTTCAATCTTACACTCTATTCTTACGTAATTATAGGCTCCTACAATTTCGGCATCGTCATCTAGGTCGGCAACGGCAGCAACTTCGTCCCTCTTCTTCAGTATCTTCTTCGGGTTAGTGCACATTCGGTGATCGTGTCCCATTTTCCAACAACGAAAACATGACCCGTCGGGTCTTAGTGTGAAAGGGCAATTCGGTTTGATGTGCCCATACTGTGAACAGTTGTAGCAGAGAGCGGTAAGCGCCTTATTATTGTTGTCCACTTTCTGCTTAACCGGAACCTGCGGTTTTTGTTTCACGACAGTACCGGTCACGGCAAAATATTTATTTTGGTAACGGCTTATAATCATCTTCAACTCAGCAATGCTCCGAGCCGTCATTAGCAAGTGAGAGTTTGGTACGCTGCTGCCGATTCCGTCTATGACAAAGTCCACTACTTCCTGTTCCGCTATGTCCGCCCGTTTCGCGATTGCTTGCATTGACAAGACATAGCAATGGAGCGACTCATCATTTCTCTTCCATCGCCTCTGTGCCAGCATCTTATAAATATCATGCCTTGCCACAGAAAAACTGAATTCGGCTAATAAGGCCTTCTTCAATGAATCGTAATTAAGAGCAGTCGTTGTGGTCAAGAACACTCTCGCTGTGCCCGTTAGAGAACGGCGAAGGGCTAGCAACTTGAAATTTTCGTCCGCCTCGGTTGACAACATTATTTCTTCGAAGTCTCTTACAAAATGGCGCACAGAATAAGCCACGTCATCGCCGCTGAACCTTGGTAAGGCGTGCTCGATATCCCCAAAGTCAAGCCGTCGTTGATGCTTGGTAGGTAAGCAGCTCTCAAGCCCTTCTATTTCGTTTATTAATTTCAGCATTTCGAGTCTTTTCTTCAATGCTAAAACCTCTTGGTCTAATTGGCCAAGAGTCGACCCTGGCTTTGCAGCACCACAGGAGTCGACGGCAGCGTCGGCCGCGTTATGACCAGTATCGGCAATGACATGATCGGCATCGGCAACAACAGCAGCATCATCGGCAGCATAAACGTCAACAGGGCAGTTTGAAACTCTGGCCGCAGTAACCGCAATGGCAGCCGAGGATGTATTCAAAGCAACACCAATATCGGCAGCGGCATTGACATCATCATTTATGGAAACGTTGCAGATAGCGTTAGTATTGTGGTTCTCCGGTCCACTCTCCATTCCGCCCACCACATCCCGTAGCAAATTACGGAGTTGGGCTGTAGTAGCAGAAGGTGGAAAATCCACCTGGGCGTCACTTAACACATTTATTATTTCTTGCCGTGGATTGGCCATTTCGTACAAAATTGATATAGATCTAGGATAATTGTGGTTTTCACCTCACACCTGACGTTATAAACTTTATTTAAATTTACCTCGCGAGACGATGTTCTCAGATTTTAATTAGAACACGTCTTTATTCTTTTCTGATTATCCCGGAAGTGCCGGCCATCACCTTTTTCTCTGACACCCAGAGTTGTATTTTTAAATTCAATATATTACATTACATTACATAGAGCCCAGAGTTGCGCTTAAGAGCTAATATATTACATTACATTACATAGGGGCTTTACTTTCACAGTGCGGTGTTTATCATTGACTTATACTAGGTTTACAATTGTATGCTTGTTTTGTCTTTTGTTTATCTCTTTTATGTAAAGATAGCGCAACTCAGTTTGTTTAGTTTATGTTTTCTCTTTTATTTTCGCTTTTGTTGCCTTGTAGTTGCTTTTACTTCTGTTGCTTTAAATGAGTGCGAACAATAGGGGTATGAATGGCATTGAGGACAATAGCCTCGCAATGCTGAATATTTTATGCAAGCGCCAAAATGGATTAAACGTTGTGCACTTTAAAGCCCGCAGTTTGAACAACGAAAAAATGGATACGATCAGAGCGATATTTGAATTCTCTTGTGTTCATGTCATTTGTGTCTCAGAGACTTGGTTTAGACCGGAGGTAAAGGATGCCCACTTTGACATAAAAGGTTACAGACTTTATAGGATGGACAGAAAGATTAAAAGGGGTGGCGGTGTTGCTATGTATTGTAAAAAGTACTTAAAAACTCGGTTGATACCAGGAATAACTGGTAGCGCTACTGAGCACTTGTTAGTTGAAGTGTCTAGTTCACTGTCCAAAGTTCTGTTGTCGTGCGTCTATAATCCTCATAAATGTTGTAATGTAACTGAATATTTTACTATGTTGTCCTCTGTCGCTGTTGATTATAATGATATTATTATTTGTGGAGATTTTAATGTAAATCTGTTATGTGGTGATTTGTATAGTCGGCGTTTGTTAGATTATGTTTCCGGTGTTGGCCTAGAGATCGTTAATGTCTCTGTTCCCACAAGATATGGGCAAAACTGTTGTCCCAGCCTTCTTGATTATTTTATTGTGTCTGATATGTCTGTTGTTCTGAAACTTGACCAAATGTCATTTATCTCTGACCACGATCTAATTTTCTGTGCATTTGATGTAAAGTTTGACAACCACTGTGAAGTGGCTAGTCCGTCTATCTCACCATATTATCGTTTGTTGAATGTAAATAATCTTTTAAGCGACATTTCCTGCGTCAATTGGTTCGCTTGCTGGGGTCTAAGTTCGGTGCATGACAAATTGAGCTTTTTGAATGAGATCGTCTTATATCTATATAGAACTCACGTTCCGACTCGCACTCACCGTGGTAAATCTTCCTCGTGTCCTTGGTTCAACAAGTTTATTCGCGCAATGATAGTAAAACGCAATAAAAGGTATTCTATCTGGAAAAAGAACCGCACCGAGAACAACTGGCATGCATATAAGCTTGTCCGAAATGAAACCACGGCCATTATAAAGAGAGAGAAATGTAGATACTATAGGAAAATGTTGGACACCTCGCTCCCAAATCATGTTTTGTGGCGCAACTTAAAAAATCTTCGTGTACATGTTAGTGACAGTTCCCATTGTTCCCTTACACCTGAAGACCTTAATGATGCTTTTGTCAGTCGTGCTACTCCATCTTGTGCCAATACTTGTTTTATACCCTGTTCCTCGTCCGTAGCGTCCGTTTGTCAAGTCTTTGAGTTTAATACTGTGTCGGAATGTGATGTAGTTATGTGTGTCAATAAGATTAGGTCGAATGCAATCGGAGCGGATAGTATACCAATTAAATTTGTAAAAATTATTGCACCGTACATATTGCCTACTCTCACTCATGTCATCAATCATAGTATAACAACTTCTTGCTTTCCTGATGCGTGGAAAGTTGCCACGGTGCAACCAATTGCCAAAAACAAGTCTGCATGTAGTCCCGGTGATTTTCGGCCGATCAGCATTTTACCCGCACTCTCCAAAGTCCTTGAGATGCTGATGTCTGAACAAATTCATGACCACATTGACAAATTTAAACTGCTGTCTCCGTATCAGTCGGGATTCAGAGCAAAGCATAACTGTTCCACGGCTATCTTAAAAATTCTAGATGACATCACAACTCCTTTTGACAAAAACCAACTGACTTTGTTATGCCTACTTGACTTTTCAAAAGCTTTTGACTCTGTTAATCATGACCTACTCTGCATAAAGCTAAAAAACTACTTTGGATTCGGCGATTCCGCAACGCGTTTTATGCGGAGCTACTTAGCGGGTAGAACCCAATGTGTCAGGGTTGGCTCTCAGATCTCTGGTCTAAAACCATTGTTAGCTGGTGTTCCCCAAGGATCTATCTTGGGTCCGTTATTATTCAGTCTCTTTATAAATGACATATTTTATGCATGCCAGCATGTACATATACATGCATATGCTGATGACATTCAACTATATCTATCTGGAACTTATGAGGAAACTGGTTATCTCTGTACAAAATTTAATAACGACTTAAAATTAATATCTGCATGGGCGAGGAGAAACGAGCTATGTCTAAACAGCGATAAATCGTATGTGCTACCTATAACTAAAAAACGAATAAATTTTTTAAATATACCGCCTCTATATATTGCCGACAAGTGTCTTAAACTTGTGTCAAAAGTAACTAATCTCGGGTTCGTTATTTACACGGGCTTAACGTGTGATGATCATGTTAACTCGATAGTTGGCAAAGTGTACAATATTTTAAGAAATTTACGAATGTCTGCAACCTTTACACCGGTCCCTGTTCGTAGAAAACTTGCTTTACAATTAATAATGCCGATCATCTGCTACCCTGAACTAGTTTACAGTAAATTAAATTCTCACTCTGCTCATAAAATTAATGTAGTATTCAATCATGTAACACGCTATGTGTTCGGGTTAGCAAAATTTGATCACATATCCGGCTGGAGATCGCGTTTATTAGGCTGTGAAATTACCGATTATTTGAAAGCCAGAAACTGTATTTTTCTCTGGCGACTTATTATGTATAAGGAACCGAGCTATCTTTACGACAAGCTTATTTTTCCTAAGTCAGCTCGAATTAATGACTTGATAGTACCGAGTTATAATTATCTATCATCCGCACGGCTATTCTTTGTCAATGCCATTCGTACGTGGAACTCTATTCCAATGCACATTCGCAGTAGTCTGAATAAAAGCAACTTCAAGAATGTCTTATATATGTACTTTCGTTAAAATAAAATAAATATATGTATTGTATTATTATGAGTTTCGCTATCTAATTCCTACTTTCTGCTCAAAATGTAATTCACTTCTTTATTTATAATTTTCTGTAGTATATTTTTAAAAACTTAGCTTTAATAACTATTATACCTTTATTTATTTATTATTCTAAATTTACCTATGATTTGTTGTACTATAAAAGATCATAGATCTTATTGTACTAATTTTTGGCAATAAATGAAAAAAAAAAAAAAAAAAAAAAAAAAAAAAAAAAAATCCATATGACCCATTGTTATGAGTAGCGTACTCGTACGACATTGCTTTCGACAATCTGGAAAATTTGAACAAAAATTAACTTGCTCCAAAATCGGTCGGGTTTAGACGCAAATGTGTGGAAATACATATATATTCACGTATACAAAATAAGAACTCGAATAAAGATATTGAAATTTTTGCAAAAAAGTCCATTTGACACATTGTTATGAGTAGCGTACTCATATAACATTGCTTTCGACAATCTAAAAAATTTGAACAAAAATTTAGTAGCTCCAAAATCGGTCGGATTAAGACTCAAATGTGTGGAAATACATATATATTCACGTGTACAAAATAAGAACTCGAAAAAAGATGATGGAATTTTTGCAAAAAAGTCCATATGACACATGGTTATGAGTAGCGTACTCATACGACATTGCTTTCGACAATCTTGAAAATTTGAACAAAAATTAACTTGCTCCAAAATCGGTCGGGTTTAGTCTCAAATGTGTGGAAATACATATATATTCACGTGTACAAAATAAGAACACGAATAAAGATGTTGAAATTTTTGCAAAAAAGTCCATTTGACACATTGTTATGAGTAGCGTACTCATACCACATTGCTTTCGACAATCTAAAAAATTTGAACAAAAATAAACTTGCTCCAAAATCGGTCGGGTTTAGACTCAAATGTGTGGAAATACATATATATTCACGTGTACAAAATAAGAACTCGAATAAAGATGTTGAAATTTTTGCAAAAAAATCCATATGACCCATTGATATGAGTAGCGTAATCATACGACATTGCTTTCGACAATCTTGAAAATTTGAACAAAAATTAATTTGCTCCGAAATCGGTCGAATTTAGACTCAAATGTGTGGAAATAAATATATTTTTACTCATACAAAATATGAACTCAATTAAAGATGATGAAATTTTTGCAAAAAAATCCATATAACCCATTGTTATGAGTAGCGTACTCGTACGACATTGCTTTCGACAATCTTGAAAATTTGAACAAAAATTAATTTGCTCCGAAATCGGTCGAATTTAGACTCAAATGTGTGGAAATAAATATATTTTTACTCATACAAAATATGAACTCGATTAAAGATGATGAAATTTTTGCAAAAAAATCCATATAACCCATTGTTATGAGTAGCGTACTCGTACGACATTGCTTTCGACAATCTGGAAAATTTGAACAAAAATTAACTTGCTCGGATAAAGATGATGAAATTTTTGCAAAAAAATCCATATGACCCATTGTTATGAGTAGCGTACTCGTACGACATTGCTTTCGACAATCTGGAAAATTTGAACAAAAATTAACTTGCTCCAAAATCGGTCGGGTTTAGACGCAAATGTGTGGAAATACATATATATTCACGTATACAAAATAAGAACTCGAATAAAGATGATGCAATTTTTGCAAAAAAATCCAAATGACGCATTGTTATGAGTAGCGTACTCATACCACATTGCTTTCGACAATCTTGAAAATTTGAACAAAAATTAAGTTGCTCCAAAATCGGTCGGGTTTAGACTCAAATGTGTGGAAATACATATATATTCACGTGTGCAAAATAAGAACTCGAATAAAGATATTGAAATTTTTGCAAAAAAGTCCATTTGACACATTGTTATGAGTAGCGTACTCATATAAAATTGCTTTCGACAATCTAAAAAATTTGAACAAAAATTTAGTAGCTCCAAAATCGGTCGGATTAAGACTCAAATGTGTGGAAATACATATATATTCACGTGTACAAAATAAGAACTCGAAAAAAGATGATGGAATTTTTGCAAAAAAGTCCATATGACACATGGTTATGAGTAGCGTACTCATACGACATTGCTTTCGACAATCTTGAAAATTTGAACAAAAATTAACTTGCTCCAAAATTGGTCGGGTTTAGTCTCAAATGTGTGGAAATACATATATATTCACGTGTACAAAATAAGAACTCGAATAAAGATGTTGAAATTTTTGCAAAAAAGTCCATTTGACACATTGTTATGAGTAGCGTACTCATACCACATTGCTTTCGACAATCTAAAAAATTTGAACAAAAATAAACTTGCTCTAAAATCGGTCGAGTTTAGACTCAAATGTGTGGAAATACATATATATTCACGTGTACAAAATAAGAACACGAATAAAGATGTTGAAATTTTTGCAAAAAAGTCCATTTGACACATTGTTATGAGTAGCGTACTCAATCACATTGCTTTCGACAATCTAAAAAATTTGAACAAAAATTTAGTTGCTCCAAAATCGGTCGGATTTAGACTCAAATGTGTGGAAATACATATATATTCACGTGAACAAAATAAGAGCTCGGATAAAGATTATGAAATTTTTGCAAAAAAATCCATATGACCCATTGTTATGAGTAGCGTACTCGTACGACATTGCTTTCGACAATCTAGAAAATTTGAACAAAAATTAACTTGCTCCAAAATCGGTCGGGTTTAGACTCAAATGTGTGGAAATACATATATATTCACGTGTACAAAATAAGAACTCGAATAAAGATGTTGAAATTTTTGCAACAAAGTCCATTTGACACATTGTTATGAGTAGCGTACTCATATCACATTGCTTTCGACAATCTAAAAAATTTGAACAAAAATTTAGTTGCTCCAAAATCGGTCGGATTTAGACTCAAATGTGTGGAAATACATATATATTCACGTGATCAAAATAAGAGCTCTAATAAAGATTATGAAATTTTTGCAAAAAAATCCATATGACCCATTGTTATGAGTAGCGTACTCGTACGACATTGCTTTCGACAATCTGGAAAATTTGAACAAAAATTAACTTGCTCGGATAAAGATGATGAAATTTTTGCAAAAAAATCCATATGACCCATTGTTATGAGTAGCGTACTCGTACGACATTGCTTTCGACAATCTGGAAAATTTGAACAAAAATTAACTTGCTCCAAAATCGGTCGGGTTTAGACGCAAATGTGTGGAAATACATATATATTCACGTATACAAAATAAGAACTCGAATAAAGATATTGAAATTTTTGCAAAAAAGTTAATTTGACACATTGTTATGAGTAGCGTACTCATATAACATTGCTTTCGACAATCTAAAAAATTTGAACAAAAATTTAGTAGCTCCAAAATCGGTCGGATTAAGACTCAAATGTGTGGAAATACATATATATTCACGTGTACAAAATAAGAACTCGAAAAAAGATGATGGAATTTTTGCAAAAAAGTCCATATGACACATGGTTATGAGTAGCGTACTCATACGACATTGCTTTCGACAATCTTGAAAATTTGAACAAAAATTAACTTGCTCCAAAATCGGTCGGGTTTAGTCTCAAATGTGTGGAAATACATATATATTCACGTGTACAAAATAAGAACTCGAATAAAGATGTTGAAATTTTTGCAAAAAAGTCCATTTGACACATTGTTATGAGTAGCGTACTCATACCACATTGCTTTCGACAATCTAAAAAATTTGAACAAAAATAAACTTGCTCTAAAATCGGTCGAGTTTAGACTCAAATGTGTGGAAATACATATATATTAACGTGTACAAAATAAGAACACGAATAAAGATGTTGAAATTTTTGCAAAAAAGTCCATTTGACACATTGTTATGAGTAGCGTACTCATACCACATTGCTTTCGACAATCTAAAAAATTTTAACAAAAATTTAGTTGCTCCAAAATCGGTCGGATTTAGACTCAAATGTGTGGAAATACATATATATTCACGTGAACAAAATAAGAGCTCGGATAAAGATTATGAAATTTTTGCAAAAAAATCCATATGACCCATTGTTATGAGTAGCGTACTCGTACGACATTGCTTTCGACAATCTAGAAAATTTGAACAAAAATTAACTTGCTCCAAAATCGGTCGGGTTTAGACTCAAATGTGTGGAAATACATATATATTCACGTGTACAAAATAAGAACTCGAATAAAGATGTTGAAATTTTTGCAACAAAGTCCATTTGACACATTGTTATGAGTAGCGTACTCATATCACATTGCTTTCGACAATCTAAAAAATTTGAACAAAAATTTAGTTGCTCCAAAATCGGTCGGATTTAGACTCAAATGTGTGGAAATACATATATATTCACGTGAACAAAATAAGAGCTCGGATAAAGATTATGAAATTTTTGCAAAAAAATCCATATGACCCATTGTTATGAGTAGCGTACTCGTACGACATTGCTTTCGACAATCTGGAAAATTTGAACAAAAATTAACTTGCTCGGATAAAGATGATGAAATTTTTGCAAACAAATCCATATGACCCATTGTTATGAGTAGCGTACTCGTACGACATTGCTTTCGACAATCTGGAAAATTTGAACAAAAATTAACTTGCTCCAAAATCGGTCGGGTTTAGACGCAAATGTGTGGAAATACATATATATTCACGTATACAAAATAAGAACTCGAATAAAGATATTGAAATTTTTGCAAAAAAGTCCATTTGACACATTGTTATGAGTAGCGTACTCATATAACATTGCTTTCGACAATCTAAAAAATTTGAACAAAAATTTAGTAGCTCCAAAATCGGTCGGATTAAGACTCAAATGTGTGGAAATACATATATATTCACGTGTACAAAATAAGAACTCGAAAAAAGATGATGGAATTTTTGCAAAAAAGTACATATGACACATGGTTATGAGTAGCGTACTCATACGACATTGCTTTCGACAATCTTGAAAATTTGAACAAAAATTAACTTGCTCCAAAATCGGTCGGGTTTAGTCTCAAATGTGTGGAAATACATATATATTCACGTGTACAAAATAAGAACTCGAATAAAGATGTTGAAATTTTTGCAAAAAAATCCATATAACCTATTGTTATGGGTAGCGTACTTGTACGACATTGCTTTCGACAATCTGGAAAATTTGAACAAAAATTAACTTGCTCCAAAATCGGTCGGGTTTAGACGCAAATGTGTGGAAATACATATATATTCACGTATACAAAATAAGAACTCGAATAAAGATATTGAAATTTTTGCAAAAAAGTCCATTTGACACATTGTTATGAGTAGCGTACTCATATAACATTGCTTTCGACAATCTAAAAAATTTGAACAAAAATTTAGTAGCTCCAAAATCGGTCGGATTTAGACTCAAATGTGTGGAAATACATATATATTCACGTGTACAAAATAAGAACTCGAATAAAGATGTTGAAATTTTTGCAACAAAGTCCATTTGACACATTGTTATGAGTAGCGTACTCATACGACATTGCTTTCGACAATCTTGAAAATTTAAACAAAAATTAACTTGCTCTAAAATCGGTCGAGTTTAGACTCAAATGTGTGGAAATAAATATATTTTTACTCATACAAAATATGAACTCGATTAAAGATGATGAAATTTTTACAAAAAAATCCATATAACCCATTGTTATGAGTAGCGTACTCGTACGACATTGCTTTCGACAATCTGGAAAATTTGAACAAAAATTAACTTGCTCGGATAAAGATGATGAAATTTTTGCAAAAAATCCATATGACCCATTGTTATGAGTAGCGTACTCGTACGACATTGCTTTCGACAATCTGGAAAATTTGAACAAAAATTAACTTGCTCCAAAATCGGTCGAGTTTAGACTCAAATGTGTGGAAATACATATATATTCACGTGTACAAAATAAGAACACGAATAAAGATGTTGAAATTTTTGCAAAAAAGTCCATTTGACACATTGTTATGAGTACAGTACTCATACCACATTGCTTTCGACAATCTAAAAAATTTGAACAAAAATTTAGTAGCTCCAAAATCGGTCGGATTTAGACTCAAATGTGTGGAAATACATATATATTCACGTGTTCAAAATAAGAACTCGAATAAAGATGATGGAATTTTTGCAAAAAAGGCCATATGACACATGGTTATGAGTAGCGTAATCATACGACATTGCTTTCGACAATCTTGAAAATTTGAACAAAAATTAATTTGCTCCGAAATCGGTCGAATTTAGACTCAAATGTGTGGAAATAAATATATATTTACTCATACAAAATATGAACTCAATTAAAGATGATGAAATTTTTGCAAAAAAATCCATATAACCCATTGTTATGAGTAGCGTACTCGTACGACATTGCTTTCGACAATCTTGAAAATTTGAACAAAAATTAATTTGCTCCGAAATCGGTCGAATTTAGACTCAAATGTGTGGAAATAAATATATTTTTACTCATACAATATATGAACTCGATTAAAGATGATGAAATTTTTGCAAAAAAATCCATATAACCCATTGTTATGAGTAGCGTACTCGTACGACATTGCTTTCGACAATCTGGAAAATTTGAACAAAAATTAACTTGCTCGGATAAAGATGATGAAATTTTTGCAAAAAAATCCATATGACCCATTGTTATGAGTAGCGTACTCGTACGACATTGCTTTCGACAATCTGGAAAATTTGAACAAAAATTAACTTGCTCCAAAATCGGTCGGGTTTAGACGCAAATGTGTGGAAATACATATATATTCACGTATACAAAATAAGAACTCGAATAAAGATGATGCAATTTTTGCAAAAAAATCCAAATGACGCATTGTTATGAGTAGCGTACTCATACCACATTGCTTTCGACAATCTTGAAAATTTGAACAAAAATTAAGTTGCTCCAAAATCGGTCGGGTTTAGACTCAAATGTGTGGAAA
The DNA here is from genome assembly GCA_963971545.1 of Philophylla caesio. Taxonomy (NCBI): domain Eukaryota; kingdom Metazoa; phylum Arthropoda; class Insecta; order Diptera; family Tephritidae; genus Philophylla; species Philophylla caesio. Next base: position 82,572,415 of record OZ020607.1, read on the forward strand.
TACATATATATTCACGTGTGCAAAATAAGAACTCGAATAAAGATATTGAAATTTTTGCAAAAAAGTCCATTTGACACATTGTTATGAGTAGCGTACTCATATAAAATTGCTTTCGACAATCTAAAAAATTTGAACAAAAATTTAGTAGCTCCAAAATCGGTCGGATTAAGACTCAAATGTGTGGAAATACATATATATTCACGTGTACAAAAGAAGAACTCGAATAAAGATGATGGAATTTCTGCAAAAAGTCCATATGACACATGGTTATGAGTAGCGTACTCATACGACATTGCTTTCGACAATCTTGAAAATTTAAACAAAAATTAACTTGCTCCGAAATCGGTCGAATTTAGACTCAAATGTGTGGAAATAAATATATTTTTACTCATACAAAATATGAACTCGATTAAAGATGATGAAATTTTTGCAAAAAAATCCATATAACCCATTGTTATGAGTGCGTACTCGTACGACATTGCTTTCGACAATCTTGAAAATTTTAACAAAAATTAAGTTGCTCCAAAATCGGTCGGGTTTAGACTCAAATGTGTGGAAATACATATATATTCACGTGTACAAAATAAGAACACGAATAAAGATGTTGAAATTTTTGCAAAAAAGTCCATTTGACACATTGTTATGAGTACAGTACTCATACCACATTGCTTTCGACAATCTAAAAAATTTGAACAAAAATTTAGTAGCTCCAAAATCGGTCGGATTTAGACTCAAATGTGTGGAAATACATATATATTCACGTGTGCAAAATAAGAACTCGAATAAAGATATTGAAATTTTTGCAAAAAAGTCCATTTGACACATTGTTATGAGTAGCGTACTCATATAACATTGCTTTCGACAATCTAAAAAATTTGAACAAAAATTTAGTAGCTCCAAAATCGGTCGGATTAAGACTCAAATGTGTGGAAATACATATATATTCACGTGTACAAAATAAGAACTCGAAAAAAGATGATGGAATTTTTGCAAAAAAGTACATATGACACATGGTTATGAGTAGCGTACTCATACGACATTGCTTTCGACAATCTTGAAAATTTGAACAAAAATTAACTTGCTCCAAAATCGGTCGGGTTTAGTCTCAAATGTGTGGAAATACATATATATTCACGTGTACAAAATAAGAACTCGAATAAAGATGTTGAAATTTTTGCAAAAAAATCCATATAACCTATTGTTATGGGTAGCGTACTTGTACGACATTGCTTTCGACAATCTGGAAAATTTGAACAAAAATTAACTTGCTCCAAAATCGGTCGGGTTTAGACGCAAATGTGTGGAAATACATATATATTCACGTATACAAAATAAGAACTCGAATAAAGATATTGAAATTTTTGCAAAAAAGTCCATTTGACACATTGTTATGAGTAGCGTACTCATATAACATTGCTTTCGACAATCTAAAAAATTTGAACAAAAATTTAGTAGCTCCAAAATCGGTCGGATTTAGACTCAAATGTGTGGAAATACATATATATTCACGTGTACAAAATAAGAACTCGAATAAAGATGTTGAAATTTTTGCAACAAAGTCCATTTGACACATTGTTATGAGTAGCGTACTCATACGACATTGCTTTCGACAATCTTGAAAATTTAAACAAAAATTAACTTGCTCTAAAATCGGTCGAGTTTAGACTCAAATGTGTGGAAATAAATATATTTTTACTCATACAAAATATGAACTCGATTAAAGATGATGAAATTTTTGCAAAAAAATCCATATAACCCATTGTTATGAGTAGCGTACTCGTACGACATTGCTTTCGACAATCTGGAAAATTTGAACAAAAATTAACTTGCTCGGATAAAGATGATGAAATTTTTGCAAAAAATCCATATGACCCATTGTTATGAGTAGCGTACTCGTACGACATTGCTTTCGACAATCTGGAAAATTTGAACAAAAATTAACTTGCTCCAAAATCGGTCGAGTTTAGACTCAAATGTGTGGAAATACATATATATTCACGTGTACAAAATAAGAACACGAATAAAGATGTTGAAATTTTTGCAAAAAAGTCCATTTGACACATTGTTATGAGTACAGTACTCATACCACATTGCTTTCGACAATCTAAAAAATTTGAACAAAAATTTAGTAGCTCCAAAATCGGTCGGATTTAGACTCAAATGTGTGGAAATACATATATATTCACGTGTTCAAAATAAGAACTCGAATAAAGATGATGGAATTTTTGCAAAAAAGGCCATATGACACATGGTTATGAGTAGCGTAATCATACGACATTGCTTTCGACAATCTTGAAAATTTGAACAAAAATTAATTTGCTCCGAAATCGGTCGAATTTAGACTCAAATGTGTGGAAATAAATATATATTTACTCATACAAAATATGAACTCAATTAAAGATGATGAAATTTTTGCAAAAAAATCCATATAACCCATTGTTATGAGTAGCGTACTCGTACGACATTGCTTTCGACAATCTTGAAAATTTGAACAAAAATTAATTTGCTCCGAAATCGGTCGAATTTAGACTCAAATGTGTGGAAATAAATATATTTTTACTCATACAATATATGAACTCGATTAAAGATGATGAAATTTTTGCAAAAAAATCCATATAACCCATTGTTATGAGTAGCGTACTCGTACGACATTGCTTTCGACAATCTGGAAAATTTGAACAAAAATTAACTTGCTCGGATAAAGATGATGAAATTTTTGCAAAAAAATCCATATGACCCATTGTTATGAGTAGCGTACTCGTACGACATTGCTTTCGACAATCTGGAAAATTTGAACAAAAATTAACTTGCTCCAAAATCGGTCGGGTTTAGACGCAAATGTGTGGAAATACATATATATTCACGTATACAAAATAAGAACTCGAATAAAGATGATGCAATTTTTGCAAAAAAATCCAAATGACGCATTGTTATGAGTAGCGTACTCATACCACATTGCTTTCGACAATCTTGAAAATTTGAACAAAAATTAAGTTGCTCCAAAATCGGTCGGGTTTAGACTCAAATGTGTGGAAATACATATATATTCACGTGTGCAAAATAAGAACTCGAATAAAGATATTGAAATTTTTGCAAAAAAGTCCATTTGACACATTGTTATGAGTAGCGTACTCATATAAAATTGCTTTCGACAATCTAAAAAATTTGAACAAAAATTTAGTAGCTCCAAAATCGGTCGGATTAAGACTCAAATGTGTGGAAATACATATATATTCACGTGTACAAAAGAAGAACTCGAATAAAGATGATGGAATTTCTGCAAAAAGTCCATATGACACATGGTTATGAGTAGCGTACTCATACGACATTGCTTTCGACAATCTTGAAAATTTAAACAAAAATTAACTTGCTCCGAAATCGGTCGAATTTAGACTCAAATGTGTGGAAATAAATATATTTTTACTCATACAAAATATGAACTCGATTAAAGATGATGAAATTTTTGCAAAAAAATCCATATAACCCATTGTTATGAGTGCGTACTCGTACGACATTGCTTTCGACAATCTTGAAAATTTTAACAAAAATTAAGTTGCTCCAAAATCGGTCGGGTTTAGACTCAAATGTGTGGAAATACATATATATTCACGTGTACAAAATAAGAACTCGAATAAAGATGTTGAAATTTTTGCAAAAAAGTCCATTTGACACATTGTTATGAGTACAGTACTCATACCACATTGCTTTCGACAATCTAAAAAATTTGAACAAAAATTTAGTAGCTCCAAAATCGGTCGGATTTAGACTCAAATGTGTGAAAATACATATGTATTCACGTGTACAAAATAAGAACTCGAATAAAGATGATGGAATTTTTGCAAAAAAGTCCATATGACACATGGTTATGAGTAGCGTACTCATACGACATTGCTTTCGACAATCTTGAAAATTTAAACAAAAATTAACTTGCTCCGAAATCGGTCGGATTTAGACTCAAATGTGTGGAAATACATATATATTCACGTGTTCAAAATAAGAACTCGAATAAAGATGATGGAATTTTTGCAAAAAAGACCATATGACACATTGTTATGAGTAGCGTAATCATACGACATTGCTTTCGACAATCTTGAAAATTTGAACAAAAATTAATTTGCTCCGAAATCGGTCGAATTTAGACTCAAATGTGTGGAAATAAATATATTTTTACTCATACAAAATATGAACTCGATTAAAGATGATGAAATTTTTGCAAAAAAATCCATATAACCCATTGTTATGATTAGCGTACTCGTACGACATTGCTTTCGACAATCTTGAAAATTTGAACAAAAATTAAGTTGCTCCAAAATCGGTCGGGTTTAGACTCAAATGTGTGGAAATACATATATATTCACGTGTACAAAATAAGAACTCGAATAAAGATGTTGAAATTTTTGCAACAAAGTCCATTTGACACATTGTTATGAGTAGCGTACTCATATCACATTGCTTTCGACAATCTAAAAAATTTGAACAAAAATTTAGTTGCTCCAAAATCGGTCGGATTTAGACTCAAATGTGTGGAAATACATATATATTCACGTGAACAAAATAAGAGCTCGGATAAAGATGATGAAATTTTTGCAAAAAAATCCATATGACTCATTGTTATGAGTAGCGTACTCATACGACATTGCTTTCGACAATCTGGAAAATTTGAACAAAAATTAACTTGCTCGGATTAAGATGATGAAATTTTTGCAAAAAAAATCCATATGACCCATTATTATGAGTAGCGTACTCGTACGACATTGCTTTCGACAATCTGGAAAATTTGAACAAAAATTAACTTGCTCCAAAATCGGTCGGGTTTAGACGCAAATGTGTGGAAATACATATATATTCACGTATACAAAATAAGAACTCGAATAAAGATGATGCAATTTTTGCAAAAAAATCCAAATGACGCTTTGTTATGAGTAGCGTACTCATACCACATTGCTTTCGACAATCTTGAAAATTTGAACAAAAATTAAGTTGCTCCAAAATCGGTCGGGTTTAGACTCAAATGTGTGGAAATACATATATATTCACGTGTAAAAAATAAGAACTCGAATAAAGATATTGAAATTTTTGCAAAAAAGTTTATTTGACACATTGTTATGAGTAGCGTACTCATATAACATTGCTTTCGACAATCTAAAAAATTTGAACAAAAATTTAGTAGCTCCAAAATCGGTCGGATTAAGACTCAAATGTGTGGAAATACATATATATTCACGTGTACAAAATAAGAACTCGAAAAAAGATGATGGAATTTTTGCAAAAAAGTCCATATGACACATGGTTATGAGTAGCGTACTCATACGACATTGCTTTCGACAATCTTGAAAATTTGAACAAAAATTAACTTGCTCCAAAATCGGTCGGGTTTAGTCTCAAATGTGTGGAAATACATATATATTCACGTGTACAAAATAAGAACTCGAATAAAGATGTTGAAATTTTTGCAAAAAAGTCCATTTGACACATTGTTATGAGTAGCGTACTCATACCACATTGCTTTCGACAATCTAAAAAATTTGAACAAAAATAAACTTGCTCTAAAATCGGTCGAGTTTAGACTCAAATGTGTGGAAATACATATATATTCACGTGTACAAAATAAGAACACGAATAAAGATGTTGAAATTTTTGCAAAAAAGTCCATTTGACACATTGTTATGAGTACAGTACTCATACCACATTGCTTTCGACAATCTAAAAAATTTGAACAAAAATTTAGTAGCTCCAAAATCGGTCGGATTTAGACTCAAATGTGTGGAAATACATATATATTCACGTGAACAAAATAAGAGCTCGGATAAAGATGATGAAATTTTTGCAAAAAAATCCATATGACTCATTGTTATGAGTAGCGTACTCGTACGACAGTGCTTTCGACAATCTGGAAAATTTTAACAAAAATTAACTTGCTCGGATAAAGATGATGAAATTTTTGCAAAAAAATCCATATGACCCATTGGTATGAGTAGCGTACTCGTACGACATTGCTTTCGACAATCTGGAAAATTTTAACAAAAATTAACTTGCTCCAAAATCGGTCGGATTTAGACTCAAATGTGTGGAAATACATATATATTCACGTGAACAAAATAAGAGCTCGGATAAAGATGATGAAATTTTTGCAAAAAAATCCATATGACTCATTGTTATGAGTAGCGTACTCGTACGACAGTGCTTTCGACAATCTGGAAAATTTTAACAAAAATTAACTTGCTCGGATAAAGATGATGAAATTTTTGCAAAAAAATCCATATGACCCATTGTTATGAGTAGCGTACTCGTACGACATTGCTTTCGACAATCTGGAAAATTTTAACAAAAATTAACTTGCTCGGATAAAGATGATGAAATTTTTGCAAAAAAATCCATATGACTCATTGTTATGAGTAGCGTACTCGTACGACATTGCTTTCGACAATCTGGAAAATTTGAACAAAAATTAACTTGCTCCAAAATCGGTCGGGTTTAGACGCAAATGTGTGGAAATACATATATATTCACGTATACAAAATAAGAACTCGAATAAAGATGATGCAATTTTTGCAAAAAAATCCAAAAGACGCATTGTTATGAGTAGCGTACTCATACCACATTGCTTTCGACAATCTTGAAAATTTGAACAAAAATTAAGTTGCTCCAAAATCGGTCGGGTTTAGACTCAAATGTGTGGAAATACATATATATTCACGTGTACGAAATAAGAACTCGAATAAAGATGTTGAAATTTTTGCAAAAAAGTCCATTTGACACATTGTTATGAGTAGCGTACTCATACCACATTGCTTTCGACAATCTAAAAAATTTGAACAAAAATAAACTTGCTCTAAAATCGGTCGAGTTTAGACTCAAATGTGTGGAAATACATATATATTCACGTGTACAAAATAAGAACTCGAATAAAGATGATGGAATTTTTGCAAAAAAGTCCATATGACACCTGGTTATGAGTAGCGTACTCATACGACATTGCTTTCGACAATCTTGAAAATTTAAACAAAAATTAACTTGCTCCGAAAACGGTCGAATTTAGGCTCAAATGTGTGGAAATAAATATATTTTTACTCATACAAAATATGAACTCGATTAAAGATGATGAAATTTTTGCAAACAAATCCATATAACCCATTGTTATGAGTAGCGTACTCGTACGACATTGCTTTCGACAATCGTGAAAATTTGAACATAAATTAAGTTGCTCCAAAATCGGTCGGGTTTAGACTCAAATGTGTGGAAATACATATATATTCACGTGTACAAAATAAGAACTCGAATAAAGATGTTGAAATTTTTGCAACAAAGTCCATTTGACACATTGTTATGAGTACAGTACTCATACCACATTGCTTTCGACAATCTAAAAAATTTGAACAAAAATTTAGTAGCTCCAAAATCGGTCGGATTTAGACTCAAATGTGTGGAAATACATATATATTCACGTGAACAAAATAAGAGCTCGGATAAAGATGATGAAATTTTTGCAAAAAAATCCATATGACTCATTGTTATGAGTAGCGTACTCGTACGACAGTGCTTTCGACAAGCTGGAAAATTTTAACAAAAATTAACTTGCTCGGATAAAGATGATGAAATTTTTGCAAAAAAATCCATATGACCCATTGTTATGAGTAGCGTACTCGTACGACATTGCTTTCGACAATCTGGAAAATTTGAACAAAAATTAACTTGCTCCAAAATCGGTCGGATTTAGACTCAAATGTGTGGAAATACATATATATTCACGTGAACAAAATAAGAGCTCGGATAAAGGTGATGAAATTTTTGCAAAAAAATCCATATGACCCATTGTTATGAGTAGCGTACTCGTACGACATTGCTTTCGACAATCTGGAAAATTTTAACAAAAATTAACTTGCTCGGATAAAGATGATGAAATTTTTGCAAAAAAATCCATATGACTCATTGTTATGAGTAGCGTACTCGTACGACATTGCTTTCGACAATCTGGAAAATTTGAACAAAAATTAACTTGCTCCAAAATCGGTCGGGTTTAGACGCAAATGTGTGGAAATACATATATATTCACGTATACAAAATAAGAACTCGAATAAAGATGATGCAATTTTTGCAAAAAAATCCAAATGACGCATTGTTATGAGTAGCGTACTCATACCACATTGCTTTCGACAATCTAAAAAATTTGAACAAAAATTTAGTATCTCCAAAATCGGTCGGATTTAGACTCAAATGTGTGGAAATACATATATATTCACGTGAACAAAATAAGAGCTCGGATAAAGATGATGAAATTTTTGCAAAAAAATCCATATGACTCATTGTTATGAGTAGCGTACTCGTACGACAGTGCTTTCGACAATCTGGAAAATTTTAACAAAAATTAACTTGCTCGGATAAAGATGATGAAATTTTTGCAAAAAAATCCATATGACCCATTGTTATGAGTAGCGTACTCGTACGCCATTGCTTTCGACAATCTGGAAAATTTGAACAAAAATTAACTTGCTCCAAAATCGGTCGGATTTAGACTCAAATGTGTGGAAATACATATATATTCACGTGAACAAAATAAGAGCTCGGATAAAGATGATGAAATTTTTGCAAAAAAATCCATATGACTCATTGTTATGAGTAGCGTACTCGTACGACAGTGCTTTCGACAATCTGGAAAATTTTAACAAAAATTAACTTGCTCGGATAAAGATGATGAAATTTTTGCAAAAAAATCCATATGACCCATTGTTATGAGTAGCGTACTCGTACGACATTGCTTTCGACAATCTTGAAAATTTGAACAAAAATTAAGTTGCTCCAAAATCGGTCGGGTTTAGACTCAAATGTGTGGAAATACATATATATTCACGTGTACGAAATAAGAACTCGAATAAAGATGTTGAAATTTTTGCAAAAAAGTCCATTTGACACATTGTTATGAGTAGCGTACTCATACCACATTGCTTTCGACAATCTAAAAAATTTGAACAAAAATAAACTTGCTCTAAAATCGGTCGAGTTTAGACTCAAATGTGTGGAAATACATATATATTCACGTGTACAAAATAAGAACTCGAATAAAGATGATGGAATTTTTGCAAAAAAGTCCATATGACACCAGGTTATGAGTAGCGTACTCATACGACATTGCTTTCGACAATCTTGAAAATTTAAACAAAAATTAACTTGATCCGAAAACGGTCGAATTTAGGCTCAAATGTGTGGAAATAAATATATTTTTACTCATACAAAATATGAACTCGATTAAAGATGATGAAATTTTTGCAAAAAAATCCATATAACCCATTGTTATGAGTAGCGTACTCGTACGACATTGCTTTCGACAATCTTGAAAATTTGAACATAAATTAAGTTGCTCCAAAATCGGTCGGGTTTAGACTCAAATGTGTGGAAATACATATATATTCACGTGTACAAAATAAGAACTCGAATAAAGATGTTGAAATTTTTGCAACAAAGTCCATTTGACACATTGTTATGAGTAGCGTACTCATATCACATTGCTTTCGACAATCTAAAAAATTTTAACAAAAATTTAGTAGCTCCAAAATCGGTCGGATTTAGACTCAAATGTGTGGAAATACATATATATTCACGTGTACAAAATAAGAACTCGAATAAAGATGATGGAATTTTTGCAAAAAAGTCCATATGACACATGGTTATGAGTAGCGTACTCATACGACATTGCTTTCGACAATCTTGAAAATTTTAACAAAAATTAACTTGCTCTAAAATCGGTCGAGTTTAGACTCAAATGTGTGGAAATAAATATATTTTTACTCATACAAAATATGAACTCGATTAAAGATGATGAAATTTTTGCAAAAAATTCCATATAACCCATTGTTATGAGTAGCGTACTCGTACGACATTGCTTTCGACAATCTTGAAAATTTGAACAAAAATTAAATTGCTCCAAAATCGGTCGGGTTTAGACTCAAATGTGTGGAAATACATATATATTCACGTGTACAAAATAAGAACTCGAATAAAGATGTTGAAATTTTTGCAACAAAGTCCATTTGACACATTGTTATGAGTAGCGTACTCATACGACATTGCTTTCGACAATCTGGAAAATTTGAACAAAAATTAACTTGCTCGGATTAAGATGATGAAATTTTTGCAAAAAAATCCATATGACCCATTATTATGAGTAGCGTACTCGTACGACATTGCTTTCGACAATCTTGAAAATTTGAACAAAAATTAAGTTGCTCCAAAATCGGTCGGGTTTAGACTCAAATGTGTGGAAATACATATATATTCACGTATACAAAATAAGAACTCGAATAAAGATGATGAAATTTTTGCAAAAAAATCCAAATGACGCTTTGTTATGAGTAGCGTACTCATACCACATTGCTTTCGACAATCTTGAAAATTTGAACAAAAATTAAGTTGCTCCAAAATCGGTCGGGTTTAGACTCAAATGTGTGGAAATACATATATATTCACGTGTACAAAATAAGAACACGAATAAAGATGTTGAAATTTTTGCAAAAAAGTCCATTTGACACATTGTTATGAGTAGCGTACTCATATAACATTGCTTTCGGCAATCTAAAAAATTTGAACAAAAATTTAGTAGCTCCAAAATCGGTCGGATTAAGACTCAAATGTGTGGAAATACATATATATTCACGTGTTCAAAATAAGAACTCGAATAAAGATGATGGAATTTTTGCAAAAAAGACCATATGACACATGGTTATGAGTAGCGTAATCATACGACATTGCTTTCGACAATCTTGAAAATTTGAACAAAAATTAATTTGCTCCGAAATCGGTCGAATTTAGACTCAAATGTGTGGAAATAAATATATTTTTACTCATACAAAATATGAACTCAATTAAAGATGATGAAATTTTTGCAAAAAAATCCATATAACCCATTGTTATGAGTAGCGTACTCGTACGACATTGCTTTCGACAATCTTGAAAATTTGAACAAAAATTAATTTGCTCCGAAATCGGTCGAATTTAGACTCAAATGTGTGGAAATAAATATATTTTTACTCATACAAAATATGAACTCAATTAAAGATGATGAAATTTTTGCAAAAAAATCCATATAACCCATTGTTATGAGTAGCGTACTCGTACGACATTGCTTTCGACAATCTGGAAAATTTGAACAAAAATTAACTTGCTCGGATAAAGATGATGAAATTTTTGCAAAAAAATCCATATGACCCATTGTTATGAGTAGCGTACTTGTACGACATTGCTTTCGACAATCTGGAAAATTTGAACAAAAATTAACTTGCTCCAAAATCGGTCGGGTTTAGACGCAAATGTGTGGAAATACATATATATTCACGTATACAAAATAAGAACTCGAATAAAGATGATGCAATTTTTGCAAAAAAATCCAAATGACGCATTGTTATGAGTAGCGTACTCATACCACATTGCTTTCGACAATCTTGAAAATTTGAACAAAAATTAAGTTGCTCTAAAATCGGTCGGGTTTAGACTCAAATCTGTGGAAATACATATATATTCACGTGTGCAAAATAAGAACTCGAATAAAGATATTGAAATTTTTGCAAAAAAGTCCATTTGACACATTGTTATGAGTAGCGTACTCATATAAAATTGCTTTCGACAATCTAAAAAATTGGAACAAAAATTTAGTAGCTCCAAAATCGGTCGGATTAAGACTCAAATGTGTGGAAATACATATATATTCACGTGTACAAAATAAGAACTCGAAAAAAGATGATGGAATTTTTGCAAAAAAGTCCATATGACACATGGTTATGAGTAGCGTACTCATAGGACATTGCTTTCGACAATCTTGAAAATTTGAACAAAAATTAACTTGCTCCAAAATCGGTCGGGTTTAGTCTCAAATGTGTGGAAATACATATATATTCACGTGTACAAAATAAGAATTCGAATAAAGATGTTGAAATTTTTTCAAAAAAGTCCATTTGACACATTGTTATGAGTAGCGTACTCATACCACATTGCTTTCGACAATCTAAAAAATTTGAACAAAAATAAACTTGCTCTAAAATCGGTCGAGTTTAGACTCAAATGTGTGGAAATACATATATATTCACGTGTACAAAATAAGAACACGAATAAAGATGTTGAAATTTTTGCAAAAAAGTCCATTTGACACATTGTTATGAGTACAGTACTCATACCACATTGCTTTCGACAATCTAAAAAATTTGAACAAAAATTAAGTAGCTCCAAAATCGGTCGGATTTAGACTCAAATGTGTGAAAATACATATATATTCACGTGTACAAAATAAGAACTCGAATAAAGATGATGGAATTTTTGCAAAAAAGTCCATATGACACATGGTTATGAGTAGCGTACTCATACGACATTGCTTTCGACAATCTTGAAAATTTAAACAAAAATTAACTTGCTCCGAAATCGGTCGAATTTAGACTCAAATGTGTGGAAATAAATATATTTTTACTCATACAAAATATGAACTCGATTAAAGATGATGAAATTTTTGCAAAAAAATCCATATAACCATTGTTATGAGTAGCGTACTCGTACGACATTGCTTTCGACAATCTTGAATATTTGAACAAAAATTAAGTTGCTCCAAAATCGGTCGGGTTTAGACTCAAATGTGTGGAAATACATATATATTCACGTGTACAAAATAAGAACTCGAATAAAGATGTTGAAATTTTTGCAAAAAAGTCCATTTGACACATTGTTATGAGTACAGTACTCATACCACATTGCTTTCGACAATCTAAAAAATTTGAACAAAAATTTAGTAGCTCCAAAATCGAACGGATTTAGACTCAAATGTGTGAAAATACATATATATTCACGTGTACAAAATAAGAACTCGAATAAAGATGATGGAATTTTTGCAAAAAAGTCCATATGACACATGGTTATGAGTAGCGTACTCATACGACATTGCTTTCGACAATCTTGAAAATTTAAACAAAAATTAACTTGCTCCGAAATCGGTCGGATTTAGACTCAAATGTGTGGAAATACATATATATTCACGTGTTCAAAATAAGAACTCGAATAAAGATGATGGAATTTTTGCAAAAAAGACCATATGACACATGGTTATGAGTAGCGTAATCATACGACATTGCTTTCGACAATCTTGAAAATTTGAACAAAAATTAATTTGCTCCGAAATCGGTCGAATTTAGACTCAAATGTGTGGAAATAAATATATTTTTACTCATACAAAATATGAACTCGATTAAAGATGATGAAATTTTTGCAAAAAAATCCATATGACCCATTGTTATGAGTAGCGTACTCGTACGACATTGCTTTCGACAATCTGGAAAATTTTAACAAAAATTAACTTGCTCGGATAAAGATGATGAAATATTTGCAAAAAAATCCATATGACACATGGTTATGAGTAGCGTACTCATACGACATTGCTTTCGACAATCTTGAAAATTTAAACAAAAATTAACTTGCTCCGAAATCGGTCGGATTTAGACTCAAATGTGTGGAAATAAATATATTTTTACTCATACAAAATATGAACTCGATTAAAGATGATGAAATTTTTGCAAAAAAAATCCATATGACCCATTATTATGAGTAGCGTACTCGTACGACATTGCTTTCGACAATCTGGAAAATTTGAACAAAAATTAACTTGCTCCAAAATCGGTCGGGTTTAGACGCAAATGTGTGGAAATACATATTTATTCACGTATACAAAATAAGAACTCGAATAAAGATGATGCAATTTTTGCAAAAAAATCCAAATGACGCTTTGTTATGAGTAGCGTACTCATACCACATTGCTTTCGACAATCTTGAAAATTTGAACAAAAAGTAAGTTGCTCCAAAATCGGTCGGGTTTAGACTCAAATGTGTGGAAATACATATATATTCACGTGTAAAAAATAAGAACTCGAATAAAGATATTGAAATTTTTGCAAAAAAGTTTATTTCACACATTGTTATGAGTAGCGTACTCATATAACATTGCTTTCGACAATCTAAAAAATTTGAACAAAAATTTAGTAGCTCCAAAAGCGGTCGGATTAAGACTCAAATGTGTGGAAATACATATATATTCACGTGTACAAAATAAGAACTCGAAAAAAGATGATGGAATTTTTGCAAAAAAGTCCATATGACACATGGTTATGAGTAGCGTACTCATACGACATTGCTTTCGACAATCTTGAAAATTTAAACAAAAATTAACTTGCTCCGAAAACGGTCGAATTTAGGCTCAAATGTGTGGAAATACATATATATTCACGTGTACAAAATAAGAACTCGAATAAAGATGTTGAAATTTTTGCAAAAAAGTCCATTTGACACATTGTTATGAGTAGCGTACTCATACCACATTGCTTTCGACAATCTAAAAAATTTGAACAAAAATAAACTTGCTCTAAAATCGGTCGAGTTTAGACTCAAATGTGTGGAAATACATATATATTCACGTGTACAAAATAAGAACACGAATAAAGATGTTGAAATTTTTGCAAAAAAGTCCATTTGACACATTGTTATGAGTACAGTACTCATACCACATTGCTTTCGACAATCTAAAAAATTTGAACAAAAATTTAGTAGCTCCAAAATCGGTCGGATTTAGACTCAAATGTGTGGAAATACATATATATTCACGTGAACAAAATAAGAGCTCGGATAAAGATGATGAAATTTTTGCAAAAAAATCCATATGACTCATTGTTATGAGTAGCGTACTCGTACGACAGTGCTTTCGACAATCTGGAAAATTTTAACAAAAATTAACTTGCTCGGATAAAGATGATGAAATTTTTGCAAAAAAATCCATATGACCCATTGTTATGAGTAGCGTACTCGTACGACATTGCTTTCGACAATCTGTAAAATTTGAACAAAAATTAACTTGCTCCAAAATCGGTCGGATTTAGACTCAAATGTGTGGAAATACATATATATTCACGTGAACAAAATAAGAGCTCGGATAAAGATGATGAAATTTTTGCAAAAAAATCCATATGACTCATTGTTATGAGTAGCGTACTCGTACGACAGTGCTTTCGACAATCTGGAAAATTTTAACAAAAATTAACTTGCTCGGATAAAGATGATGAAATTTTTGCAAAAAAATCCATATGACCCATTGTTATGAGTAGCGTACTCGTACGACATTGCTTTCGACAATCTGGAAAATTTTAACAAAAATTAACTTGCTCGGATAAAGATGATGAAATATTTGCAAAAAAATCCATATGACTCATTGTTATGAGTAGCGTACTCGTACGACATTGTTTTCGACAATCTGGAAAATTTGAACAAAAATTAACTTGCTCCAAAATCGGTCGGGTTTAGACGCAAATGTGTGGAAATACATATATATTCACGTATACAAAATAAGAACTCGAATAAAGATGATGCAATTTTTGCAAAAAAATCCAAATGACGCATTGTTATGAGTAGCGTACTCATACCACATTGCTTTCGACAATCTTGAAAATTTGAACAAAAATTAAGTTGCTCCAAAATCGGTCGGGTTTAGACTCAAATGTGTGGAAATACATATATATTCACGTGTACGAAATAAGAACTCGAATAAAGATGTTGAAATTTTTGCAAAAAAGTCCATTTGACACATTGTTATGAGTAGCGTACTCATACCACATTGCTTTCGACAATCTAAAAAATTTGAACAAAAATAAACTTGCTCTAAAATCGGTCGAGTTTAGACTCAAATGTGTGGAAATACATGTATATTCACGTGTACAAAATAAGAACTCGAATAAAGATGATGGAATTTTTGCAAAAAAGTCCATATGACACCTGGTTATGAGTAGCGTACTCATACGACATTGCTTTCGACAATCTTGAAAATTTAAACAAAAATTAACTTGCTCCGAAAACGGTCGAATTTAGGCTCAAATGTGTGGAAATAAATATATTTTTACTCATACAAAATATAAACTCGATTAAAGATGATGAAATTTTTGCAAAAAAATCCATATAACCCATTGTTATGAGTAGCGTACTCGTACGACATTGCTTTCGACAATCTTGAAAATTTGAACATAAATTAAGTTGCTCCAAAATCGGAAATGTGTGGAAATACATATATATTCACGTGAACAAAATAAGAGCTCGGATAAAGATGATGAAATTTTTGCAAAAAAATCCATATGACTCATTGTTATGAGTAGCGTACTCGTACGACAGTGCTTTCGACAATCTGGAAAATTTTAACAAAAATTAACTTGCTCGGATAAAGATGATGAAATTTTTGCAAAAAAATCCATATGACCCATTGTTATGAGTAGCGTACTCGTACGACATTGCTTTCGACAATCTGGAAAATTTTAACAAAAATTAACTTGCTCGGATAAAGATGATGAAATTTTTGCAAAAAAATCCATATGACTCATTGTTATGAGTAGCGTACTCGTACGACATTGCTTTCGACAATCTGGAAAATTTGAACAAAAATTAACTTGCTCCAAAATCGATCGGGTTTAGACGCAAATGTGTGGAAATACATATATATTCACGTATACAAAATAAGAACTCGAATAAAGATGATGCAATTTTTGCAAAAAAATCCAAATGACGCATTGTTATGAGTAGCGTACTCATACCACATTGCTTTCGACAATCTTGAAAATTTGAACAAAAATTAAGTTGCTCCAAAATCGGTCGGGTTTAGACTCAAATGTGTGGAAATACATATATATTCACGTGTACGAAATAAGAACTCGAATAAAGATGTTGAAATTTTTGCAAAAAAGTCCATTTGACACATTGTTATGAGTAGCGTACTCATACCACATTGCTTTCGACAATCTAAAAAATTTGAACAAAAATAAACTTGCTCTAAAATCGGTCGAGTTTAGACTCAAATGTGTGGAAATACATATATATTCACGTGTACAAAATAAGAACTCGAATAAAGATGATGGAATTTTTGCAAAAAAGTCCATATGACACCTGGTTATGAGTAGCGTACTCATACGACATTGCTTTCGACAATCTTGAAAATTTAAACAAAAATTAACTTGCTCCGAAAACGGTCGAATTTAGGCTCAAATGTGTGGAAATAAATATATTTTTACTCATACAAAATATGAACTCGATTAAAGATGATGAAATTTTTGCAAAAAAATCCATATAACCCATTGTTATGAGTAGCGTACTCGTACGACATTGCTTTCGACAATCTTGAAAATTTGAACATAAATTAAGTTGCTCCAAAATCGGTCGGGTTTAGACTCAAATGTGTGGAAATACATATATATTCACGTGTACAAAATAAGAACTCGAATAAAGATGTTGAAATTTTTGCAACAAAGTCCATTTGCCACATTGTTATGAGTAGCGTACTCATATCACATTGCTTTCGACAATCTAAAAAATTTGAACAAAAATTTAGTTGCTCCAAAATCGGTCGGATTTAGACTCAAATGTGTGGAAATACATATATATTCACGTGAACAAAATAAGAGCTCGGATAAAGATGATGAAATTTTTGCAAAAAAATCCATATGACTCATTGTTATGAGTAGCGTACTCGTACGACATTGCTTTCGACAATCTGGAAAATTTTAACAAAAATTAACTTGCTCGGATAAAGATGATGAAATTTTTGCAAAAAAATCCATATGACCCATTGTTATGAGTAGCGTACTCGTACGACATTGCTTTCGACAATCTGGAAAATTTGAACAAAAATTAACTTGCTCCAAAATCGGTCGGGTTTAGACGCAAATGTGTGGAAATACATAAATATTCACGTATACAAAATATGAACTCGATTAAAGATGATGAAATTTTTGCAAAAAAATCCATATAACCCATTGTTATGAGTAGCGTACTCGTACGACATTGCTTTCGACAATCTTGAAAATTTGAACATAAATAAAGTTGCTCCAAAATCGGTCGGGTTTAGACGCAAATGTGTGGAAATACATAAATATTCACGTATACAAAATATGAACTCGATTAAAGATGATGAAATTTTTGCAAAAAAATCCATATAACCCATTGTTATGAGTAGCGTACTCGTACGTCATTGCTTTCGACAATGTGGAAAATTTGAACAAAAATTAACTTGCTCGGATAAAGATGATGAAATTTTTGCAAAAAAATCCATATGACCCATTGTGATGAGCAGCGTACTCGTACGACATTGCTTTCGACAATCTGGAAAATTTGAACAAAAATTAACTTGCTCCAAAATCGGTCGGGTTTAGACGCAAATGTGTGGAAATACATATATATTCACGTATACAAAATAAGAACTCGAATAAAGATGATGAAATTTTTGCAAAAAAATCCAAATGACGCATTGTTATGAGTAGCGTAATCATACCACATTGCTTTCGATAATCTTGAAAATTTGAACAAAAATTAAGTTGCTCCAAAATCGGTCGGGTTTAGACTCAAATGTGTGGAAATACATATATATTCACGTGAACAAAATAAGAGCTCGGATAAAGATGATGAAATTTTTGCAAAAAAATCCATATGACTCATTGTTATGAGTAGCGTACTCGTACCACATTGCTTTCGACAATCTGGAAAATTTGAACAAAAATTAACTTGCTCCAAAATCGGTCGGATTTAGACTCAAATGTGTGGAAATACATATATATTCACGTGAACAAAATAAGAGCTCGGATAAAGATGATGAAATTTTTGCAAAAAAATCCATATGACTCATTGTTATGAGTAGCGTACTCGTACGACAGTGCTTTCGACAATCTGGAAAATTTTAACAAAAATTAACTTGCTCGGATAAAGATGATGAAATTTTTGCAAAAAAATCCATATGACCCATTGTTATGAGTAGCGTACTCGTACGACATTGCTTTCGACAATCTGGAAAATTTTAACAAAAATTAACTTGCTCGGATAAAGATGATGAAATTTTTGCAAAAAAATCCATATGACTCATTGTTATGAGTAGCGTACTCGTACGACATTGCTTTCGACAATCTGGAAAATTTGAACAAAAATTAACTTGCTCCAAAATCGGTCGGGTTTAGACGCAAATGTGTGGAAATACATATATATTCACGTATACAAAATAAGAACTCGAATAAAGATGATGCAATTTTTGCAAAAAAATCCAAATGACGCATTGTTATGAGTAGCGTACTCATACCACATTGCTTTCGACAATCTTGAAAATTTGAACAAAAATTAAGTTGCTCCAAAAACGGTCGGGTTTAGACTCAAATGTGTGGAAATACATATATATTCACGTGTACGAAATAAGAACTCGAATAAAGATGTTGAAATTTTTGCAAAAAAGTCCATTTGACACATTGTTATGAGTAGCGTACTCATACCACATTGCTTTCGACAATCTAAAAAATTTTAACAAAAATAAACTTGCTCTAAAATCGGTCGAGTTTAGACTCAAATGTGTGGAAATACATATATATTCACGTGTACAAAATAAGAACTCGAATAAAGATGATGGAATTTTTGCAAAAAAGTCCATATGACACCTGGTTATGAGTAGCGTACTCATACGACATTGCTTTCGACAATCTTGAAAATTTAAACAAAAATTAACTTGCTCCGAAAACGGTCGAATTTAGGCTCAAATGTGTGGAAATAAATATATTTTTACTCATACAAAATATGACCTCGATTAAAGATGATGAAATTTTTGCAAAAAAATCCATATAACCCATTGTTATGAGTAGCGTACTCATACCACATTGCTTTCGACAATCTTGAAAATTTGAACAAAAATTAAGTTGCTCCAAAATCGGTCGGGTTTAGACTCAAATGTGTGGAAATACATATATATTCACGTGTACAAAATAAGAACTCGAATAAAGATGTTGAAATTTTTGCAACAAAGTCCATTTGACACATTGTTATGAGTAGCGTACTCATACCACAATGCTTTCGACAATCTAAAAAATTTGAACAAAAATTTAGTAGCTCCAAAGTCGGTCGGATTTAGACTCAAATGTGTGGAAATACATATATATTCACGTGAACAAAATAAGAGCTCGGATAAAGATGATGAAATTTTTGCAAAAAAATCCATATGACTCATTGTTATGAGTAGCGTACTCGTACGACAGTGCTTTCGACAAGCTGGAAAATTTTAACAAAAATTAACTTGCTCGGATAAAGATGATGAAATTTTTGCAAAAAAATCCATATGACCCATTGTTATGAGTAGCGTACTCGTACGACATTGCTTTCGACAATCTGGAAAATTTGAACAAAAATTAACTTGCTCCAAAATCGGTCGGATTTAGACTTAAATGTGTGGAAATACATATATATTCACGTGAACAAAATAAGAGCTCGGATAAAGATGATGAAATTTTTGCAAAAAAATCCATATGACTCATTGTTATGAGAAGCGTACTCGTACGACAGTGCTTTCGACAATCTGGAAAATTTTAACAAAAATTAACTTGCTCGGATAAAGATGATGAAATTTTTGCAAAAAAATCCATATGACTCATTGTTATGAGTAGCATACTCGTACGACATTGCTTTCGACAATCTGGAAAATTTGAACAAAAATAAACTTGCTCCAAAATCGGTCGGGTTTAGACTCAAATGTGTGGAAATACATATATATTCTGCAACAAAGTCCATTTGACACATTGTTATGAGTAGCGTACTCATACGACATTGCTTTCGACAATCTTGAAAATTTAAACAAAAATTAACTTGCTCCGAAAACGGTCGAATTTAGGCTCAAATGTGTGGAAATAAATATATTTTTACTCATACAAAATATGAACTCGATTAAAGATGATGAAATTTTTGCAAAAAAATCCATATGACTCATTGTTATGAGTAGCGTACTCGTACGACATTGCTTTCGACAATCTGGAAAATTTTAACAAAAATTAACTTGCTCGGATAAAGATGATGAAATTTTTGCAAAAAAATCCATATGACCCATTGTTATGAGTAGCGTACTCGTACGACATTGCTTTCGACAATCTGGAAAATTTGAACAAAAATTAACTTGCTCCAAAATCGGTCGGGTTTAGACGCAAATGTGTGGAAATACATAAATATTCACGTATACAAAATATGAACTCGATTAAAGATGATGAAATTTTTGTAAAAAAATCCATATAACTCATTGTTATGAGTAGCGTACTCGTACGACATTGCTTTCGACAATCTTGAAAATTTGAACATAAATAAAGTTGCTCCAAAATCGGTCGGGTTTAGACTCAAATGTGTGGAAATACATATATATTCACGTGTACAAAATAAGAACTCGAATAAAGATGTTGAAATTTTTGCAACAAAGTCCATTTGACACATTGTTATGAGTAGCGTACTCATATCACATTGCTTTCGCCAATCTTGAAAGTTATAAAAAAAATTAAGTAGCTCCAAAATCGGTCGATTTTAGACTCAAATGTGTGGAAATATATATATATTCACGTATACAAAATAAGAACTCGAATAAAGATGATGCAATTTTTGCAAAAAAATCCATATGACGCATTGATATGAGTAGCGTACTCATAACACATTGCTTTCGCCAATCTTGAAAGTTATAAAAAAAATTAAGTAGCCCCAAAATCGGTCGATTTTAGACTCAAATGTGTGGAAATATATATATATTCACGTGAACAAAATAAGAGCTCGGATAAAGATGATGAAATTTTTGCAAAAAAATCCATATGACTCATTGTTATGAGTAGCGTACTCGTACGTCATTGCTTTCGACAATCTGGAAAATTTGAACAAAAATTAACTTGCTCCAAAATCGGTCGGGTTTAGACGCAAATGTGTGGAAATACATAAATATTCACGTATACAAAATATGAACTCGATTAAAGATGATGAAATTTTTGCAAAAAAATCCATATGACGCATTGATATGAGTAGCGTACTCATAACACATTGCTTTCGCCAGTCTTGAAAGTTATAAAAAAAATTAAGTTGCTCCAAAATCGGTCGGATTTAGACTCAAATGTGTGGAAATACATATATATTCACGTGAACAAAATAAGAGCTCGGATAAAGATGATGAAATTTTTGCAAAAAAATCCATATGACTCATTGTTATGAGTAGCGTACTCGTACGTCATTGCTTTCGACAATCTGGAAAATTTGAACAAAAATTAACTTGCTCCAAAATCGGTCGGGTTTAGACGCAAATGTGTGGAAATACATAAATATTCACGTGTACAAAATAAGAACTCGAATAAAGATGTTGAAATTTTTGCAAAAAAGTCCATTTGACACATTGTTATGAGTAGCGTACTCATACGATATTGCTTTCGGCAATCTTGAAAATTTTAACAAAAATTAACTTGCTCCAAAATCGGTCGGGTTTAGACTCAAATGTGTGGAAATACATATATATTCACGTATACAAAATAAGAACTCGAATAAAGATGATGCAATTTTTGCAAAAAAATCCATATGACGCATTGATATGAGTAGCGTACTCATAACACATTGCTTTCGCGAATCTTGAAAGTTATAAAAAAAATTAAGTAGCTCCAAAATCGGTCGAGTTCAGACTCAAATGTGTGGAAATACATATATATTCACATGTAAAAAATAAGAACTCGAATAAAGATGTTGAAATTTTTGCAAAAAAGTCCATTTGACACATTGTTATGAGTAGCGTACTCATAAGTACCACATTGCTTTCGACAATCTAAAAAATTTGCACAAAAATTAACTTGCTCTAAAATCGGTCGGGTTTAGACGCAAATGTGTGGAAATACATATATATTCACGTGCACAAAATAAGAACTCGAATAAAGATGTTGAAATTTTTGCATAAAAGTCCATTTGACACATTGTTATGAGTAGCGTACTCATAAGTACCACATTGCTTTCGACAATTTAAAAAATTTGAACAAAAATTTAGTAGCTCAAAAATCGGTCGGGCTTAGACTCAAATGTGTGGAAATACATATATTTTTACGGATACAAAATAAGAACTGGAATAAAGATGATGAAATTTTTTCAAAAAAGTCCATTTGACACATTGTTATGAGTAGCGTAATCATATCACATTGCTTTCGACAATCTAAAAAATTTGAACAAAAATTTAGTAGCTCCAAAATCAGTTGGATTTAGACTCACATGTGTGGAAATACATATATATTGACGTGTACAAAATAAGAACTCGAATAAAGATGATGGAATTTTTGCAAAAAAGTCCATATGACACATTGTTATAAGTAGCGTACTCATACGATATTGCTTTCGGCAATCTAGAAAATTTTAACAAAAATTAACTTGCTCCAAAATCGGTCGGGTTTAGACTCAAATGTGTCGAAATACATATATATTCACGTGAACAAAATAAGAACTCAAATTAAGATGTTGAAATTTTTGCAAAAAAGTCCATTTGACACATTGTTATGAGTAGCGTACTCATATCACATTGCTTTCGACAATCTAAAAAAGTTGAACAAAAATTTAGTTGCTCCAAAATCGGTCGGATTTAGACTCAAATGTGTGGAAATACATATATATTCACGTGAACAAAATAAGAACTCGGATAAAGATTATGGAATTTTTGCAAAAAAATCCATATGACCCATTGTTATGAGTAGCGTACTCGTACGACATTGCTTTCGACAATCTTGAAAATATGAACAAAAATTAACTTGCTCCAAAATCGGTCGGGTTTAGACTCAAATGTGTGGAAATACATATATATTCACGTATACAAAATAAGAACTCGAATAAAGATGATGAAATTTTTGCAAAAAAATCCAAATGACGCAATGTTATGAGTAGCGTACTCATATCACATTGCTTTCGACAATCTAAAAAATTTGAACAAAATTTAGTAGCTCCAAAATCGGTCGGATTTAGACTCAAATGTGTGGAAATACATATATATTCACGTGTACAAAATAAGAACTCGAATAAAGACGATGGAATTTTTGCAAAAAAATCCATATGACCCATTGTTATGAGTAGCGTGCTCGTACGACATTGCTTTCGACAATCTTGAAAATTTGAACAAAAATTAAGTTGCTCGAAAATCGGTCGGGTTCACACTCAAATGTGTGGAAATACATATACATTCACGTGTACAAAATAAGAACGCGAATAAAGACGATGAAATTTTTGCAAAAAAGTCCATTTGACACATTGTTATGAGTAGCGTAATCATATCACATTGCTTTCGACAATCTAAAAAATTTGAACAAAATTTAGCAGCTCCAAAATCGGTCGGATTTAGACTCAAATGTGTGGAAATACATATATATTCACGTGTACAAAATAAGAACTCAAATAAAGATGATGAAATTTTTGCAAACAAATCCAAATGACGCAATGTTATGAGTAGCGTACTCATACCAAATTGCTTTCGACAATCTTGAAAATTTGAACAAAAATTAAGTTGCTCCAAAATCGGTCGGGTTTACACTCAAATGTGTGGAAATACATATATATTCACGTGTACAAAATAAGAACGCGAATAAAGATGATGAAATTTTTGCAAAAAAGTCCATTTGACACATTGTTATGAGTAGCGTAATCATATCACATTGCTTTCGACAATCTAAAAAATTTGAACAAAAATTTAGTAGCTCCAAAATCGGTCGGATTTAGACTCACATGTGTGGAAATACATATATATTCACATGTAAAAAATAATAACTCGAATAAAGATGTTGAAATTTTTGCAAAAAAGTCCATTTGACACATTGTTATGAGTAGCGTACTCATACCACATTGCTTTCGACAATCTAAAAAATTTGCACAAAAATTAACTTGCTCTAAAATCGGTCGGGCTTAGACGCAAATGTGTCGAAATACATATATATTCACGTGAACAAAATAAGAACTCAAATTAAGATGTTGAAATTTTTGCAAAAAAGTCCATTTGACACATTGTTATGAGTAGCGTACTCATATCACATTGCTTTCGACAATCTAAAAAAGTTGAACAAAAATTTAGTTGCTCCAAAATCGGTCGGATTTAGACTCAAATGTGTGGAAATACATATATATTCACGTGAACAAAATAAGAACTCGAATAAAGATGATGCAATTTTTGCAAAAAAATCCATATGACGCATTGATATGAGTAGCGTACTCATAACACATTGCTTTCGCCAATCTTGGTAATTATAAAAAAATTAAGTAGCTCCAAAATCGGTCGGGTTTAGACTCAAATGTGTGGAAATACATATATATTCACATGTAAAAAATAATAACTCGAATAAAGATGTTGAAATTTTTGCAAAAAAGTCCATTTGACACATTGTTATGAGTAGCGTACTCATACCACATTGCTTTCGACAATCTAAAAAATTTGCACAAAAATTTAGTTGCTCTAAAATCGGTCGGGTTTAGACTCAAATGTGTGGAAATACATATATATTCACGTGAACAAAATAAGAACTCAAATTAAGATGTTGAAATTTTTGCAAAAAAGTCCATTTGACACATTGTTATGAGTAGCGTACTCATATCACATTGCCTTCGACAATCTAAAAAATTTGAACAAAAATTTAGTAGCTCCAAAATCGGTCGGATTTAGACTCACATGTGTGGAAATACATATATATTCACGTGTACAAAATAAGAACTCGAATAAAGATGATGGAATTTTTGCAAAAAAGTCCATATGACACATTGTTATAAGTAGCGTACTCATACGATATTGCTTTCGGCAATCTAGAAAATTTTAACAAAAATTAACTTGCTCCAAAATCGGTCGGGTTTAGACTCAAATGTGTGGAAATACATATATATTCACGTGAACAAAATAAGAACTCAAATTAAGATGTTGAAATTTTTGCAAAAAAGTCCATTTGACACATTGTTATGAGTAGCGTACTCATATCACATTGCCTTCGACAATCTAAAAAAGTTGAACAAAAATTTAGTTGCTCCCAAATCGGTCGGATTTAGACTCAAATGTGTGGAAACACATATATATTCACGTGAACAAAATAAGAACTCGGATAAAGATGATGAAATTTTTGCAAAAAAATCCATATGACCCATTGTTATGAGTAGCGTACTCGTACGACATTGCTTTCAACAATCTGGAAAATTTGAACAAAAATTAACTTGCTCCAAAATCGGTCGGGTTTAGACTCAAATGTGTGGAAATACATATATATTCACGTATACAAAGTAAGAACTCGAATAAAGATGATGCAATTTTTGCAAAAAAATCCAAATGACGCAATGTTATGAGTAGCGTACTCATATCACATTGCTTTCGACAATCTAAAAAAGTTGAACAAAAATTTAGTTGCTCCAAAATCGGTCGGATTTAGACTCAAATGTGTGGAAATACATATATATTCACGTGAACAAAATAAGAACTCGAATAAAGATGATGAAATTTTTGCAAAAAAATCCATATGACCCATTGTTATGAGTAGCGTACTCGTACCACATTGCTTTCGACAATCTAAAAAAGTTGAACAAAAATTTAGTAGCTCCAAAATCGGTCGGATTTAGACTCAAATGTGTGGAAATACATATATATTCACGTGTACAAAATAAGAACTCGAATAAAGATGATGAAATTTTTGCAAACAAATCCAAATGACGCAATGTTATGAGTAGCGTACTCATACCACATTGCTTTCGACAATCTTGAAAATTTGAACAAAAATTAAGTTGCTCCAAAATCGGTCGGGTTTAGACTCAAATGTGTGGAAATACACATATATTCACGTGTACAAAATAAGAACTCGAATAAAGATGATGCAATTTTTGCAAAAAAATCCATATGACGCATTGATATGAGTAGCGCACTCATAACACATTGCTTTCGACAATCTTGAAAATTATAAGAAAAATCAAGTAGCTCCAAAATCGGTCGGGTTTAGACGCAAATGTGTGGAAATACATATATATTCACGTGTACAATATAAGAACTCGAATAAATATGATGAAATTTTTGCAAAAAAGTCCATTTGACACATTGTTATGAGTAGCGTACTCATCCCACATTACTTTCGACAATCTAAAAAAGTTGAACAAAAATTTAGTTGCTCCAAAATCGGTCGGATTTAGATTCAAATGTGTGGAAATACATATACATATATTCACGTGAACAAAATAAGAACTCGGATAAAGATGATGAAATTTTTGCAAAAAAATCCAAATGACGCAATGTTATGAGTAGCGTACTCATAGCACATTGCTTTCGACAATCTTGAAAATTTGAACAAAAATTAAGTTGCTCCAAAATCGGTCGGGTTTAGACTCAAATGTGTGGAAATAGATATATATTCACGTGTACCAAATAAGAACTCGAATAAAGATGATGAAATTTTTGCAAAAAAGTCCACATTGCTTTCGACAATATAAAAAATTTGAACAAAAATTTAGTAGCTCCAAAATCGTTCGGATTTAGACTCAAATGTGTGGAAATACATGTATATTCACGTGTACAAAATAAGAACTCGAATAAAGAGGAATTTTTGCAAAAAAGTCCATATGACACGTTGTTATGAGTAGCGTACTCATACGACATTGCTTTCGACAATCTTGAAAATTATAAGAAAAATTAAGTAGCTCCAAAATCGGTTGGGTTTAGACTCAAATGTGTGGAAATACATATATATTCACGTGTACAAAATAAGAACCATCCGCTGTCTGCTTAGGGGATGAATTTGTAAGTACACCGAGTAAGATAGCTTATCTGTTTGCTAAGTTTTTTAAATCTAATTTCGTTCTGGACCAAGTTTTGTCTGTTGAGCCCAACAACAATAGTTCATTAAATTTTCCCTCATCAATTAACTTTGGTAATTTGAATCTCACTTTGGACGATGTATCAGAAGGAATTTTAAGTCTTAAGCCTTCGATTCAAACTGATATTGATGGTTTCTCAGTTCTTTTTTTGAAAAACTGTCCAGTGGTTATTAGCCCTATTAAACTGTTGTTTAATAAATCTCTATGTACAGGTACTTTTCTAGACGATTGGAAATTGACAACCTTTACCCTAACTTTTAAAGCTGGCAAAAAGAATGATGTCTATAACTATCGTCCTATTTATAAGCTTTCATCTGTCTCCAAGCTAGTTGAGACTATAGAAAAAAAGAAGATGTATTTTGCGACTAAGAGTTTAATTTCACCTAAACAGCATGGTTTTGTTCCTCGTCGTTCCACGGTTACTAATCTGGCAGAGTTCAGTGAATATTGCATAAATTAGTTTTCACTAGGATCCCAAGTTGATTGCATTTATACTGATCTTTCAAAAGCATTCGATAAAGTTCCACACAATACTTTATTGTTTAAACTTGCTGGCTTAGGTTTTCATTCTGTGTTCCTGTGCTGGTTGAAATCGTACCTAAGCAATAGACGTTGCGTCGTAACAGTCGATGGTGTTTCCTCTGAACCTTTCATTGCCACGTCAGGTGTACCACAAGGAAGTATCTTAGGGCCGTTGCTCTTCGTTTTATTCATCAATGATATTGGAGAGTGTTTTTCATTTAGCAGATATCTGTTATATGCAGATGACTTGAAAATATTTTCAGTAGTAAAAAGTGCAACCGATGTGACAAACCTCCAAGCTGATTTGGATAATTTGTCTCTTTGGTGTCAACAGTCACATCTCTCTCTAAATGTTAAAAAATGTTTTCAAATGACTCTTGCTAAAGCTCGATACATCAGGCACACATCTTACTCTATTTCGAATACAATACTCAAGACTGTTGATGAAATCAAAGATCTTGGTGTTATATTTGATTCCAACTTCTCTTTTAATAATCACATCAATTTTATTATATCTAATGCTTACTCAGTTTTAGGCTTTGTACGCCGGCACAGTACAAATTTTACTGACCCATATATTCTAAAACTACTTTTTTCGTCTTATGTTAGATCTCGACTGGAATATGCAGCGTTTATTTGGAGACCTTATTCACAGTTTTTGATAGATAGAATTGAACGTGTGCAAAAGGTTTTTTAAAATTTGCTCTACGTTCTTTGAAATTTTCGGATCCCTTACCTTCTTACAATTCGCGTTTGCTTCTTATAAGCCTTAAATCGCTCGAGAAGAGAAGGACAGTTCTTTCACTTTCTTTTGTGTATGGTATAAATAATGGCACTGTTGATTGGCTCCAAACTATTAATTTCCTTGTGCCATTTAGGACTTTACGTAATTTCAATCCATTCTATCCGGATAAACTCAAAACCAATTATGCAAGAAATGCCCCTTTGTCACGTGCACTCTGCGAATTCAACGAGATCTCGAATTCTGTCTTCCTCGATTTTTCTTTATGTAAAGTTGAGTTTCTCTCATTATTATATTCTGCCTTGTGAAACTTGTTATTGTTAATTTATTTTCTGTTATCGTTAAGTTGTAGCTCTAAGTAGTCAGTAAGAACTTTGTTCATTGACTTATGAAATAAATAAATAAATACTGCCGTCTTAAAGATGTTGAAGTTTTTGCAAAAAAGTCCATTTGACACATTGTTATGAGTAGCGTACTCACACCACATTGCTTTCGACAATCTAAAAAATTTGAACAAAAATTAACTTGCTCTAAAATCGGTCGGGTTTAGACTCAAATGTGTGGAAATACATATATTTTTACGGATACAAAATAAGAACTGGAATAAATATGATGAAATTTTTGCAAAAAAGTCCATTTGACACATTGTTATGAGTAGCGTACTCATACCACATTGCTTTCGACAATTTAAAAAATTTGAACAAAAATTTAGTAGCTCCAAAATCGGTCGGGTGTAGACTCAAATGTGTGGAAATACATATATTTTACGGATACAAAATAAGAACTGGAATAAAGATGATGAAATTTTTGCAAAAAATCCATATGACCCATTGTTATGAGTAGCGTACTCATACGACATTGCTTTCGACAATCTTGAAAATTTGAACAAAAATTAACTTGCTCCTAAACCGGTCGGGTATAGACTCAAATGTGTGGAAATACATACATACATATTCACGTGAACAAAATAAGAACTCGAATAAAGATGATGAAATTTTTGCAAAAAAATCCATATGACACATTGTTATGAGTAGCGTACTCATACGATATTGCTTTCAGCAATCTTGAAAATTTGAACAAAAATTAACTAGCTCCAAAATCGGTCGGGTTTAGACTCAAATGTGTGGAAATACATATATATTCACGTGAACAAAATAAGAACTCGAATTAAGATGATGCAATTTTTGCAAAAAAATCCATATGACGCATTGATATGAGTAGCGCACTCATAACACATTGCTTTCGACAATCTTGAAAATTATAAGAAAAATTAAGTAGCTCCAAAATCGGTCGGGTTTAGACTCAAATGTGTGGAAATACATATATATTCACGTGTACAAAATAAGAACTCGAATAAAGATGTTGAAAGATTTGCAAAAAGGTCCATTTGACACATTGTTATGAGTAGCGTCCTCATACCACATTGCTTTCGACAATTTAAAAAATTTGAACAAAAATTTGGTAGCTCCAAAATCGGTCGGGTTTAGACTCAAATGTGTGGAAATACATATATTTTTACGGATACAAAATAAGAACTGGAATAAAGATGATGAAATTTTTGCAAAAAAGTCCATTTGACACATTGTTATGAGTAGCGTACTCATATCACATTGCTTTCGACAATCTAAAAAAGTTGAACAAAAATTTAGTTGCTCCAAAATCGGTCGGATTTAGACTCAAATGTGTGGAAATACATATATATTCACGTGAACAAAATAAGAACTCGGATAAAGATGATGAAATTTTGCAAAAAAAATCCATATGACCCATTGTTATGAGTACCGTACTCGTACGACATTGCTTTCGACAATCTTGAAAATTTGAACAAAAATTAACTTGCTCCACAATTGGTCGGGTTTAGACTCAAATGTGTGGAAATACATATATATTCACGTGTACAAATAAAGAACTCGAATAAAGATGATGGAATTTTTGCAAAAAAGTACATATGACACATTGTTATGAGTAGCGTACTCATACGACATTGCTTTTGACAATCTTGAAAATTTGAACAAAAATTAACTTGCTCCAAAATCGGTCGGATTTAGACTCAAATGTGTGGAAATACATATATATTCACGTGAACAAAATAAGAACTCGAATAAAGATGTTGAAATTTTTGCAAAAAAATCCATATAACGCATTGTTATGAGTAGCGTACTCAAACGACATTGCTTTCGACAATCTTGGAAATTTGAACAAAAATTAACTTGCTTTAAAATCGGTCGGGTTTAGACTCAAATGTGTGGAAATACATATATATTCACGTGTACAAAATAAGAACTCGAATAAAGATGATCGAATTTTTGCAAACAAGTACATATGACACATTGTTATGAGTAGCGTACTCATATCACATTGCTTTCGACAATTTAAAAAATTTGAACAAAAATTTAGTAGCTCCAAAATCGGTCGGGTTTAGACTCAAATGTGTGGAAATACATATATTTTTACAGATACAAAATAAGAACTGGAATAAAGATGATGAAATTTTTGCAAAAAAGTCCATTTGACACATTGTTATGAGTAGCGTACTCATACGACATTGCTTTTGACAATCTTGAAAATTTGAACAAAAATTAACTTGCTCCAAAATCGGTCGGATTTAGACTCACATGTGTGGAAATACATATATTTTTACGGATACAAAATAAGAACTGAAATAAAGATGATGAAATTTTTGCAAAAAAGTACATATGACACATTGTTATGAGTAGCGTACTCATATCACATTGCTTTCGACAATCTAAAAAATTTTAACAAAAATTTAGTAGCTCCAAAATCGGTCGGATTTAGACTCAAATGTGTGGAAATACATATATATTCACGTGTTCAAAATAAGAACTCGAATAAAGATGTTGAAAGATTTGCAAAAAAGTCCATTTGACACATTGTTATGAGTAGCGTCCTCATACCACATTGCTTTCGACAATTTAAAAAATTTGAACAAAAATTTAGTAGCTCCAAAATCGGTCGGGTTTAGACTCAAATGTGTGGAAATACATATATTTTTACGGATACAAAATAAGAACTGAAATAAAGATGATGAAATTTTTGCAAAAAAGTCCATTTGACACATTGTTATGAGTAGCGTACTCATATCACATTGCTTTCGACAATCTAAAAAAGTTGAACAAAAATTTAGTTGCTCCAAAATCGGTCGGATTTAGACTCAAATGTGTGGAAATACATATATATTCACGTGAATAAAATAAGAACTCGGATAAAGATGATGAAATTTTGCAAAAAAAGCCATATGACCCATTGTTATGAGTACCGTACTCATACCACATTGCTTTCGACAATCTTGAAAATTTGAACAAAAATTAAGTTGCTCCAAAATCGGTCGGGTTTCCACTCAAATGTGTGAAAATACATATATATTCACGTGTACAAAATAAGAACGCGAATAAAGATGATGCAATTTTTGCAAAAAAGTCCATTTGAGACATTGTTATGAGGAGCGTAATCATATCACATTGCTTTCGACAATCTAAAAAATTTGAACAAAATTTAGTAGCTCCAAAATCGGTCGGATTTAGACTCGAATGTGTGGAAATACATATATATTCACGTGTACAAAATAAGAACTCGAATAAAGATGATGGAATTTTTGCAAAAAAGTCCATATGACGCATTGTTATAAGTAGCGTACTCATACGATATTGCTTTCGGCAATCTTGAAAATTTTAACAAAAATTAACTTGCTCCAAAATCGGTCGGGTTTAGACTCAAATGTGTGGAAATACATATATATTCACGTGAACAAAATAAGAACTCGAATAAAGATGATGCAATTTTTGCAAAAAGATCCATATGACGCATTGATATGAGTAGCGTACTCATAACACATTGCTTTCGCCAATCTTGAAAGTTATAAAAAAAATTAAGTAGCTCCAAAATCGGTCGATTTTAGACTCAAATGTGTGGAAATACATATATATTCACATGTAAAAAAAAAGAACTCGAATAAAGATGTTGAAATTTTTGCAAAAAAGTCCATTTGACACATTGTTATGAGTAGCGTAATCATATCACATTGCTTTCGACAATCTAAAAAATTTGAACAAAATTTAGTAGCTCCAAAATCGGTCGGATTTAGACTCAAATGTGTGGAAATACATATATATTCACGTGTACAAAATAAGAACTCGAATAAAGATGATGGAATTTTTGCAAAAAAGTCCATATGACACATTGTTATAAGTAGCGTACTCATACGATATTGCTTTCGGCAATCTTGAAAATTTTAACAAAAATTAACTTGCTCCAAAATCGGTCGGGTTTAGACTCAAATGTGTGGAAATACATATATATTCACGTGAACAAAATAGGAACTCGAATAAAGAAGATGCAATTTTTGCAAAAAAATCCATATGACGCATTGATATGAGTAGCGTACTCATAACACATTGCTTTCGCCAATCTTGAAAGTTATAAAAAAAATTAAGTAGCTCCAAAATCGGTCGATTTTAGACTCAAATGTGTAGAAATACATATATATTCACATGTAAAAAATAAGAACTCGAATAAAGATGTTGAAATTTTTGCAAAAAAGTCCATATGACACATTGTTATAAGTAGCGTACTCATACGAGATTGCTTTCGGCAATCTTGAAAATTTGCACAAAAATTAACTTGCTCCAAAATCGGTCGGGCTTAGACTCAAATGTGTGGAAATACATATATTTTTACGGATACAAAATAAGAACTGGAATAAAGATGATGAAATTTTTGCAAAAAAGTCCATTTGACACATTGTTATGAGTAGCGTAATCATATCACATTGCTTTCGACAATCTAAAAAATTTGAACAAAAATTTAGTAGCTCCAAAATCGGTCGGATTTAGACTCACATGTGTGGAAATACATATATATTCACGTGAACAAAATAAGAACTCGGATAAAGATTATTTAATTTTTGCAAAAAAATCCATATGACACATTGTTATAAGTAGCGTACTCATACGATATTGCTTTCGGCAATCTAGAAAATTTTAACAAAAATTAACTTGCTCCAAAATCGGTCGGGTTTAGACTCAAATGTGTCGAAATACATATATATTCACGTGAACAAAATAAGAACTCAAATTAAGATGTTGAAATTTTTGCAAAAAAATCTATATGACGCATTGTTATGAGTTAACTTGCTCCAAAATCGGTCGGGTTTTGTCTCAAATGTGTGGTAATACATATATATTCACGTGTACAAAATAAGAACTCGAATAAAGATGATGGAATTTTTGCAAAAAAGTCCATATGACACATTGTTATAAGTAGCGTACTCATACGATATTGCTTTCGGCAATCTAGAAAATTTTAACAAAAATTAACTTCCTCCAAAATCGGTCGGGTTTAGACTCAAATGTGTCGAAATACATATATATTCACTTGAACAAAATAAGAACTCAAATTAAGATGTTGAAATTTTTGCAAAAAAGTCCATTTGACACATTGTTATGAGTAGCGTACTCATATCACATTGCTTTTGACAATCTAAAAAAGTTGAACAAAAATTTAGTTGCTCCAAAATCGGTCGGGTTTAGACTCAAATGTGTGGAAATACATATATATTCACGTGAACAAAATAAGAACTCGGATAAAGATTATGGAATTTTTGCAAAAAAATCCATATGACCCATTGTTATGAGTAGCGTACTCGTACGACATTGCTTTCGACAATCTTGAAAATTTGAACAAAAATTAACTTGCTCCAAAATCGGTCGGGTTTAGACTCAAATGTGTGGAAATACATATGTATATACTCACGTATACAAAATAAGAACTCGAATAAAGACGATGAAATTTTTGCAGAAAAGTCCATTTGACACATTGTTATGAGTAGCGTAATCATATCACATTGCTTTCGACAATCTAAAAAATTTGAACAAAATTTAGTAGCTCCAAAATCGGTCGGATTTAGACTCAAATGTGTGGAAATACATATATATTCACGTGAACAAAATAAGAACTCGAATAAAGATGATGAAATTTTTGCAAACAAATCCAAATGACGCAATGTTATGAGTAGCGTACTCATACCACATTGCTTTCGACAATCTTGAAAATTTTAACAAAAATTAAGTTGCTCCAAAATCGGTCGGGTTTACACTCAAATATGTGGAAATACATATATATTCACGTGAACAAAATAAGAACGCGAATAAGGATGATGAAATTTTTGCAAAAAAGTCCATTTGACACATTGTTATGAGTAGAGTAATCATATCACATTGCTTTCGAC
This sequence comes from Philophylla caesio, assembly GCA_963971545.1. Taxonomy (NCBI): domain Eukaryota; kingdom Metazoa; phylum Arthropoda; class Insecta; order Diptera; family Tephritidae; genus Philophylla; species Philophylla caesio. Next base: position 82,607,580 of record OZ020607.1, read on the forward strand.
AATCTCAAAAATTTGAACAAAATTTAGTAGCTCCAAAATCGGTCGGGTTTAGACTCAAATCTGCGGAAATACATATATATTCACGTGTACAAAATAAGAACTCGAATAAAGATGATGGAATTTTTGCAAAAAAGTCCATATGACACATTGTTATAAGTAGCGTACTCATACGATATTGCTTTCGGCAATCTTGAAAATTTTAACAAAAACTAACTTGCTCCAAAATCGGTCGGGTTTAGACTCAAATGTGTGGAAATACATATATATTCACGTGAACAAAATAAGAACTCGAATAAAGATGATGAAATTTTTGCAAACAAATCCAAATGACGCAATGTTATGAGTAGCGTACTCATACCACATTGCTTTCGACAATCTTGAAAATTTTAACAAAAATTAAGTTGCTCCAAAATCGGTCGGGTTTACACTCAAATATGTGGAAATACATATATATTCACGTGAACAAAATAAGAACGCGAATAAGGATGATGAAATTTTTGCAAAAAAGTCCATTTGACACATTGTTATGAGTAGCGTAATCATATCACATTGCTTTCGACAATCTAAAAAAGTTGAACAAAAATTTAGTTGCTCCAAAATCGGTCGGATTTAGACTCAAATGTGTGGAAATACATATATATTCACGTGAACAAAATAAGAACTCGGATAAAGATTATGGAATTTTTGCAAAAAAATCCATATGACCCATTGTTATGAGTAGCGTACTCGTACGACATTGCTTTCGACAATCTTGAAAATTTGAACAAAAATTAACTTGCTCCAAAATCGGTCGGGTTTAGACTCAAATGTGTGGAAATACATATGTATATACTCACGTATACAAAATAAGAACTCGAATAAAGACGATGAAATTTTTGCAGAAAAGTCCATTTGACACATTGTTATGAGTAGCGTAATCATATCACATTGCTTTCGACAATCTAAAAAATTTGAACAAAATTTAGTAGCTCCAAAATCGGTCGGATTTAGACTCAAATGTGTGGAAATACATATATATTCACGTGAACAAAATAAGAACTCGAATAAAGATGATGAAATTTTTGCAAACAAATCCAAATGACGCAATGTTATGAGTAGCGTACTCATACCACATTGCTTTCGACAATCTTGAAAATTTTAACAAAAATTAAGTTGCTCCAAAATCGGTCGGGTTTACACTCAAATATGTGGAAATACATATATATTCACGTGAACAAAATAAGAACGCGAATAAGGATGATGAAATTTTTGCAAAAAAGTCCATTTGACACATTGTTATGAGTAGCGTAATCATATCACATTGCTTTCGACAATCTAAAAAATTTGAACAAAAATTTAGTAGTTCCAAAATCGGTCGGATTTAGACTCACATGTGTGGAAATACATATATATTCACGTGTACAAAATAAGAACTCGAATAAAGATGATGGATTTTTTGCAAAAACGTCCATATGACACATTGTTATAAGTAGCGTACTCATACGATATTGCTTTCGGCAATCTAGAAAAATTTAACAAAAATTAACTTGCTCCAAAATCGGTCGGGTTTAGACTCAAATGTGTGGAAATACATATATATTCACGTGAACAAAATAAGAACTCAAATTAAGATGTTGAAATTTTTGCAAAAAAGTCCATTTGACACATTGTTATGAGTAGCGTACTCATATCACATTGCTTTCGACAATCTAAAAAAGTTGAACAAAAATTTAGTTGCTCCAAAATCGGTCGGATTTAGACTCAAATGTGTGGAAACACATATATATTCACGTGAACAAAATAAGAACTCGGATAAAGATGATGAAATTTTTGCAAAAAAATCCATATGACCCATTGTTATGAGTAGCGTACTCGTACGACATTGCTTTCAACAATCTGGAAAATTTGAACAAAAATTAACTTGCTCCAAAATCGGTCGGGTTTAGACTCAAATGTGTGGAAATACATATATATTCACGTATACGAAGTAAGAACTCGAATAAAGATGTTGAAATTTTTGCAAAAAAATCCAAATGGCGCAATGTTATGAGTAGCGTACTCATATCACATTGCTTTCGACAATCTAAAAAAGTTGAACAAAAATTTAGTTGCTCCAAAATCGGTCGGATTTAGACTCAAATGTGTGGAAATACATATATATTCACGTGAACAAAATAAGAACTCGAATAAAGATGATGAAATTTTTGCAAAAAAATCCATATGACCCATTGTTATGAGTAGCGTACTCGTACCACATTGCTTTCGACAATTTAAAAAATTTGAACAAAAATTTAGTAGCTCCAAGATCGGTCAAGTTTAGACTCAAATGTGTGGAAATACATATATTTTTACGGAAACAAAATAAGAACTCGAATAAAGATGATGAAATGTTTGCAAAAAAATCCATATGACCCATTGTTATGAGTAGCGTACTCGTACCACATTGCTTTCGACAATTTAAAAAATTTGAACAAAAATTTAGTAGCTCCAAAATCGGTCGGGTTTAGACTCGAATGTGTGGAAATTCATATATATTCACGTGAACAAAATAAGAACTCGAATAAAGATGATGCAATTTTTGCAAAAAAATCCTTTTGACGCATTGATATAAGTAGCGTACTCATAACACATTGCTTTCGCCAATCTTGAAAATTATAAAAAAAATTAAGTAGCTCCAAAATCGGTCGGGTTTAGACTCAAATGTGTGGAAATACATATATATTCACATGTACAAAATAAGAACTCGAATAAAGATGTTGAAATTTTTGCAAAAAAATCCATATGACCCATTGTTATGAGTAGCGTACTCATACAACATTGCTTTCGACAATCTTGAAAATTTGAACAAAAATTAACTTGCTCCAAAATCGGTCGGGTTTAGACTCAAATGTGTGGAAATACATATAAATTCACATGTACAAAATAAGAACTCAAATAAAGATGTTGAAATTTTTGCAAAAAATCCATATGACCCATTGTTATGAGTAGCGTACTCATACGACATTGCTTTCGACAATCTTGAAAACTTGAACAAAAATTTAGTAGCTCCAAAATCAGTCGGGTTTAGACTTAAATGAGTGGAAATACATATATATTCACGTGAACAAAATAAGAACTCGAATAAAGATGATAAAATTTTTGCAAAAAAATCCATATGACCCATTGTTATGAGTAGCGTACTCATACGACATTGCTTTCGACAATCTTGAAAATTTGAACAAAAATTAACTTGCACCAAAATCGGTCGGGTTTAGACTCAAATGTGTGGAAATACATATATATTCACGTGTACAAAATAAGAACTCGAATAAAGATGATGGAATTTTTGCAAAAAAGTCCATATGACACATTGTAATGAGTAGCGTACTCATACGACATTGCTTGTGACAATTTTGAAAATTTGAACAAAAATTAACTTGCTCCAAAATCGGTCGGATTTAGACTCAAATGTGTGGAAATACATATATATTCTCGTGTACAAAATAAGAACTCGAATAAAGATGATGGAATTTTTGCAAAAAAGTCCATATGACACATTGTTATGAGTAGCGTACTCATACGATATTGCTTTCGGCAATCTTGAAAATTTGAACAAAAATTAACTTGCTCCAAAATCAGTCGGGTTAAGCTCAAATGTGTGGAAATACATATATATTCACGTGAACAAAATAAGAACTCGAATAAAGATGATGCAATTTTTGCAAAAAAGTCCATATGACACATTGTTATGAGTAGCGTACTCATACGACATTGCTTTTGACAATCTTGAAAATTTGAACAAAAATTAACTTGCTCCAAAATCGGTCGGGTTTAGACTCAAATGTGTGGAAATACATATATATTCACGTGAACAAAATAAGAACTCGGGTAAAGATGATGCAATTTTTGCAAAAAAATCCATATGACGCATTGATATGAGTAGCGAACTCATAACACATTGCTTTCGACAATCTTGAAAATTATAAGAAAAATTAAGTAGCTCCAAAATCGGTCGGGTTTAGACTCAAATGTGTGGAAATACATATATATTCACGTGAACAAAATAAGAACTCGAATAAAGATGTTGAAATTTTTGCAAAAAAATCCATATGACCCATTGTTATGAGTAGCGTACTCATACGACATTGCATTCGACAATCTAAAAAATTTGAACAAAAATTTAGTAGCTCCAAAATCGGTCGGATTTAGACTCAAATGTGTGGAAATACATTTATATTCACGTGTACAAAATAAGAACTCGAATAAAGATGATGGAATTTTTGCAAAAAAGTACATATGACACATTGTTATGAGTAGCGTACTCATATGACATTGCTTTCGACAATCTAAAAAATTTGAACAAAAATTTAGTTGCTCCAAAATTGGTCGGGTTTAGACTCAAATGTGTTTAAATACATAAATATTCACGTGAACAAAATAAGAACTCGGATAAAGATGATGAAATTGTTTCAAAAAAATTCATATGACCCATTGTTATGAGTAGCGTACTCGTACGACGTTGCTTTCGACAATCTGGAAAATTTGAACAAAAATTAACTTGCTCCAAAATCGGTCGGGTTTAGACTCAAATGTGTGGAAATACACATATATTCACGTGAACAAAATAAGAACTCGAATAAAGATGATGCAATTTTTGCAAAAAAAAATCCATTTGACGCATTGATATGAGTAGCCTACTCATAACACATTGCTTTCGCCAATCTTGTAAATTATAAAAAAAATTAAGTAGCTCCAAAATCGGTCGGGTTTAGACTCAAATGTGTGGAAATACATATATATTCACATGTACAAAATAAGAACTCGAATAAAGATGTTGAAATTTTTGCAAAAAATCCATATGACCCATTGTTATGAGTAGCGTACTCATATGACATTGCTTTCGACAATCTAAAAAATTTGAACAAAAATTTAGTTGCTCCAAAATCGGTCGGGTTTAGACTCAAATGTGTGGAAATACATAAATATTCACCTGAAGAAAATAAGAACTCGGATAAAGATGATGAAATTGTTTCAAAAAAATCCATATGACCCATTGTTATGAGTAGCGTACTCATACGACATTGCTTTCGACAATCTTGAAAATTTGAACAAAAATTAACTTGCTCTAAAATCGGTCGGGTTTAGACTCAAATGTGTAAAAATACATATATATTCACGTGAACAAAATAAGAACTCGAACAAAGATGGTGAAATTTTTGCAAAAAAGTTCATATGACACATTGTTATGAGTAGCGTACTCATATGACATTGCTTTCGACAATCTAAAAAATTTGAACAAAAATTTAGTAGCTCCAAAATCGGTCGGGTTTAGACTCAAATGTGTAAAAATACATATATATTCACGTGTACAAAATAAGAACTCGAATAAAGATGATGGAATTTTTGCAAAAAAGTACATTTGACACATTGTTATGAGTAGCGTACTCATACCACATTGCTTTCGACAATCTTGAAAACTTGAACAAAAATTTAGTAGCTCCAAAATCAGTCGGGTTTAGACTCAAATGTGTGGAAATACATATATATTCACTTGAACAAAATAAGAACTCGAATAAAGATGATGGAATTTTTGCAAAAAAGTACATTTGACACATTGTTATGAGTAGCGTACTCATACCACATTGCTTTCGACAATCTTGAAAATTTGAACAAAAATTAACTTGCTCTAAAATCAGTCGGGTTTAGACTCAAATGTGTGGAAATACATAAATATTCACGTGAACAAAATAAGAACTCGGATAAAGATGAAGTTGTTTCAAAAAAATTCATATGACCCATTGTTATGAGTAGCGTACTCGTACGACATTGCTTTCGACAATCTGTAAAATTTGAACAAAAATTAACTTGCTCCAAAATCGGTCGGGTTTAGACTCAAATGTGTGGAAATACACATATATTCACGTGAACAAAATAAGAACTCGGATAAAGGTGATGAAATTTTTGCAAAAAATCCATATGACACATTGTTATGGGTAGCGTACTCATATCACATTGCTTTCGACAATCTAAAAAATTTGAACAAAAATTAAGTTGCTCCAAAATCGGTCGGGTTTAGACTCAAATGTGTGGAAATACATATATATTAACGTATACAAAATAAGAACTCGAATAAAGATGATGCAATTTTTGCAAAAAAATCCAAATGACGCATTGTTATGAATAGCGTACTTATACCACATTGCTTTCGACAATCTAAAAAATTTGAACAAAAATTAAGTTGCTCCAAAATCAGTCGGGTTTAGACACAAATGTTTGAAAATACAAATATATTCACTTGAACAAAATAAGAACTCGAATAAAGATTATGAAATTTTTGCAAAAAATCCATATGACACATTGTTATGGGTAGCGTACTCATATCACATTACTTTCGACAATCTAAAAAATTTGAACAAAAATTAAGTTGCTCCAAAATCGGTCGGGTTTAGACTCAAATATGTGGAAATACATATATTTTTACGGATACAAAATAAGAACTGGAATAAAGATGATGAATTTTTTGCAAAAAAATCCATATGACCCATTGTTATGAGTAGCGTACTCATACGACATTGCTTTCGACAATCTTGAAAATTTGAACAAAAATTAACTTGCTCTAAAATCGGTCGGGTTTAGACTCAAATGTGTAAAAATACATATATATTCACGTGAACAAAATAAGAACTCGAACAAAGATGGTGAAATTTTTGCAAAAAAGTTCATTTGACACATTGTTATGAGTAGCGTACTCATACCACATTGCTTTCGACAATCTAAAAAATTTGAACAAAAATTTAGTTGCTCCAAAATTGGTCGGGTTTAGACTCAAATGTGTTTAAATACATAAATATTTACGTGAACAAAATAAGAACTCGGATAAAGATGATGAAATTGTTTCAAAAAAATCCAAATGACGCATTGTTATGCATAGCGTACTTATACTACATTGCTTTCGACAATCTAAAAAATTTTAACAAAAATTAAGTTGCTCCAAAATCAGTCGGGTTTAGACACAAATGTTTGAAAATACAAATATATTCACTTGAACAAAATAAGAACTCGAATAAAGATGATGCAATTTTTGCAAAAAAATCCATTTGACGCATTGATATGAGTAGCGTACTCATAACACATTGCTTTCGCAAATCTTGTAAATTATAAAAAAAATTAAGTAGCTCCAAAATCGGTCGGGTTTAGACTCAAATGTGTGGAAATACATATATATTCACATGTACAAAATAAGAACTCGAATAAAGATGTTGACATTTTTGCAAAAAATCCATATGACCCATTGTTATGAGTAGCGTACTCATACGACATTGCTTTCGACAATCTTGAAAACTTAAAAAAAAATTTAGTAGCTCCAAAATCAGTCGGGTTTAGACTCAAATGAGTGGAAATACATATATATTCACGTGAACAAAATAAGAACTCGAATAAAGATGATGAAATTTTTGCAAAAAAATCCATATGACCCATTGTTATGAGTAGCGTACTCATACGACATTGCTTTCGACAATCTTGAAAATTTGAACAAAAATTAACTTGCTCCAAAATCGGTCGGGTTTAGACTCAAATGTGTGGAAATACATATATATTCACGTGTACAAAATAAGAACTCGGATAAAGATGATGGAATTTTTGCAAAAAAGTCCATATGACACATTGTAATGAGTAGCGTACTCATACGACATTGCTTTTGACAATCTTGAAAATTTGAACAAAAATTAACTTGCTCCAAAATCGGTCGGATTTAGACTCAAATGTGTGGAAATACATACATATTCACGTGAACAAAATAAGAACTCGAATAAAGATGTTGAAATTTTTCAAAAATATCCATATGACCCATTGTTATGAGTAGCGTACTCAAACGACATTGCTTTCGACAATCTTGGAAATTTGAACAAAAATTAACTTGCTTTAAAATCGGTCGGGTTTAGACTCAAATGTGTGGAAATACATATATATTCACGTGTACAAAATAAGAACTCGAATAAAGATGATGGAATTTTTGCAAAAAAGTACATATGACACATTGTTATGAGTAGCGTACTCATATGACATTGCTTTCGACAATCTAAAAAATTTGAACAAAAATTTAGTTGCTTTAAAATTGGTCGGGTTTAGACTCAAATGTGTGGAAATACATAAATATTCACGTGAACAAAATAAGAACTCGGATAAAGATGATGAAATTGTTTCAAAAAAATTCATATGACCCATTGTTATGAGTAGCGTACTCGTACGACATTGCTTTCGACAATCTGGAAAATTTGAACAAAAATTAACTTGCTCCAAAATCGGTCGGGTTTAGACTCAAATGTGTGGAAATACACATATATTCACGTGAAGAAAATAAGAACTCGGATAAAGGTGATGAAATTTTTGCAAAAAATCCATATGACACATTGTTATGAGTAGCGTACTCATATCACATTGCTTTCGACAATCTAAAAAATTTTAACAAAAATTTAGTAGCTCCAAAATCGGTCGGATTTAGACTCAAATGTGTGGAAATACATACATATATATTCACGTGTACAAAATAAGAACTCGAATAAAGATGATGGAATTTTTGCAAAAAAGTACATATGACACATTGTTATGAGTAGCGTACTCATATGACATTGCTTTCGACAATCTAAAAAATTTGAACAAAAATTTAGTTGCTTTAAAATTGGTCGGGTTTAGACTCAAATGTGTGGAAATACATAAATATTCACGTGAACAATATAAGAACTCGGATAAAGATGATGAAATTGTTTCAAAAAAATTCATATGACCCATTGTTATGAGTAGCGTACTCGTACGACATTGCTTTCGACAATCTGGAAAATTTGAACAAAAATTAACTTGCTCCAAAATCGGTCGGGTTTAGACTCAAATGTGTGGAAATACACATATATTCACGTGAACAAAATAAGAACTCGAATAAAGATGATGCAATTTTTGCAAAAAAATCCAAATGACGCATTGTTATGAATAGCGTACTTATACCACATTGCTTTCGACAATCTAAAAAAATTGAACAAAAATTAAGTTGCTCCAAAATCAGTCGGGTTTAGACACAAATGTTTGAAAATACAAATATATTCACTTGAACAAAATAAGAACTCGAATAAAGATTATGAAATTTTTGCAAAAAATCCATATGACACATTGTTATGGGTAGCGTACTCATATCACATTGCTTTCGACAATCTAAAAAATTTGAACAAAAATTAAGTTGCTCCAAAATCGGTCGGGTTTAGACTCAAATATGTGGAAATACATATATTTTTACTGATACAAAATAAGAACTGGAATAAAGATGATGAATTTTTTGCAAAAAAATCCATATGACCCATTGTTATGAGTAGAGTACTCATACGACATTGCTTTCGACAATCTTGAAAATTTGAACAAAAATTAACTTGCTGTAAAATCGGTCGGGTTTAGACTCATATGTGTAAAAATACATATATATTCACGTGAACAAAATAAGAACTCGAACAAAGATGGTGAAATTTTTGCAAAAAAGTTCATTTGACACATTGCTTTCGACAATCTAAAAAATTTGAACCAAAATTAACTTGCTCTAAAATCGGTCGGGTTTAGACTCAAATGTGTGGAAATACATATATATTCACGTGTACAAAATAAGAACTCAAATAAAGATGTTGAAATTTTTGCAAAAAAGTCCATTTGACACATTGTTATGAGTAGCGTACTCATATCACATTGCTTTCGACAATCTAAAAAAGTTGAACAAAAATTTAGTTGCTCCAAAATCGGTCGGATTTAGATTCAAATGTGTGGAAATACATATACATATATTCACGTGAGCAAAATAAGAACTCGGATAAAGATGATGAAATTTTTGCAAAAAAGTCCATATGACCCATTGTTATGAGTAGCGTACTCGTACGACATTGCTTTCGACAATCTCGAAAATTTGAACAAAAATTAACTTGCTCCAAAATCGGTCGGGTTTAGACTCAAATGTGTGGAAATACATATATATTCACGTATACAAAATAAGAACTCGAATAAAGATGATGAAATTTTTGCAAAAAAATCCAAATGATGCAATGTTATGAGTAGCGTACTCATATCACATTGCTTTCGACAATCTAAAAAAGTTGAACAAAAATCCAGTTGCTCCAAACTCGGTCGGATTTAGACTCAATTGTGTGGAAATACATATATATTCACGTGAACAAAATAAGAACTCGAATAAAGATGATGAAATTTTTGCAAAAAAATCCATATGACCCATTGTTATGAGTAGCGTACTCGTACCACATTGCTTTCGGAAATTTAAAAAATTTGAACAATAATTTAGTAGCTCCAAAATCGGTCGGGTTTAGACTCAAATGTGTGGAAATACATATATAGCGTACTCATACCACATTGCTTTCGACAATCTAAAAAATTTTAACCAAAATTAACTTGCTCTAAAATCGGTCGGGTTTAGACTCAAATGTGCGGAAATACATACATATTCACGTGAACAAAATAAGAACTCGAATAAAGATGATGAAATTTTTTCAAAAAAATCCATATGACCCATTGTTATGAGTAGCGTACTCATACGACATTGCTTTCGACAATCTTGAAAATTTGAACAAAAATTAACTTGCTCCAAGATCGGTCCGGTTTAGACTCAAATGTGTGGAAATACATATATATTCACGTGAACAAAATAAGAACTCGAATAAAGATGATGGAATTTTTGCAAAAATATCCATATGACCCCTTGTTATGAGTAGCGTACTCGTACGACATTGCTTTCGACAATCTGGAAAATTTGAACTAAAAATAACTTGCTCCAAAATCGATCGGGTTTAGACTCAAATGTGTGGAAATACATATACATATATTCACGTATACAAAATAAGAACTCGAATAAAGATGATGAAATTTTTGCAAAAAAATACAAATGACGCATTGTTATGAGTAGCGTACTCATACCACATTGCTTTCGACAATCTTGAAAATTTGAACAAAAATTAAGTAGCTCCAAAATCGGTCTGGTTTATACTCAAATGTGTGGAAATACATATATATTCACGTGTTCAAAATAAGAACTCGAATAAAGATGTTGAAATTTTTGCAAAAAAGTCCATTTGACACGTTGTTATGAGTAGCGTACTCATATCACATTGAAAATTTGAACAAAAATTAACTTGCTCCAAAATCGGTCGGGTATAGACTCAAATGTGTGGAAATACATATATATTCACTTGAACAAAATAAGAACTCGAATAAAGATGATGAAATTTTTGCAAAAAATCCATATGACACATTGTTATGGGTAGCGTACTCATATCACATTGCTTTCGACAATCTCAAAAATTTGAACAAAATTTAGTAGCTCCAAAATCGGTCGGGTTTAGACTCAAATCTGTGGAAATACATATATATTCACGTGTACAAAATAAGAACTCGAATAAAGATGATGGAATTTTTGCAAAAAAGTCCATATGACACATTGTTATAAGTAGCGTACTCATACGATATTGCTTTCGGCAATCTTGAAAATTTTAACAAAAACTAACTTGCTCCAAAATCGGTCGGGTTTAGACTCAAATGTGTGGAAATACATATATATTCACGTGAACAAAATAAGAACTCGAATAAAGATGATGCAATTTTTGCAAAAAAATCCATATGACGCATTGATATGAGTAGCGTACTCATAACACATTGCTTTCGCCAATCTTGAAGATTTGAACAAAAATTAACTTGCTCCAAAATCGGTCGGATTTAGACTCAAATGTGTGGAAATACATATATGTATATTCACGTGAACAAAATAAGAACTCGAACAAAGATGGTGAAATTTTTGCAAAAAAGTCCATTTGACACATTGTTATGAGTAGCGTACTCATACCACATTGCTTTCGACAATCTAAAAAATTTTAACCAAAATTAACTTGCTCTAAAATCGGTCGGGTTTAGACTCAAATGTGCGGAAATACATACATATTCACGTGAACAAAATAAGAACTCGAATAAAGATGATGAAATTTTTGCAAAAAAATCCATATGACCCATTGTTATGAGTAGCGTACTCATACGACATTGCTTTCGACAATCTTGAAAATTTGAACAAAAATTAACTTGCTCCAAGATCGGTACGGTTTAGACTCAAATGTGTGGAAATACATATATATTCACGTGAACAAAATAAGAACTCGAATAAAGATGATGGAATTTTTGCAAAAAAATCCATATGACCCCTTGTTATGAGTAGCGTACTCGTACGACATTGCTTTCGACAATCTGGAAAATTTGAACAAAAAATAACTTGCTCCAAAATCGATCGGGTTTAGACTCAAATGTGTGGAAATACATATACATATATTCACGTATACAAAATAAGAACTCGAATAAAGATGATGAAATTTTTGCAAAAAAATACAAATGACGCATTGTTATGAGTAGCGTACTCATACCACATTGCTTTCGACAATCTTGAAAATTTGAACAAAAATGAAGTAGCTCCAAAATCGGTCGGGTTTATACTCAAATGTGTGGAAATACATATATATTCACGTGTTCAAAATAAGAACTCGAATAAAGATGTTGAAATTTTTGCAAAAAAGTCCATTTGACACGTTGTTATGAGTAGCGTACTCATATCACATTGAAAATTTGAACAAAAATTAACTTGCTCCAAAATCGGTCGGGTTTAGACTCAAATGTGTGGAAATACATATATATTCACTTGAACAAAATAAGAACTCGAATAAAGTTGATGAAATATTTGCAAAAAAATCCATATGACGCATTGCTATGAGTAGCGTACTCATACCACATTGCTTTCGACAATTTTGAAAATTATAAGAAAAATTAAGTAGCTCCAAAATCGGTCGGATTTAGACTCAAATGTGTGGAAATACATATATATTCACGTGTACAAAATAAGATCTCGAATAAAGATGATGCAATTTTTGCAAAAAAGTCCATATGACACATTGTTATGAGTAGCGTACTCATTCCACATTGCTTTCGACAATCTTGAAAATTTTAACAAAAATTAACTTGCTCTAAAATCGGTCGGCTTTAGACTTAAATGTGTGGAAATACATACATATTCACACGAACAAAATAAGAAATCGATTAAAGATGTTGAAATTTTTTCGAAAAAATCCATATGACGCATTGTTATGAGTAGAGTACTCATACCACATTGCTTTCGACAATCTAAAAAATTTGAACAAAAATTAAGTTGCTCCAAAATCGGTCGGGTTTAGACTCAAATGTGTGGAAATACATATATATTAACGTATACAAAATAAGAACTCGAATAAAGATGATGCAATTTTTGCAAAAAAATCCAAATGACGCATTGTTATGAATAGCGTACTTATACCACATTGCTTTCGACAATCTAAAAAATTTGAACAAAAATTAAGTTGCTCCAAAATCAGTCGGGTTTAGACACAAATGTTTGAAAATACAAATATATTCACTTGAACAAAATAAGAACTCGAATAAAGATTATGAAATTTTTGCAAAAAATCCATATGACACATTGTTATGGGTAGCGTACTCATATCACATTGCTTTCGACAATCTAAAAAATTTGAACAAAAATTAAGTTGCTCCAAAATCGGTCGGGTTTAGACTCAAATATGTGGAAATACATATATTTTTACGGATACAAAATAAGAACTGGAATAAAGATGATGAATTTTTTGCAAAAAAATCCATATGACCCATTGTTATGAGTAGAGTACTCATACGACATTGCTTTCGAATATCTTGAAAATTTGAACAAAAATTAACTTGCTGTAAAATCGGTCGGGTTTAGACTCATATGTGTAAAAATACATATATATTCACGTGAACAAAATAAGAACTCGAACAAAGATGGTGAAATTTTTGCAAAAAAGTTCATTTGACACATTGCTTTCGACAATCTAAAAAATTTGAACCAAAATTAACTTGCTCTAAAATCGGTCGGGTTTAGACTCAAATGTGTGGAAATACATATATATTCACGTGTACAAAATAAGAACTCAAATAAAGATGTTGAAATTTTTGCAAAAAAGTCCATTTGACACATTGTTATGAGTAGCGTACTCATATCACATTGCTTTCGACAATCTAAAAAAGTTGAACAAAAATTTAGTTGCTCCAAAATCGGTCGGATTTAGATTCAAATGTGTGGAAATACATATACATATATTCACGTGAGCAAAATAAGAACTCGGATAAAGATGATGAAATTTTTGCAAAAAAGTCCATATGACCCATTGTTATGAGTAGCGTACTCGTACGACATTGCTTTCGACAATCTCGAAAATTTGAACAAAAATTAACTTGCTCCAAAATCGGTCGGGTTTAGACTCAAATGTGTGGAAATACATATATATTCACGTATACAAAATAAGAACTCGAATAAAGATGATGAAATTTTTGCAAAAAAATCCAAATGATGCAATGTTATGAGTAGCGTACTCATATCACATTGCTTTCGACAATCTAAAAAAGTTGAACAAAAATCCAGTTGCTCCAAACTCGGTCGGATTTAGACTCAATTGTGTGGAAATACATATATATTCACGTGAACAAAATAAGAACTCGAATAAAGATGATGAAATTTTTGCAAAAAAATCCATATGACCCATTGTTATGAGTAGCGTACTCGTACCACATTGCTTTCGGAAATTTAAAAAATTTGAACAATAATTTAGTAGCTCCAAAATCGGTCGGGTTTAGACTCAAATGTGTGGAAATACATATATAGCGTACTCATACCACATTGCTTTCGACAATCTAAAAAATTTTAACCAAAATTAACTTGCTCAAAAATCGGTCGGGTTTAGACTCAAATGTGCGGAAATTCATACATATTCACGTGAACAAAATAAGAACTCGAATAAAGATGATGAAATTTTTTCAAAAAAATCCATATGACCCATTGTTATGAGTAGCGTACTCATACGACATTGCTTTCGACAATCTTGAAAATTTGAACAAAAATTAACTTGCTCCAAGATCGGTCCGGTTTAGACTCAAATGTGTGGAAATACATATATATTCACGTGAACAAAATAAGAACTCGAATAAAGATGATGGAATTTTTGCAAAAAATATCCATATGACCCCTTGTTATGAGTAGCGTACTCGTACGACATTGCTTTCGACAATCTGGAAAATTTGAACTAAAAATAACTTGCTCCAAAATCGATCGGGTTTAGACTCAAATGTGTGGAAATACATATACATATATTCACGTATACAAAATAAGAACTCGAATAAAGATGATGAAATTTTTGCAAAAAAATACAAATGACGCATTGTTATGAGTAGCGTACTCATACCACATTGCTTTCGACAATCTTGAAAATTTGAACAAAAATTAAGTAGCTCCAAAATCGGTCTGGTTTATACTCAAATGTGTGGAAATACATATATATTCACGTGTTCAAAATAAGAACTCGAATAAAGATGTTGAAATTTTTGCAAAAAAGTCCATTTGACACGTTGTTATGAGTAGCGTACTCATATCACATTGAAAATTTGAACAAAAATTAACTTGCTCCAAAATCGGTCGGGTTTAGACTCAAATGTGTGGAAATACATATATATTCACTTGAACAAAATAAGAACTCGAATAAAGATGATGAATTTTTTGCAAAAAATCCATATGACACATTGTTATGGGTAGCGTACTCATATCACATTGCTTTCGACAATCTCAAAAATTTGAACAAAATTTAGTAGCTCCAAAATCGGTCGGGTTTAGACTCAAATCTGTGGAAATACATATATATTCACGTGTACAAAATAAGAACTCGAATAAAGATGATGGAATTTTTGCAAAAAAGTCCATATGACACATTGTTATAAGTAGCGTACTCATACGATATTGCTTTCGGCAATCTTGAAAATTTTAACAAAAACTAACTTGCTCCAAAATCGGTCGGGTTTAGACTCAAATGTGTGGAAATACATATATATTCACGTGAACAAAATAAGAACTCGAATAAAGATGATGCAATTTTTGCAAAAAAATCCATATGACGCATTGATATGAGTAGCGTACTCATAACACATTGCTTTCGCCAATCTTGAAGATTTGAACAAAAATTAACTTGCTCCAAAATCGGTCGGATTTAGACTCAAATGTGTGGAAATACATATATGTATATTCACGTGAACAAAATAAGAACTCGAACAAAGATGGTGAAATTTTTGCAAAAAAGTCCATTTGACACATTGTTATGAGTAGCGTACTCATACCACATTGCTTTCGACAATCTAAAAAATTTTAACCAAAATTAACTTGCTCTAAAATCGGTCGGGTTTAGACTCAAATGTGCGGAAATACATACATATTCACGTGAACAAAATAAGAACTCGAATAAAGATGATGAAATTTTTGCAAAAAAATCCATATGACCCATTGTTATGAGTAGCGTACTCATACGACATTGCTTTCGACAATCTTGAAAATTTGAACAAAAATTAACTTGCTCCAAGATCGGTACGGTTTAGACTCAAATGTGTGGAAATACATATATATTCAAGTGTACAAAATAAGAACTCGAATAAAGATGATGAAATTTTTGCAAAAAAATCCATATGACGCATTGATATGAGTAGCGTACTCATACCACATTGCTTTCGACAATCTTGAATATTATAAGAAAAATTAAGTTGCTCAAATGTCGGTCGTGTTTAGACTCAAGTGTGTGGAAATACATACATATTCACGTGTACAAAATAAGAACTCGATTAAAGATGATGAAATTTTTGCAAAAAAGTCCATATGCCCCATTGTTATGAGTAGCGTACTCGTACGACATTGCTTTCGACAATCTAAAAAATTTTAACCAAAATTAACTTGCTCTAAAATCGGTCGGGTTTAGACTCAAATGTGCGGAAATACATACATATTCACGTGAACAAAATAAGAACTCGAATAAAGATGATGGAATTTTTGCAAAAAAATCCATATGACCCCTTGTTATGAGTAGCGTACTCGTACGACATTGCTTTCGACAATCTGGAAAATTTGAACAAAAAATAACTTGCTCCAAAATCGATCGGGTTTAGACTCAAATGTGTGGAAATACATATACATATATTCACGTATACAAAATAAGAACTCGAATAAAGATGATGAAATTTTTGCAAAAAAATACAAATGACGCATTGTTATGAGTAGCGTACTCATACCACATTGCTTTCGACAATCTTGAAAATTTGAACAAAAATTAAGTAGCTCCAAAATCGGTCGGGTTTATACTCAAATGTGTGGAAATACATATATATTCACGTGTTCAAAATAAGAACTCGAATAAAGATGTTGAAATTTTTGCAAAAAAGTCCATTTGACACGTTGTTATGAGTAGCGTACTCATATCACATTGAAAATTTGAACAAAAATTAACTTGCTCCAAAATCGGTCGGGTTTAGACTCAAATGTGTGGAAATACATATATATTCACTTGAACAAAATAAGAACTCGAATAAAGTTGATAAAATATTTGCAAAAAAATCCATATGACGCATTGTTATGAGTAGCGTACTCATACCACATTGCTATCGATAATCTTGAAAATTATAAGAAAAATTAAGTATCTCCAAAATCGGTCGGGGTTAGACTCAAATGTGTGGAAATACATATATATTCACGTGAACAAAATAAGAACTCGAATAAAGTTGATGAAATTTTTGCAAAAAAATCCATATGACGCATTGTTATGAGTAGCGTACTCATACCACATTGCCTTCGACAATCTTGAAAATTATAAGAAAAATTAAGTAGCTCCAAAATCGGTCGGGTTTAGGCTCAAATGTGTGGAAATACATATATATTCACGTGAACAAAATCAGAACTCGAATAAAGTTGATGAAATTTTTGCAAAAAAATCCATATGACACATTGTTATGAGTAGCGTACTCACACCACATTGCTTTCGACAATCTTGAAAATTTGAACAAAAATTAACTTGCTCCAAAATCGGTCGGGTTTAGACTCAAATGTGTGGAAATACATACATATTCACATGTACAAAATAAGAACTCGATTAAAGATGCTGAAATTTTTGCAACAGAATCCATATGACACATTGTTATGAGTAGCGCACTCATACCACATTGCTTTCGATAATCTAAAAAATTTGAACAAAAATTAACTTGCTCTAAAATCGGTTGGGTTTAGACTCAAATGTGTGGAAATACATATATATTCACGTGAACAAAATAAGAACTCGAATAAAGATGATGCAATTTTTGCAAAAAAATCCATATGACGCATTGATATGAGTAGCGTACTCATCCGACATTGCATACGACAATCTTGAAAATTTTAACAAAAAATAACTTGCTCCAAAATCGGTCGGGTTTAGACTTAAATGTGTGGAAATACATATATATTCACGTGAACAAAATAAGAACTCGGATAAAAATGTTGAAATTTTTGCAAAAAAATCCATATGACGCATTGTTATGAGTAGCGTACTCATACCATATTGCTTTGGACAATCTTGAAAATTTTAACAAAAAATAACTTGCTCCAAAATCGGTCGGGTTTAGACTTAAATGTGTGGAAATACATATACATATATTCCGTGTACAAAATAAGAACTCGAATAAAGATGATACAATTTTTGCAAAAAAAATCCATATAACGCATTGATATGAGTAGCGTACTCATACGACATTGCTTTCGACAATCTAAAAAATTTGAACAAAAATTTAGTAGCCCCAAAATCGGTCGGATTTAGACTCAAATGTGTGGAAATACATATATTTTTACGGATACAAAAAATGAACTCGATTAAAGATGATGAAATTTTTGCAAAGAAGTCCATATGACATATAGTTATGAGTAGCGTACTCATCCGACATTGCTTTCGACAATCTTGAGAATTTGAACAAAAATTAACTTGCTCCAAAATCGGTCGGGTTAGACTCAAATGTGTGGAAATACATACATATTCACGTGTACAAAATTAAAACTCGGTTAAAGATGATGAAATTTTTACAAAAGAATCCATATGACGCATTGTTATGAGTGGCATACTCATACCACATTGCTTTGGACAATCTTGAAAATTTGAACAAAAATTAACTTGCTCTAAAATCAGTCGTGTTTAGACTTAAATGTGTGGAAATACATACATATTCACATGTACAAAATAAGAACTCGATTAAAGATGATGAAATTTTTACGAAAAAATCAATATGACGCATTGTTATGAGTAGCGTACTCATACCAAATTGCCTTCGACAATCTTGAAAATTATAAGAAAAATTAAGTAGCTCCAAAATCGGTCGGATTTCGACTCAAATGTGTGGAAATACAAATATATTCACGTGTACAAAATAAGAACTCGAATAAAGATGATGAAATTTTTGCAAAAAAGTCTATATGACACATTGTTATGAGTAGCGTACTCACACCACATTGCTTTCGACAATCTTGAAAATTTGAACAAAAATTAACTTGCTCCAAAATCGGTCGGGTTTAGACTCAAATGTGTGGAAATACATACATATTCACATGTACAAAATAAGAACTCGATTAAAGATGATGAAATTTTTGCAAAAGAATCCATATGACACATTGTTATGAGTAGCGTACTCATACCACATTGCTTTCGATAATCTAAAAAATTTGAACAAAAATTAACTTGCTCCAAAATCGGTCGGGTTTAGACTCAAATGTGTGGAAATACATATATATTCACGTGAACAAAATAAGAACTCGAATAAAGTTGATGAAATTTTTGCAAAAAAATCCATAAGACGCATTGTTATGAGTAGCGTACTCATCCGATATTGCTTTCGACAATCTTGAAAATTTGAACAAAAATTAACTTGCTCCAAAATCGGTCGGGTTTAGACTCAAATGTGTGGAAATACATATATATTCACGTGAACAAAATAAGAACTCGATTAAAGATGATGAAATTTTTGCAAAAGAATCCATATGACACATTGTTATGAGTAGCGTACTCATACCACATTGCTTTCGATAATCTAAAAAATTTGAACAAAAATTAACTTGCTCCAAAATCGGTCGGGTTGAGACTCAAATGTGTGGAAATACATATATATTCACGTGAACAAAATAAGAACTCGATTAAAGATGATGAAATTTTTGCAAAAGAATCCATATGACACATTGTTATGAGTAGCGTACTCATACCACATTGCTTTCGATAATCTAAAAAATTTGAACAAAAATTAACTTGCTCCAAAATCGGTCGGGTTTAGACTCAAATGTGTGGAAATACATATATATTCACGTGAACAAAATAAGAACTCGAATAAAGTTGATGAAATTTTTGCAAAAAAATCCATATGACGCATTGCTATGAGTAGCGTACTCATACCACATTGCTTTCGACAATTTTGATAATTATAAGAAAAATTAAGTAGCTCCAAAATCGGTCGGATTTAGACTCAAATGTGTGGAAATACATATATATTCACGTGTACAAAATAAGATCTCGAATAAAGATGATGCAATTTTTGCAAAAAAGTCCATATGACACATTGTTATGAGTAGCGTACTCATTCCACATTGCTTTCGACAATCTTGAAAATGTTAACCAAAATTAACTTGCTCTAAAATCGGTCGGCTTTAGACTTAAATGTGTGGAAATACATACATATTCACACGAACAAAATAAGAAATCGATTAAAGATGTTGAAATTTTTTCGAAAAAATCCATATGACGCATTGTTATGAGTAGAGTACTCATACCACATTGCTTTCGACAATCGTAAAAATTTGAACAAAAATTAACTTGCTCTAAAATCGGTGGGGTTTATACTCAAATGTGTGGAAATACATATACATATAGTCCGTGTACAAAATAAGAACTCGAATAAAGATGATACAATTTTTGCAAAAAAAATCCATATAACGCATTGATATGAGTAGCGTACTCATACGACATTGCTTTCGACAATCTAAAAAATTTGAACAAAAATTTAGTAGCCCCAAAATCGGTCGGATTTAGACTCAAATGTGTGGAAATACATACATATTCACATGTACAAAATAAGAACTCGATTAAAGATGATGAAATTTTTGCAAAAGAATCCATATGACACATTGTTATGAGTAGCGTACTCATACCACATTGCTTTCGATAATCTAAAAAATTTGAACAAAAATTAACTTGCTCCAAAATCGGTCGGGTTTAGACTCAAATGTGTGGAAATACATATATATTCACGTGAACAAAATAAGAACTCGAATAAAGTTGATGAAATTTTTGCAAAAAAATCCATAAGACGCATTGTTATGAGTAGCGTACTCATCCGATATTGCTTTCGACAATCTTGAAAATTTGAACAAAAATTAACTTGCTCCAAAATCGGTCGGGTTTAGACTCAAATGTGTGGAAATACATATATATTCACGTGAACAAAATAAGAACTCGATTAAAGATGATGAAATTTTTGCAAAAGAATCCATATGACACATTGTTATGAGTAGCGTACTCATACCACATTGCTTTCGATAATCTAAAAAATTTGAACAAAAATTAACTTGCTCCAAAATCGGTCGGGTTGAGACTCAAATGTGTGGAAATACATATATATTCACGTGAACAAAATAAGAACTCGATTAAAGATGATGAAATTTTTGCAAAAGAATCCATATGACACATTGTTATGAGTAGCGTACTCATACCACATTGCTTTCGATAATCTAAAAAATTTGAACAAAAATTAACTTGCTCCAAAATCGGTCGGGTTTAGACTCAAATGTGTGGAAATACATATATATTCACGTGAACAAAATAAGAACTCGAATAAAGTTGATGAAATTTTTGCAAAAAAATCCATATGACGCATTGCTATGAGTAGCGTACTCATACCACATTGCTTTCGACAATTTTGATAATTATAAGAAAAATTAAGTAGCTCCAAAATCGGTCGGATTTAGACTCAAATGTGTGGAAATACATATATATTCACGTGTACAAAATAAGATCTCGAATAAAGATGATGCAATTTTTGCAAAAAAGTCCATATGACACATTGTTATGAGTAGCGTACTCATTCCACATTGCTTTCGACAATCTTGAAAATGTTAACCAAAATTAACTTGCTCTAAAATCGGTC
Organism: Philophylla caesio; assembly: GCA_963971545.1. NCBI lineage: Eukaryota > Metazoa > Arthropoda > Insecta > Diptera > Tephritidae > Philophylla > Philophylla caesio. The sequence goes on from OZ020607.1 coordinate 82,629,633, forward strand.
GGCTTTAGACTTAAATGTGTGGAAATACATACATATTCACACGAACAAAATAAGAAATCGATTAAAGATGTTGAAATTTTTTCGAAAAAATCCATATGACGCATTGTTATGAGTAGAGTACTCATACCACATTGCTTTCGACAATCGTAAAAATTTGAACAAAAATTAACTTGCTCTAAAATCGGTGGGGTTTATACTCAAATGTGTGGAAATACATATACATATATTCCGTGTACAAAATAAGAACTCGAATAAAGATGATACAATTTTTGCAAAAAAAATCCATATAACGCATTGATATGAGTAGCGTACTCATACGACATTGCTTTCGACAATCTAAAAAATTTGAACAAAAATTTAGTAGCCCCAAAATCGGTCGGATTTAGACTCAAATGTGTGGAAATACATATATTTTTACGGATACAAAATATGAACTCGATTAAAGATGATGACATTTTTGCAAAGAAGTCCATATGACATATAGTTATGAGTAGCGTACTCATCCGACATTGCTTTCGACAATCTTGAGAATTTGAACAAAAATTAACTTGCTCCAAAATCGGTCGGGTTAGACTCAAATGTGTGGAAATACATACATATTCACGTGTACAAAATTAGAACTCGGTTAAAGATGATGAAATTTTTACAAAAGAATCCATATGACGCATTGTTATGAGTGGCATACTCATACCACATTGCTTTGGACAATCTTGAAAATTTGAACAAAAATTAACTTGCTCTAAAATCAGTCGTGTTTAGACTTAAATGTGTGGAAATACATAAATATATATTCACGTGTACAAAATAAGAACTCGAATAAAGGTGATGAAATTTTTGCGAAAAAATCCATATGACGCATTGTTATGAGTAGCGTACTCATACCACATTGCTATCGATAATCTTGAAAATTATAAGAAAAATTTAGTAGCCCCAAAATCGGTCGGATTTAGACTCAAATGTGTGGAAATACATATATTTTTACGGATACATAAAATGAACTCGATTAAAGATGATGAAATTTTTGCAAAGAAGTCCATATGACATATAGTTATGAGTAGCGTACTCATCCGACATTGCTTTCGACAATCTTGAGAATTTGAACAAAAATTAACTTGCTCCAAAATCGGTCGGGTTAGACTCAAATGTGTGGAAATACATACATATTCACGTGTACAAAATTAAAACTCGGTTAAAGATGATGAAATTTTTACAAAAGAATCCATATGACGCATTGTTATGAGTGGCATACTCATACCACATTGCTTTGGACAATCTTGAAAATTTGAACAAAAATTAACTTGCTCTAAAATCAGTCGTGTTTAGACTTAAATGTGTGGAAATACATACATATTCACATGTACAAAATAAGAACTCGGATAAAAATGTTGAAATTTTTGCAAAAAAATCCATATGACGCATTGTTATGTGTAGCGTACTCATACCACATTGCTTTCGACAATCTTGAAAATTATAAGAAAAATTAAGTAGCTCCAAAATCGGTCGGATTTAGACTCAAATGTGTGGAAATACATATGTATTCACGTGTACAAAATAAGTGCTCGAATAAAGATGGTGAAATTTTTGCAAAAAAGTCCATATGACACATTGTTATGAGTAGCGTACTCATACCACATTGCTTTCGACAATCAAAAAAATTTGAACAAATATTAACTTGCTCCAAAATCGGTCAAATGTGTGGAAATACATATATTTTTACGGATACAAAATATGAACTCGAATAAAGTTGATGAAATTTTGGCAAACAAATCCATATGACGCATTGTTATGAGTAGCGTACTCATCCGACATTGCTTTCGACAATCTTGAAAATTTTAACAAAAAATAACTTGCTCCAAAATCGGTCGGGTTTAGACTCAAATGTGTGGAAATACATATAAATTCACGTGAACAAAATGAGAACTCGAATAAAGATGATGAAATTTTTGCAAAAAAATCCATATGACCCATTGTTATGAGTTGCGTACTCATACGACATTGCTTTCGACAATCTTGAAAATTTGAACACAAATTAACTTGCTCCAAAATCGGTCGGGTTTAGACTCAAATGTGTGGAAATATATATATTCACGTGTACAAAATAATAACTCGAATAAAGATGATGCAATTTTTGCAAAAAAGTCCATACGACACATTGTTATGAGTAGCGTACTAATACCACATTGCTTTCGACAATCTTGAAAATTTGAACCAAAATTAACTTGCTCTAAAATCGGTCGGGTGTAGACTTAAATGTGTGGAAATACATACATATTCACATGAACAAAATGAGAACTCGATTAAAGATGATGAAATTTTTACGAAAAAATCCATATGACGCATTGTTATGAGTAGCGTACTCATACCACATTGCCTTCGACAATCTTGAAAATTTGAACAAAAATTAACTTGCTCCAAAATCGGTCGGGTTTAGACTCAAATGTGTGGAAATACATATATATTCACGTGTACAAAATAAGAACTCGAATAAAGGTGATGAAATTTTTGCGAAAAAATCCATATGACGCATTGTTATGAGTAGCATACTCATACCACATTGCTATCGACAATCTTAAAAATTATAAGAAAAATTAAGTAGCTCCAAAATCGGTCGGGTTTAGACTCAAATGTGTGGAAATACATATATATTCACGTGAACAAAATAAGAACTCGAATAAAGTTGAAGAAATTTTTGCAAAAAATCCATATGACGCATTGTTATGAGTAGCGTACTCATACCACATTGCTTTCGACAATCTTGAAAATTTAAAAAAAAATAACTTGCTCCAAAATCGGTCGGGTTTAGACTCAAATGTGTGGAAATACATAAATATTCACGTGAACAAAATAAGAACTCGGATAAAAATGTTGAAATTTTTGCAAAAAAGTCCATTTGACACATTGTTATGAGCAGCGTACTTATACCACATTGCTTTAAACAATCATGAAAATTTGAAAAAAACTTAAGTTGCTCAAAAATCGGTCGGGTTTAGATTCAAATGTGTGGAAATACATATATATTCCGTGTACCAAATAAGAACTCGAATAAAGATGATAAAATTTGTGCAAAAAAATCCGTATGACGCATTGTTATGAGTAGCGTACTCATCCGACATTGCTTTCGACAATCTTGAAAATTTGAACAAAAATTAAGTAGCTCCAAAATCGGTCGGATTTAGACTCAAATGTGTGGAAATACATATATATTCACGTGTACAAAATAAGAACTCGAATAAAGATGATGCAATTTTTGCAAAAAAGTCCATATGACGCATTGTTATGAGTAGCGTACTCATACCACATTGCTTTCGACAATCTTGAAAATTTGAACCAAAGTTTACTTGCTCTAAGATCGGTCGGGTGTAGACTTTAATGTGTGAAAATACATACATATTCACATGAACAAAATGAGAACTCGATTAAAGATGATGCAATTTTTACGAAAAAATCCATATGACGCATTGTTATGAGTAGCGTACTCATACCACATTGCTTTCGACAATCTTGAAAATTATAAGAAAAATTAAGTAGCTCCAAATCGGTCGGATTTAGACTCAAATGTGTGGAAATACATATATAGTCACGTGTACAAAATAAGAACTCGAATAAAGATGATGCAATTTTTGCAAAAAATTCCATTTGACACATTGTTATGAGCAGCGTACTCATACCACATTGCTTTAAACAATCTTGAAAATTTGGACAAAACTTAAGTTGCTCAAAAATCGGTCGGGTTTAGATTCAAATGTGTGGAAATACATATATATTCCGTGTACAAAATAAGAACTCGAATAAAGATGATAAAATTTTTACAAAAAAATCCATATGACGCATTGATATGAGTAGCGTACTCATACCACATTGCTTTCGACAATCTTGAAAATTTGAACAAAAATTAAGTTGCTCAAAAATCGGTCGGGTTTAGATTCAAATGTGTGGAAATACATTTATATTCCGTGTACAAAATAAGAACTCGAATAAAGATGATGAAATTTTTACGAAAAAATTAATATGACGTATTGTTATGAGTAGCGTACTCATACCAAATTGCTTTCGACAATCTTGAAAATTATAAGAAAAATTAAGTAGCTCCAAAATCGGTCGGATTTCGACTCAAATGTGTGGAAATACATATATATTCACGTGTACAAAATAAGAACTCGAATAAATATGATGAAATTTTTGGAAAAAAGTCCATATGACACATTGTTATGAGTAGCGTACTCATACCACATTGCTTTCGACAATCTTGAAAATTTGAACAAAAATTAAGTAGCTCCAAAATCGGTCGGATTTAGACTCAAATGTGTGGAAATACATATATAGTCACGTGTACAAAATAAGAACTCGAATAAAGATGATGCAATTTTTGCAAAAAAGTCCATTTGACACATTGTTATGAGCAGCGTACTCATACCACATTGCTTTCGACAATCTTGAAAATTTGAACCAAAATTAACTTGCTCTAAAATCGGTCGGGTGTAGACTTAAATGTGTGGAAATACATACATATTCACATGAACAAAATGAGAACTCGATTAAAGATGATGAAATTTTTACGAAAAAATCCATATGACGCATTGTTATGAGTAGCGTACTCATACCACATTGCTTTCGACAATCTTGAAAATTTGAACAAAAATTAACTTGCTCCAAAATCGGTCGGGTTTAGACTCAAATGTGTGGAAATACATATATATTCACGTGTACAAAATAAGAACTCGAATAAAGGTGATGAAATTTTTGCGAAAAAATCCATATGACGCATTGTTATGAGTAGCATACTCATACCACATTGCTATCGACAATCTTGAAAATTATAAGAAAAATTAAGTAGCTCCAAAATCGGTCGGGTTTAGACTCAAATGTGTGGAAATACATATATATTCACGTGAACAAAATAAGAACTCGAATAAAGTTGATGAAATTTTTGCAAAAAATCCATATGACGCATTGTTATGAGTAGCGTTCTCATACCACATTGCTTTCGAAAATCTTGAAAATTTAAAAAAAAATAACTTGCTCCAAAATCGGTCGGGTTTAGACTCAAATGTGTGGAAATACATAAATATTCACGTGAACAAAATAAGAACTCGGATAAAAAGGTTGAAATTTTTGCAAAAAAGTCCATTTGACACATTGTTATGGACAGCGTACTCATACCACATTGCTTTAAACAATCATGAAAATTTGAAAAAAACTTAAGTTGCTCAAAAATCGGTCGGGTTTAGATTCAAATGTGTGGAAATACATATATATTCCGTGTACAAAATAAGAACTCGAAAAAAGATGATAAAATTTGTGCAAAAAAATCCGTATGACGCATTGTTATGAGTAGCGTACTCATCCGACATTGCTTTCGACAATCTTGAAAATTTGAACCAAAATTAAGTAGCTCCAAAATCGGTCGGATTTAGACTCAAATGTGTGGAAATACATATATATTCACGTGTACAAAATAAGAACTCGAATAAAGATGATGCAATTTTTGCAAAAAAGTCCATATGACGCATTGTTATGAGTAGCGTACTCATACCACATTGCTTTCGACAATCTTGAAAATTTGAACCAAAGTTTACTTGCTCTAAAATCGGTCGGGTGTAGACTTAAATGTGTGAAAATACATACATATTCACATGAACAAAATGAGAACTCGATTAAAGATGATGCAATTTTTACGAAAAAATTCATATGACGCATTGTTATGAGTAGCGTACTCATACCACATTGCTTTCGACAATCTTGAAAATTTGAACAAAAATTAACTTGCTCCAAAATCGGTCGGGTTTAGACTCAAATGTGTGGAAATACATATATATTCACGTGAACAAAATAAGAACTCGAATAAAGTTGATGAAATTTTTGCAAAAAATCCATATGACGCATTGTTATGAGTAGCGTACTCATACCACATTGCTTTCGACAATCTTGAAAATTTAAAAAAAAATAACTTGCTCCAAAATCGGTCGGGTTTAGACTCAAATGTGTGGAAATACATAAATATTCACGTGAACAAAATAAGAACTCGGATAAAAATGTTGAAATTTTTCCAAAAAAGTCCATTTGACACATTGTTATGAGCAGCGTACTCATAACACATTGCTTTAAACAATCATGAAAATTTGAAAAAAACTTAAGTTGCTCAAAAATCGGTCGGGGTTAGATTCAAATGTGTGGAAATACATATATATTCCGTGTACAAAATAAGAACTCGAATAAAGATGATAAAATTTGTGCAAAAAAATCCGTATGACGCATTGTTATGAGTAGCGCACTCATCCGCCATTGCTTTCGACAATCTTGAAAATTTGAACAAAAATTAAGTAGCTCCAAAATCGGTCGGATTTAGACTCAAATGTGTGGAAATACATATATATTCACGTGTACAAAATAAGAACTCGAATAAAGATGATGCAATTTTTGCAAAAAAGTCCATATGACGCATTGTTATGAGTAGCGTACTCATACCACATTGCTTTCGACAATCTTGAAAATTTGAACCAAAGTTTACTTGCTCTAAAATCGGTCGGGTGTAGACTTAAATGTGTGAAAAAACATACATATTCACATGAACAAAATGAGAACTCGATTAAAGATGATGCAATTTTTACGAAAAAATCCATATGACGCATTGTTATGAGTAGCGTACTCATACCACATTGCTTTCGACAATCTTGAAAATTATAAGAAAAATTAAGTAGCTCCAAATCGGTCGGATTTAGACTCAAATGTGTGGAAATACATATATAGTCACGTGTACAAAATAAGAACTTGAATTAAGATGATGCAATTTTTGCAAAAAAGTCCATTTGACACATTGTTATGAGCAGCGTACTCATACCACATTGCTTTAAACAATCTTGAAAATTTGAACAAAACTTAAGTTGCTCAAAAATCGGTCGGGTTTAGATTCAAATGTGTGGAAATACATATATATTCCGTGTACAAAATAAGAACTCGAATAAAGATGATAAAATTTTTACAAAAAAATCCATATGACGCATTGATATGAGTAGCGTACTCATACCACATTGCTTTCGACAATCTTGAAAATTTGAACAAAAATTAAGTTGCTCAAAAATCGGTCGGGTTTATATTCAAATGTGTGGAAATACATTTATATTCCGTGTACAAAATAAGAACTCGAATAAAGATGATGAAATTTTTACGAAAAAATTAATATGACGCATTGTTATGAGTAGCGTACTCATACCAAATTGCTTTCGACAATCTTAAAAATTATAAGAAAAATTAAGTAGCTCCAAAATCGGTCGGATTTCGACACAAATGTGTGGAAATACATATATATTCACGTGTACAAAATAAGAACTCGAATAAATATGATGAAATTTTTGCAAAAAAGTCCATATGACACATTGTTATGAGTAGCGTACTCATACCACATTGCTTTCGACAATCTTGAAAATTTGTACAAAAATTAACTTGCTCCAAAATCGGTCGGGTTTAGACTCAAATGTGTGGAAATACATACATATTCACATGTACAAAATAAGAACTCGATTAAAGATGATGAATTTTTGCAAAAGAATCCATATGACACATTGTTATGAGTAGCGTACTCATACCACATTGCTTTCGACAATCTAAAAAATTTGAACAAAAATTAACTTGCTCTAAAATCGGTCGGGTTCAGACTCAAATGTGTGGAAATACACATATTTTTACGGATACAAAATATGAACTCGATTAAAGGTGATCAAATTTTTGCAAAGAAGTCCATATGACGCATTGTTATGAGTAGCGTACTCATCCGACATTGCTTTCGACAATCTTGAAAATTTTAACAAAAAATAACTTGCTCCAAAATCGGTCGGGTTTAGACTCATATGTGTGGAAATACATATATATTCAAATGAACAAAATAAGAACTCGGATAAAAATGTTGAAATTTTTGCAAAAAAATCCATATGACGCATTGTTATGAGTAGCGTACTCACACCACATTGCTTTCGACAATCTTGAAAATTTGAACAAAAATTAAGTTGCTCAAAAATCGGTCGGGTTTATATTCAAATGTGTGGAAATACATTTATATTCCGTGTACAAAATAAGAACTCGAATAAAGATGATGAAATTTTTACGAAAAAATTAATATGACGCATTGTTATGAGTAGCGTACTCATACCAAATTGCTTTCGACAATCTTAAAAATTATAAGAAAAATTAAGTAGCTCCAAAATCGGTCGGATTTCGACACAAATGTGTGGAAATACATATATAGTCACGTGTACAAAATAAGAACTTGAATTAAGATGATGCAATATTTGCAAAAAAGTCCATTTGACACATTGTTATGAGCAGCGTACTCATACCTCATTGCTTTAAACAATCTTGAAAATTTGAACAAAACTTAAGTTGCTCAAAAATCGGTCGGGTTTAGATTCAAATGTGTGGAAATACATATATATTCCGTGTACAAAATAAGAACTCGAATAAAGATGATAAAATTTTTACAAAAAAATCCATATGACGCATTGATATGAGTAGCGTACTCATACCACATTGCTTTCGACAATCTTGAAAATTTGAACAAAAATTAAGTTGCTCAAAAATCGGTCGGGTTTATATTCAAATGTGTGGAAATACATTTATATTCCGTGTACAAAATAAGAACTCGAATAAAGATGATGAAATTTTTACGAAAAAATTAATATGACGCATTGTTATGAGTAGCGTACTCATACCAAATTGCTTTCGACAATCTTAAAAATTATAAGAAAAATTAAGTAGCTCCAAAATCGGTCGGATTTCGACTCAAATGTGTGGAAATACATATATATTCACGTGTACAAAATAAGAACTCGAATAAATATGATGAAATTTTTGCAAAAAAGTCCATATGACACATTGTTATGAGTAGCGTACTCATACCACATTGCTTTCGACAATCTTGAAAATTTGTACAAAAATTAACTTGCTCCAAAATCGGTCGGGTTTAGACTCAAATGTGTGGAAATACATACATATTCACATGTACAAAATAAGAACTCGATTAAAGATGATGAATTTTTGCAAAAGAATCCATATGACACATTGTTATGAGTAGCGTACTCATACCACATTGCTTTCGACAATCTAAAAAATTTGAACAAAAATTAACTTGCTCTAAAATCGGTCGGGTTCAGACTCAAATGTGTGGAAATACATATATATTCACGTGAACAAAATAAGAACTCGAATAAAGATGATCAAATTTTTACAAAAAAATCCATATGACGCATTGATATGAGTAGCGTACTCATACCACATTGCTTTCGACAATCTAAAAAATTTGAACAAAAATTAACTTGCTCCAAAATCGGTCGGGTTTAGGCTCAAATGTGTGGAAATACACATATTTTTACGGATACAAAATATGAACTCGATTAAAGGTGATCAAATTTTTGCAAAGAAGTCCATATGACGCATTGTTATGAGTAGCGTACTCATCCGACATTGCTTTCGACAATCTTGAAAATTTTAACAAAAAATAACTTGCTCCAAAATCGGTCGGGTTTAGACTCATATGTGTGGAAATACATATATATTCAAATGAACAAAATAAGAACTCGGATAAAAATGTTGAAATTTTTGCAAAAAAATCCATATGACGCATTGTTATGAGTAGCGTACTCACACCACATTGCTTTCGACAATCTTGAAAATTTGAACAAAAATTAAGTTGCTCAAAAATCGGTCGGGTTTATATTTAAATGTGTGGAAATACATTTATATTCCGTGTACAAAATAAGAACTCGAATAAAGATGATGAAATTTTTACGAAAAAATTAATATGACGCATTGTTATGAGTAGCGTACTCATACCAAATTGCTTTCGACAATCTTAAAAATTATAAGAAAAATTAAGTAGCTCCAAAATCGGTCGGATTTCGACACAAATGTGTGGAAATACATATATATTCACGTGTACAAAATAAGAACTCGAATAAAGATGATAAAATTTTTACAAAAAAATCCATATGACGCATTGATATGAGTAGCGTACTCATACCACATTGCTTTCGACAATCTAAAAAATTTGAACAAAAATTAACTTGCTCCAAAATCGGTCGGGTTTAGGCTCAAATGTGTGGAAATACACATATTTTTACGGATACAAAATATGAACTCGATTAAAGGTGATCAAATTTTTGCAAAGAAGTCCATATGACGCATTGTTATGAGTAGCGTACTCATCCGACATTGCTTTCGACAATCTTGAAAATTTTAACAAAAAATAACTTGCTCCAAAATCGGTCGGGTTTAGACTCATATGTGTGGAAATACATATATATTCAAATGAACAAAATAAGAACTCGGATAAAAATGTTGAAATTTTTGCAAAAAAATCCATATGACGCATTGTTATGAGTAGCGTACTCACACCACATTGCTTTCGACAATCTTGAAAATTATAAGAAAAATTAAGTAGCTCCAAAATCGGTCGGATTTCGACACAAATGTGTGGAAATACATATATATTCACGTGTACAAAATAAGAACTCGAATAAAGATGATGAAATTTTTGCGAAAAAATCCATATGACGCATTGTTATGAGTAGCGTACTCATACCACATTGCTTTCGACAATCTAAAAAATTTGAACAAAAATTAACTTGCTCCAAAATCGGTCGGGTTTAGACTCATATGTGTGGAAATACATATATATTCAAATGAACAAAATAAGAACTCGGATAAAAATGTTGAAATTTTTGCAAAAAAATCCATATGACGCATTGTTATGAGTAGCGTACTCACACCACATTGCTTTCGACAATCTTGAAAATTATAAGAAAAATTAAGTAGCTCCAAAATCGGTCGGATTTCGACACAAATGTGTGGAAATACATATATATTCACGTGTACAAAATAAGAACTCGAATAAAGATGATGAAATTTTTACGAAAAAATTAATATGACGCATTGTTATGAGTAGCGTACTCATACCAAATTGCTTTCGACAATCTTAAAAATTATAAGAAAAATTAAGTAGCTCCAAAATCGGTCGGATTTCGACACAAATGTGTGGAAATACATATATATTCACGTGTACAAAATAAGAACTCGAATAAAGATGATAAAATTTTTACAAAAAAATCCATATGACGCATTGATATGAGTAGCGTACTCATACCACATTGCTTTCGACAATCTAAAAAATTTGAACAAAAATTAACTTGCTCCAAAATCGGTCGGGTTTAGGCTCAAATGTGTGGAAATACACATATTTTTACGGATACAAAATATGAACTCGATTAAAGGTGATCAAATTTTTGCAAAGAAGTCCATATGACGCATTGTTATGAGTAGCGTACTCATCCGACATTGCTTTCGACAATCTAAAAAATTTGAACAAAAATTACCTTGCTCCAAAATCGGTCGGGTTTAGACTCAAATGTGTGGAAATACATATATTTTTACGGATACAAAATATGAACTCGAATAACGTTGATGAAATTTTTGCAAAAAAATCCATATGACGCATTGTTATGAGTAGCGTGCTCATACCACATTGCTTTCGACAATCTTGAAAATTATAAGAAAAATTAAGTAGCTCCAAAATCGGTCGGATTTAGACTCAAATGTGTGGAAATACATATATATTCACGTGTACAAAATAAGAACTCGAATAAAGGTGATGAAATTTTTGCGAAAAAATCCATATGACGCATTGTTATGAGTAGCGTACTCATACCACATTGCTTTCGACAATCTAAAAAATTTGAACAAAAATTAACTTGCTCCAAAATCGGTCGGGTTTAGACTCAACTGTGTGGAAATACATATATTTTTACGGATACAAAATATGAACTCGAATAAAGATGATGAAATTTTTGCAAAAAAATCCATATGACGCATTGTTATGAGTAGCGTACTCATCCGACATTGCTTTCGACAATCTTGAAAATTATAAGAAAAATTAAGTAGCTCCAAAATCGGTCGGGTTTAGACTCAAATGTGTGGAATTACATATATATTCACGTGAACAAAATAAGAACTCGAATAAAGTTGATGAAATTTTTGCAAAAAAATCCATATGACGCATTGTTATGAGTAGCGTACTCATACCACATTGCTTTCGACAATCTTGAAAATTATAAGAAAAATTAAGTAGCTCCAAAATCGGTCGGGTTTACACTCAAATGTGTGGAAATACATATATATTCACGTGAACAAAATAAGAACTCGAATAAAGTTGATGAAATTTTTGCAAAAAAATCCATATGACGCATTGTTATGAGTAGCGTACTCATCCGACATTGCTTTCGACAATCTTGAAAATTTGAACAAAAATTAAGTAGCTCCAAAATCGGTCGGATTTAGACTCAAATGTGTGGAAATACATACATATTCACATGTATAAAATAAGAACTCGATTAAAGATGATGAAATTTTGCAAAAGAATCTATATGACACATTGTTATGAGTAGCGTACTCATACCACATTGCTTTCGACAATCTAAAAAATTTGAACAAAAATTAACTTGCTCTAAAATCGGTCGGGTTTAGACTCAAATGTGTGGAAATACATATATATTCACGTGAACAAAATAAGAACTCGAATAAAGATGATGCAATTTTTGCAAAAAAATCCATATGACGCATTGATATGAGTAGCGTACTCATACCACATTGCTTTCGACAATCTTGAAAATAATAAGAAAAATTAACTTGCTCCAAAATCGGTCGGGTTTAGGCTCAAATGTGTGGAAATACACATATTTTTACGGATACAAAATATGAACTCGAATAACGTTGATGAAATTTTTGCAAAAAAATCCATATGACGCATTGTTATGAGTAGCGTGCTCATACCACATTGCTTTCGACAATCTTGAAAATTATAAGAAAAATTAAGTAGCTCCAAAATCGGTCGGATTTAGACTCAAATGTGTGGAAATACATATATATTCACGTGTACAAAATAAGAACTCGAATAAAGATGGTGAAATTTTTGCAAAAAGGTCCATATGACACATGGTTATGAGTAGCGTACTCATACTACATTGCTTTCGACAATCTAAAAAATTTGAACAAAAATTACCTTGCTCCAAAATCGGTCGGGTTTAGACTCAAATGTGTGGAAATACATATATTTTTACGGATACAAAATATGAACTCGAATAACGTTGATGAAATTTTTGCAAAAAAATCCATATGACGCATTGTTATGAGTAGCGTGCTCATACCACATTGCTTTCGACAATCTTGAAAATTATAAGAAAAATTAAGTAGCTCCAAAATCGGTCGGGTTTAGACTCAAATGTGTGGAAATACATATATATTCACGTGAACAAAATAAGAACTCGAATAAAGATGATGCAATTTTTGCAAAAAAATCCATATGACGCATTGATATGAGTAGCGTACTCATACCACATTGCTTTCGACAATCTTGAAAATAATAAGAAAAATTAACTTGCTCCAAAATCGGTCGGGTTTAGGCTCAAATGTGTGGAAATACACATATTTTTACGGATACAAAATATGAACTCGATTAAAGGTGATCAAATTTTTGCAAAGAAGTCCATATGACGCATTGTTATGAGTAGCGTACTCATCCGACATTGCTTTCGACAATCTTGAAAATTTTAACAAAAAATAACTTGCTCCAAAATCGGTCGGGTTTAGACTCATATGTGTGGAAATACATATATATTCAAATGAACAAAATAAGAACTCGGATAAAAATGTTGAAATTTTTGCAAAAAAATCCATATGACGCATTGTTATGAGTAGCGTACTCACACCACATTGCTTTCGACAATCTTGAAAATTATAAGAAAAATTAAGTAGCTCCAAAATCGGTCGGATTTCGACACAAATGTGTGGAAATACATATATATTCACGTGTACAAAATAAGAACTCGAATAAAGATGATGAAATTTTTGCGAAAAAATCCATATGACGCATTGTTATGAGTAGCGTACTCATACCACATTGCTTTCGACAATCTAAAAAATTTGAACAAAAATTAACTTGCTCCAAAATCGGTCGGGTTTAGACTCATATGTGTGGAAATACATATATATTCAAATGAACAAAATAAGAACTCGGATAAAAATGTTGAAATTTTTGCAAAAAAATCCATATGACGCATTGTTATGAGTAGCGTACTCACACCACATTGCTTTCGACAATCTTGAAAATTATAAGAAAAATTAAGTAGCTCCAAAATCGGTCGGATTTCGACACAAATGTGTGGAAATACATATATATTCACGTGTACAAAATAAGAACTCGAATAAAGATGATGAAATTTTTACGAAAAAATTAATATGACGCATTGTTATGAGTAGCGTACTCATACCAAATTGCTTTCGACAATCTTAAAAATTATAAGAAAAATTAAGTAGCTCCAAAATCGGTCGGATTTCGACACAAATGTGTGGAAATACATATATATTCACGTGTACAAAATAAGAACTCGAATAAAGATGATAAAATTTTTACAAAAAAATCCATATGACGCATTGATATGAGTAGCGTACTCATACCACATTGCTTTCGACAATCTAAAAAATTTGAACAAAAATTAACTTGCTCCAAAATCGGTCGGGTTTAGGCTCAAATGTGTGGAAATACACATATTTTTACGGATACAAAATATGAACTCGATTAAAGGTGATCAAATTTTTGCAAAGAAGTCCATATGACGCATTGTTATGAGTAGCGTACTCATCCGACATTGCTTTCGACAATCTAAAAAATTTGAACAAAAATTACCTTGCTCCAAAATCGGTCGGGTTTAGACTCAAATGTGTGGAAATACATATATTTTTACGGATACAAAATATGAACTCGAATAACGTTGATGAAATTTTTGCAAAAAAATCCATATGACGCATTGTTATGAGTAGCGTGCTCATACCACATTGCTTTCGACAATCTTGAAAATTATAAGAAAAATTAAGTAGCTCCAAAATCGGTCGGATTTAGACTCAAATGTGTGGAAATACATATATATTCACGTGTACAAAATAAGAACTCGAATAAAGGTGATGAAATTTTTGCGAAAAAATCCATATGACGCATTGTTATGAGTAGCGTACTCATACCACATTGCTTTCGACAATCTAAAAAATTTGAACAAAAATTAACTTGCTCCAAAATCGGTCGGGTTTAGACTCAACTGTGTGGAAATACATATATTTTTACGGATACAAAATATGAACTCGAATAAAGATGATGAAATTTTTGCAAAAAAATCCATATGACGCATTGTTATGAGTAGCGTACTCATCCGACATTGCTTTCGACAATCTTGAAAATTATAAGAAAAATTAAGTAGCTCCAAAATCGGTCGGGTTTAGACTCAAATGTGTGGCATAACATATATATTCACGTGAACAAAATAAGAACTCGAATAAAGTTGATGAAATTTTTGCAAAAAAATCCATATGACGCATTGTTATGAGTAGCGTACTCATACCACATTGCTTTCGACAATCTTGAAAATTATAAGAAAAATTAAGTAGCTCCAAAATCGGTCGCGTTTACACTCAAATGTGTGGAAATACATATATATTCACGTGAACAAAATAAGAACTCGAATAAAGTTGATGAAATTTTTGCAAAAAAATCCATATGACGCATTGTTATGAGTAGCGTACTCATCCGACATTGCTTTCGACAATCTTGAAAATTTGAACAAAAATTAAGTAGCTCCAAAATCGGTCGGATTTAGACTCAAATGTGTGGAAATACATACATATTCACATGTATAAAATAAGAACTCGATTAAAGATGATGAAATTTTTGCAAAAGAATCTATATGACACATTGTTATGAGTAGCGTACTCATACCACATTGCTTTCGACAATCTAAAAAGTTTGAACAAAAATTAACTTGCTCTAAAATCGGTCGGGTTTAGACTCAAATGTGTGGAAATACATATATATTCACGTGAACAAAATAAGAACTCGAATAAAGATGATGCAATTTTTGCAAAAAAATCCATATGACGCATTGATATGAGTAGCGTACTCATACCACATTGCTTTCGACAATCTTGAAAATAATAAGAAAAATTAACTTGCTCCAAAATCGGTCGGGTTTAGGCTCAAATGTGTGGAAATACACATATTTTTACGGATACAAAATATGAACTCGAATAACGTTGATGAAATTTTTGCAAAAAAATCCATATGACGCATTGTTATGAGTAGCGTGCTCATACCACATTGCTTTCGACAATCTTGAAAATTATAAGAAAAATTAAGTAGCTCCAAAATCGGTCGGATTTAGACTCAAATGTGTGGAAATACATATATATTCACGTGTACAAAATAAGAACTCGAATAAAGATGGTGAAATTTTTGCAAAAAGGTCCATATGACACATGGTTATGAGTAGCGTACTCATACTACATTGCTTTCGACAATCTAAAAAATTTGAACAAAAATTACCTTGCTCCAAAATCGGTCGGGTTTAGACTCAAATGTGTGGAAATACATATATTTTTACGGATACAAAATATGAACTCGAATAACGTTGATGAAATTTTTGCAAAAAAATCCATATGACGCATTGTTATGAGTAGCGTGCTCATACCACATTGCTTTCGACAATCTTGAAAATTATAAGAAAAATTAAGTAGCTCCAAAATCGGTCGGATTTAGACTCAAATGTGTGGAAATACATATATATTCACGTGTACAAAATAAGAACTCGAATAAAGGTGATGAAATTTTTGCGAAAAAATCCATATGACGCATTGTTATGAGTAGCGTACTCATACCACATTGCTTTCGACAATCTAAAAAATTTGAACAAAAATTAACTTGCTCCAAAATCGGTCGGGTTTAGACTCAACTGTGTGGAAATACATATATTTTTACGGATACAAAATATGAACTCGAATAAAGATGATGAAATTTTTGCAAAAAAATCCATATGACGCATTGTTATGAGTAGCGTACTCATCCGACATTGCTTTCGACAATCTTGAAAATTATAAGAAAAATTAAGTAGCTCCAAAATCGGTCGGGTTTAGACTCAAATGTGTGGAATTACATATATATTCACGTGAACAAAATAAGAACTCGAATAAAGTTGATGAAATTTTTGCAAAAAAATCCATATGACGCATTGTTATGAGTAGCGTACTCATACCACATTGCTTTCGACAATCTTGAAAATTATAAGAAAAATTAAGTAGCTCCAAAATCGGTCGGGTTTACACTCAAATGTGTGGAAATACATATATATTCACGTGAACAAAATAAGAACTCGAATAAAGTTGATGAAATTTTTGCAAAAAAATCCATATGACGCATTGTTATGAGTAGCGTACTCATCCGACATTGCTTTCGACAATCTTGAAAATTTGAACAAAAATTAAGTAGCTCCAAAATCGGTCGGATTTAGACTCAAATGTGTGGAAATACATACATATTCACATGTATAAAATAAGAACTCGATTAAAGATGATGAAATTTTTGCAAAAGAATCTATATGACACATTGTTATGAGTAGCGTACTCATACCACATTGCTTTCGACAATCTAAAAAATTTGAACAAAAATTAACTTGCTCTAAAATCGGTCGGGTTTAGACTCAAATGTGTGGAAATACATATATATTCACGTGAACAAAATAAGAACTCGAATAAAGATGATGCAATTTTTGCAAAAAAATCCATATGACGCATTGATATGAGTAGCGTACTCATACCACATTGCTTTCGACAATCTTGAAAATAATAAGAAAAATTAACTTGCTCCAAAATCGGTCGGGTTTAGGCTCAAATGTGTGGAAATACACATATTTTTACGGATACAAAATATGAACTCGATTAAAGGTGATGCAATTTTTGCAAAGAAGTCCATATGACGCATTGTTATGAGTAGCGTACTCATCCGACATTGCTTTCGACAATCTTGAAAATTTTAACAAAAAATAACTTGCTCCAAAATCGGTCGGGTTTAGACTCATATGTGTGGAAATACATATATATTCAAATGAACAAAATAAGAACTCGGATAAAAATGTTGAAATTTTTGCAAAAAAATCCATATGACGCATTGTTATGAGTAGCGTACTCATACCACATTGCTTTCGACAATCTTGACAATTATAAGAAAAATTAAGTAGCTCCAAAATCGGTCGGATTTAGACTCAAATGTGTGGAAATACATATATATTCACGTGTACAAAATAAGAACTCCAATAAAGATGGTGAAATTTTTGCGAAAAAATCCATATGACGCATTGTTATGAGTAGCGTACTCATACCACATTGCTTTCGACAATCTAAAAAATTTGAACAAAAATTAACTTGCTCCAAAATCGGTCGGGTTTAGACTCAAATGTGTGGAAATACATATATTTTTACGGATACAAAATATGAACTCGAATAAAGTTGATGAAATTTTTGCAAAAAAATCCATATGACGCATTGTTATGAGTAGCGTACTCATACCACAATGCTTTCGACAATCTTGAAAATTATAAGAAAAATTAAGTAGCTCCAAAATCGGTCGGATTTAGACTCAAATGTGTGGAAATACATATATATTCACGTGTACAAAATAAGAACTCGGATAAAGGTGATGAAATTTTTGCAAAAAAATCCATATGACGCATTGTTATGAGTAGCGTACTCATACCACATTGCTTTCGACAATCTAAAAAATTTGAACAAAAATTAACTTGCTCCAAAATCGGTCGGGTTTAGACTCAACTGTGTGGAAATACATATATTTTTACGGATACAAAATATGAACTCGAATAAAGTTGATGAAATTTTTGCAAAAAAATCCATATAACGCATTGATATGAGTAGCGTACTCATCCGACATTGCTTTCGACAATCTTGAAAATTTGAACAAACAATAACTTGCTCCAAAATCGGTCGGGTTTAGACTCAAATGTGTGGAAATACATATAAATTCACGTGAACAAAATAAGAACTCGAATAAAGATGATGAAATTTTTGCAAAAAAATCCATATGACCCATTGTTATGAGTTGCGTACTCATACGACATTGCTTTCGACAATCTTGAAAATTTGAACAAAAATTAACTTGCTCTAAAATCGGTCGGGTTTAGACTCAAATGTGTGGAAATACATATATATTCACGTGAACAAAATAAGAACTCGAATAAAGATGATGCAATTTTTGCAAAAAAATCCATATGACGCATTGATATGAGTAGCGTACTCATACCACATTGCTTTCGACAATCTTGAAAATAATAAGAAAAATTAACTTGCTCCAAAATCGGTCGGGTTTAGGCTCAAATGTGTGGAAATACACATATTTTTACGGATACAAAATATGAACTCGATTAAAGGTGATGAAATTTTTGCAAAGAAGTCCATATGACGCATTGTTATGAGTAGCGTACTCATCCGACATTGCTTTCGACAATCTTGAAAATTTTAACAAAAAATAACTTGCTCCAAAATCGGTCGGGTTTAGACTCATATGTGTGGAAATACATATATATTCAAATGAACAAAATAAGAACTCGGATAAAAATGTTGAAATTTTTGCAAAAAAATCCATATGACGCATTGTTATGAGTAGCGTACTCATACCACATTGCTTTCGACAATCTTGACAATTATAAGAAAAATTAAGTAGCTCCAAAATCGGTCGGATTTAGACTCAAATGTGTGGAAATATATATATATTCACGTGTACAAAATAAGAACTCGAATAAAGATGGTGAAATTTTTGCGAAAAAATCCATATGACGCATTGTTTTGAGTAGCGTACTCATACCACATTGCTTTCGACAATCTAAAAAATTTGAACAAAAATTAACTTGCTCCAAAATCGGTCGGGTTTAGACTCAAATGTGTGGAAATACATATATTTTTACGGATACAAAATATGAACTCGAATAAAGTTGATGCAATTTTTGCAAAAAAATCCATATGACGCATTGATATGAGTAGCGTACTCATACCACATTGCTTTCGACAATCTTGAAAATAATAAGAAAAATTAAGTAGCTCCAAAATCGGTCGGATTTAGACTCAAATGTGTGGAAATACATATATATTCACGTGTACAAAATAAGAACTCGAATAAAGATGGTGAAATTTTTGCAAAAAGGTCCATATGACACATTGTTATGAGTAGCGTACTCATACTACATTGCTTTCGACAATCTAAAAAATTTGAACAAAAATAAACTTGCTCCAAAATCGGTCGGGTTTAGACTCAACTGTGTGGAAATACATATATTTTTACGGATACAAAATATGAACTCGAATAAAGTTGATGAAATTTTTGCAAAAAAATCCATATAACGCATTGATATGAGTAGCGTACTCATCCGACATTGCTTTCGACAATCTTGAAAATTTTAACAAACAATAACTTGCTCTAAAATCGGTCGGGTTTAGACTCAAATGTGTGGAAATACATATAAATTCACGTGAACAAAATAAGAACTCGAATAAAGATGATGAAATTTTTGCAAAAAAATCCATATGACCCATTGTTATGAGTTGCGTACTCATACGACATTGCTTTCGACAATCTTGAAAATTTGAACAAAAATTAACTTGCTCTAAAATCGGTCGGGTTTAGACTCAAATGTGTGGAAATACATATATATTCACGTGAACAAAATAAGAACTCGAATAAAGATGATGCAATTTTTGCAAAAAAATCCATATGACGCATTGTTATGAGTAGCGTACTCATCCGACATTGCTTTCGACAATCTTGAAAATTTGAACAAAAATTAAGTAGCTCCAAAATCGGTCGGATTTAGACTCAAATGTGTGGAAATACATACATATTCACATGTACAAAATAAGAACTCGATTAAAGATGATGAAATTTTTGCAAAAGAATCCATACGACACATTGTTATGAGTAGCGTACTCATACCACATTGCTTTCGACAATCTAAAAAATTTGAACAAAAATTAACTTGCTCTAAAATCGGTCGGGTTTAGACTCAAATGTGTGGAAATACATATATATTCACGTGAACAAAATAAGAAC
Source organism: Philophylla caesio (assembly GCA_963971545.1). Classification (NCBI taxonomy): domain Eukaryota; kingdom Metazoa; phylum Arthropoda; class Insecta; order Diptera; family Tephritidae; genus Philophylla; species Philophylla caesio. The sequence continues at coordinate 82,650,604 of OZ020607.1, forward strand.
TCGAATAAAGATGATGCAATTTTTGCAAAAAAATCCATATGACGCATTGATATGAGTAGCGTACTCATACCACATTGCTTTCGACAATCTTGAAAATAATAAGAAAAATTAAGTAGCTCCAAAATCGGTCGGATTTAGACTCAAATGTGTGGAAATACATATATATTCACGTGTACAAAATAAGAACTCGAATAAAGATGGTGACATTTTTGCAAAAAGGTCCATATGACACATTGTTATGAGTAGCGTACTCATACTACATTGCTTTCGACAATCTAAAAAATTTGAACAAAAATAAACTTGCTCCAAAATCGGTCGGGTTTAGACTCAAATGTGTGGAAATACATATATTTTTAGGGATACAAAATATGAACTCGAATAAAGTTGATGAAATTTTTTCAAAAAAATCCATATGACGCATTGTTATGAGTAGCGTACTCATACCACATTGCTTTCGACAATCTTGAAAATTATAAGAAAAATTAAGTAGCTCCAAAATCGGTCGGATTTAGACTCAAATGTGTGGAAATACATATATATTCACGTGTACAAAATAAGAACTCGAAAAATGGTGATGAAATTTTTGCGAAAAAATCCATATGACGCATTGTTATGAGTAGCGTACTCATACCACATTGCTTTCGACAATCTAAAAAATTTGAACAAAAATTAACTTGCTCCAAAATCGGTCGGGTTTAGACTCAAATGTGTGGAAATACATATAAATTCACGTGAACAAAATAAGAACTCGAATAAAGATGATGAAATTTTTGCAAAAAAATCCATATGACCCATTGTTATGAGTTGCGTACTCATACGACATTGCTTTCGACAATCTTGAAAATTTGAACAAAAATTAACTTGCTCCAAAATCGGTCGGGTTTAGACTCAAATGTGTGGAAATATATTAATATTCACGTGTACAAAATAAGAACTCGAATAAAGGTGATGAAATTTTTGCGAAAAAATCCATATGACGCATTGTTATAAGTAGCATACTCATACCACATTGCTATCGACAATCTTGAAAATTATAAGAAAAATTAAGTAGCTCCAAAATCGGTCGGGTTTAGACTCAAATGTGTGGAATTACATATATATTCACGTGAACAAAATAAGAACTCGAATAAAGTTGATGAAATTTTTGCAAAAAAATCCATATGACGCATTGTTATGAGTAGCGTACTCATACCACATTGCTTTCGACAATCTTGAAAATTATAAGAAAAATTAAGTAGCTCCAAAATCGGTCGGGTTTACACTCAAATGTGTGGAAATACATATATATTCACGTGAACAAAATAAGAACTCGAATAAAGTTGATGAAATTTTTGCAAAAAAATCCATATGACGCATTGTTATGAGTAGCGTACTCATCCGACATTGCTTTCGACAATCTTGAAAATTTGAACAAAAATTAAGTAGCTCCAAAATCGGTCGGATTTAGACTCAAATGTGTGGAAATACATACATATTCACATGTATAAAATAAGAACTCGATTAAAGTTGATGAAATTTTTGCAAAAAAATCCATATGACGCATTGATATGAGTAGCGTACTCATACCACATTGCTTTCGACAATCTTGAAAATAATAAGAAAAATTAAGTAGCTCCAAAATCGGTCGGATTTAGACTCAAATGTGTGGAAATACATATAAATTCACGTGAACAAAATAAGAACTCGAATAAAGATGATGAAATTTTTGCAAAAAAATCCATATGACCCATTGTTATGAGTTGCGTACTCATACGACATTGCTTTCGACAATCTTGAAAATTTGAACAAAAATTAAGTAGCTCCAAAATCGGTCGGATTTAGACTCAAATGTGTGGAAATACATACATATTCACATGTATAAAATAAGAACTCGATTAAAGATGATGAAATTTTTGCAAAAGAATCCATATGACACATTGTTATGAGTAGCATACTCATACCACATTGCTTTCGACAATCTAAAAAATTTGAACAAAAATTAACTTGCTCTAAAATCGGTCGGGTTTAGACTCAAATGTGTGGAAATACATATATATTCACGTGAACAAAATAAGAACTCGAATAAAGATGATGCAATTTTTGCAAAAAAATCCATATGACGCATTGATATGAGTAGCGTACTCATACCACATTGCTTTCGACAATCTTGAAAATAATAAGAAAAATTAACTTGCTCCAAAATCGGTCGGGTTTAGGCTCAAATGTGTGGAAATACACATATTTTTACGGATACAAAATATGAACTCGATTAAAGGTGATGAAATTTTTGCAAAGAAGTCCATATGACGCATTGTTAGGAGTAGCGTACTCATCCGACATTGCTTTCGACAATCTTGAAAATTTTAACAAAAAATAACTTGCTCCAAAATCGGTCGGGTTTAGACTCATATGTGTGGAAATACATATATATTCAAATGAACAAAATAAGAACTCGGATAAAAATGTTGAAATTTTTGCAAAAAAATCCATATGACGCATTGTTATGAGTAGCGTACTCATACCACATTGCTTTCGACAATCTTGAAAATTATAAGAAAAATTAAGTAGCTCCAAAATCGGTCGGATTTAGACTCAAATGTGTGGAAATACATATATATTCACGTGTACAAAATAAGAACTCGAATAAAGATGGTAAAATTTTTGCAAAAAGGTCCATATGACACATTGTTATGAGTAGCGTACTCATACTACATTGCTTTCGACAATCTAAAAAATTTGAACAAAAATAAACTTGCTCCAAAATCGGTGGGGTTTAGACTCAAATGTGTGGAAATACATATATTTTTACGGATACAAAATATGAACTCGAATAAAGTTGATGAAATTTTTGCAAAAAAATCCATATGACGCATTGTTATGAGTAGCGTACTCATACCACATTGCTTTCGACAATCTTGAAAATTATAAGAAAAATTAAGTAGCTCCAAAATCGGTCGGATTTAGACTCAAATGTGTGGAAATACATATATATTCACGTGTACAAAATAAGAACTCGAATAAAGGTGATGCAATTTTTGCGAAAAAATCCATATGACGCATTGTTATGAGTAGCGTACTCATACCACATTGCTTTCGACAATCTAAAAAATTTGAACAAAAATTAACTTGCTCCAAAATCGGTCGGGTTTAGACTCAACTGTGTGGAAATACATATATTTTTACGGATGCAAAATATGAACTCGAATAAAGTTGATGAAATTTTTGCAAAAAAATCCATATGACGCATTGTTATGAGTAGCGTACTAATCCGACATTGCTTTCGACAATCTTGAAAATTTTAACAAACAATAACTTGCTCCAAAATCGGTCGGGTTTAGACTCAAATGTGTGGAAATACATATAAATTCACGTGAACAAAATAAGAACTCGAATAAAGATGATGAAATTTTTGCAAAAAAATCCATATGACCCATTGTTATGAGTTGCGTACTCATACGACATTGCTTTCGACAATCTTGAAAATTTGAACAAAAATTAACTTGCTCTAAAATCGGTCGGGTTTAGACTCAAATGTGTGGAAATACATATATATTCACGTGAACAAAATAAGAACTGGAATAAAGATGATGCAATTTTTGCAAAAAAATCCATATGACGCATTGTTATGAGTAGCGTACTCATCCGACATTGCTTTCGACAATCTTGAAAATTTGAACAAAAATTAAGTAGCTCCAAAATCGGTCGGATTTAGACTCAAATGTGTGGAAATACATACATATTCACATGTACAAAATAAGAACTCGATTAAAGATGATGAAATTTTTGCAAAAGAATCCATATGACACATTGTTATGAGTAGCGTACTCATACCACATTGCTTTCGACAATCTAAAAAATTTGAACAAAAATTAACTTGCTCTAAAATCGGTCGGGTTTAGACTCAAATGTGTGGAAATACATATATATTCACGTGAACAAAATAAGAACTCGAATAAAGATGATGCAATTTTTGCAAAAAAATCCATATGACGCATTGATATGAGTAGCGTACTCATACCACATTGCTTTCGACAATCTTGAAAATAATAAGAAAAATTAAGTAGCTCCAAAATCGGTCGGATTTAGACTCAAATGTGTGGAAATACATATATATTCACGTGTACAAAATAAGAACTCGAATAAAGATGGTGAAATTTTTGCAAAAAGGTCCATATGACACATTGTTATGAGTAGCGTACTCATACTACATTGCTTTCGACAATCTAAAAAATTTGAACAAAAATAAACTTGCTCCAAAATCGGTCGGGTTTAGACTCAAATGTGTGGAAATACATATATTTTTAGGGATACAAAATATGAACTCGAATAAAGTTGATGAAATTTTTGCAAAAAAATCCATATGACGCATTGTTATGAGTAGCGTACTCATACCACATTGCTTTCGACAATCTTGAAAATTATAAGAAAAATTAAGTAGCTCCAAAATCGGTCGGATTTAGACTCAAATGTGTGGAAATACATATATATTCACGTGTACAAAATAAGAACTCGAAAAATGGTGATGAGATTTTTGCGAAAAAATCCATATGACGCATTGTTATGAGTAGCGTACTCATACCACATTGCTTTCGACAATCTAAAAAATTTGAACAAAAATTAACTTGCTCCAAAATCGGTCGGGTTTAGACTCAAATGTGTGGAAATACATATAAATTCATGTGAACAAAATAAGAACTCGAATAAAGATGATGAAATTTTTGCAAAAAAATCCATATGACCCATTGTTATGAGTTGCGTACTCATACGACATTGCTTTCGACAATCTTGAAAATTTGAACAAAAATTAACTTGCTCCAAAATCGGTCGGGTTTAGACTCAAATGTGTGGAAATACATATATTTTTACGGATACAAAATATGAACTCGAATAAAGTTGATGAAATTTTTGCAAAAAAATCCATATGACGCATTGTTATGAGTAGCGTACTCATCCGACATTGCTTTCGACAATCTTGAAAATTTTAACAAAAAATAACTTGCTCTAAAATCGGTCGGGTTTAGACTCAAATGTGTGGAAATACATATAAATTCACGTGAACAAAATAAGAACTCGAATAAAGATGATGAAATTTTTGCAAAAAAATCCATATGACCCATTGTTATGAGTTGCGTACTCATACGACATTGCTTTCGACAATCTTGAAAATTTGAACAAAAATTAACTTGCTCCAAAATCGGTCGGGTTTAGACTCAAATGTGTGGAAATATATTAATATTCACGTGTACAAAATAAGAACTCGAATAAAGGTGATGAAATTTTTGCGAAAAAATCCATATGACGCATTGTTATGAGTATCATACTCATACCACATTGCTATCGACAATCTTGAAAATTATAAGAAAAATTAAGTAGCTCCAAAATCGGTCGGGTTTAGACTCAAATGTGTGGAATTACATATATATTCACGTGAACAAAATAAGAACTCGAATAAAGTTGATGAAATTTTTGCAAAAAAATCCATATGACGCATTGTTATGAGTAGCGTACTCATACCACATTGCTTTCGGCAATCTTGAAAATTATAAGAAAAATTAAGTAGCTCCAAAATCGGTCGGGTTTAGACTCAAATGTGTGGAAATACATATATATGCACGTGAACAAAATAAGAACTCGAATAAGGTTGATGAAATTTTTGCAAAAAAATCCATATGACGCATTGTTATGAGTAGCGTACTCATCCTACATTGCTTTCGACAATTTTGAAAATTTTAACAAAAATTAAGTAGCTCCAAAATCGGTCGGATTTAGACTCAAATGTGTGGAAATACATATATATTCACGTGTACAAAATAAGAACTCGAATAAAGATGATGCAATTTTTGCAAAAAAGTCCATATGACACATTGTTATGAGTAGCGTACTCATACCACATTGCTTTCGACAATCTTGAAAATTTGAACCAAAATTAACTTGCTCTAAAATCGGTCGGGTGTAGACTTAAATGTGTGGAAATACATATATATTCAAATGAACAAAATAAGAACTCGAATAAAGGTGATGCAATATTTGCGAAAAAATCCATATGACGCATTGTTATGAGTAGCATACTCATACCACATTGCTATCGACAATCTTGAAAATTATAAGAAAAATTAAGTAGCTCCGAATAGGTCGGATTTAGACTCAAATGTGTGGAAATACATATATATATAGTCACGTGTACAAAATAAGAACTCGAATAAAGATGATGAAATTTTTGCAAAAAAGTCCATTTGACAAATTGTTATGAGCAGCGTACTCATACCACATTGCTTTAAACAATCTTCAAAATTTGAACAAAACTTAAGTTGCTCAAAAATCGGTCGGGTTTAGATTCAAATGTGTGGAAATACATATATATTCCGTGTACAAAATAAGAACTCGAATAAAGATGATGAAATTTTTGCAAAAAAAGCCATATGACACATTGTTATGAGTAGCGTACTCATCCGGCATTGCTTTCGACAATCTTGAGAATTTGAACAAAAATTAACTTGCTCCAAAATCGGTCGGGTGTAGACTCAAATGTGTGGATATACATATATATTCACGTGCACAAAATAAGAACTCGAATAAAGATGATGAAATTTTTGCAAAAAAGTCCATATGACACATTGTTATGAGTAGCGTACTCATCCGACATTGCTTTCGACAATCTTGAAAATTTGAACAAAAAATAACTTGCTCCAAATGTGTGGAAATACATATATTTTTACGGATACAAAATATGAACTCGAATAAAGTTGATGAAATTTTTGCAAAAAAAATCCATATGACGCATTGTTATGAATAGCGTACTCATACGACATTGCTTTCGAGAATTTAAAAAATTTGAACAAAAATTAACTTGCTCCAAAATCGGTCGGGTTTAGACTCAAATGTGTGGAAATACATATATTTTTACGGATACAAAATATGAACTCGAATAAAGTTGATGAAATTTTTGCAAAAAAATCCATATGACGCATTGTTATGAGTAGCGTACTCATCCGACATTGCTTTCGACAATCTTGAAAATTTTAACAAAAAATAACTTGCTCCAAAATCGGTCGGGTTTAGACTCAAATGTGTGGAAATACATATAAATTCACGTGAACAAAATAAGAACTCGAATAAAGATGATGAAATTTTTGCAAAAAAATCCATATGACCCATTGTTATGAGTTGCGTACTCATACGACATTGCTTTCGACAATCTTGAAAATTTTAACAAACAATAACTTGCTCCAAAATCGGTCGGGTTTAGACTCAAATGTGTGGAAATACATATAAATTCACGTGAACAAAATAAGAACTCGAATAAAGATGATGAAATTTTTGCAAAAAAATCCATATGACCCATTGTTATGAGTTGCGTACTCATACGACATTGCTTTCGACAATCTTGAAAATTTGAACAAAAATTAACTTGCTCTAAAATCGGTCGGGTTTAGACTCAAATGTGTGGAAATACATATATATTCACGTGAACAAAATAAGAACTCGAATAAAGATGATGCAATTTTTGCAAAAAAATCCATATGACGCATTGTTATGAGTAGCGTACTCATCCGACATTGCTTTCGACAATCTTGAAAATTTGAACAAAAATTAAGTAGCTCCGAAATCGGTCGGATTTAGACTCAAATGTGTGGAAATACATACATATTCACATGTACAAAATAAGAACTCGATTAAAGATGATGAAATTTTTGCAAAAGAATCCATATGACACATTGTTATGAGTAGCGTACTCATACCACATTGCTTTCGACAATCTAAAAAATTTGAACAAAAATTAACTTGCTCTAAAATCGGTCGGGTTTAGACTCAAATGTGTGGAAATACATATATATTCACGTGAACAAAATAAGAACTCGAATAAAGATGATGCAATTTTTGCAAAAAAATCCATATGACCCATTGTTATGAGTTGCGTACTCATACGACATTGCTTTCGACAATCTTGAAAATTTGAACAAAAATTAACTTGCTCTAAAATCGGTCGGGTTTAGACTCAAATGTGTGGAAATACATATATATTCACGTGAACAAAATAAGAACTCGAATAAAGATGATGCAATTTTTGCAAAAAAATCCATATGACGCATTGTTATGAGTAGCGTACTCATCCGACATAGCTTTCGACAATCTTGAAAATTTTAACAAACAATAACTTGCTCCAAAATCGGTCGGGTTTAGACTCAAATGTGTGGAAATACATATATATTCAAATGAACAAAATAAGAACTCGAATAAAGATGATGCAATTTTTGCAAAAAAATCCATATGACCCATTGTTATGAGTTGCGTACTCATACGACATTGCTTTCGACAATCTTGAAAATTTGAACAAAAATTAACTTGCTCTAAAATCGGTCGGGTTTAGACTCAAATGTGTGGAAATACATATATATTCACGTGAACAAAATAAGAACTCGAATAAAGATGATGCAATTTTTGCAAAAAAATCCATATGACGCATTGTTATGAGTAGCGTACTCATCCGACATTGCTTTCGACAATCTTGAAAATTTTAACAAAAAATAACTTGCTCCAAAGTCGGTCGGGTTTAGACTCATATGTGTGGAAATACATATATATTCAAATGAACAAAATAAGAACTCGGATAAAAATGTTGAAATTTTTGCAAAAAAATCCATATGACGCATTGTTATGAGTAGCGTACTCATACCACATTGCTTTCGACAATCTTGAAAATTATAAGAAAAATTAAGTAGCTCCAAAATCGGTCGGATTTAGACTCAAATGTGTGGAAATACATATATATTCACGTGTACAAAATAAGAAATCGAATAAAGATGGTGAAATTTTTGCAAAAAGGTCCATATGACACATTGTTATGAGTAGCGTACTCATACTACATTGCTTTCGACAATCTAAAAAATTTGAACAAAAATAAACTTGCTCCAAAATCGGTCGGGTTTAGACTCAAATGTGTGGAAATACATATATTTTTAGGGATACAAAATATGAACTCGAATAAAGTTGATGAAATTTTTGCAAAAAAATCCATATGACGCATTGTTATGAGTAGCGTACTCATACCACATTGCTTTCGACAATCTTGAAAATTTTAACAAAAAATAACTTGCTCCAAAATCGGTCGGGTTTAGACTCAAATGTGTGGAAATACATATAAATTCACGTGAACAAAATAAGAACTCGAATAAAGATGATGAAATTTTTGCAAAAAAATCCATATGACCCATTGTTATGAGTTGCGTACTCATACGACATTGCTTTCGACAATCTTGAAAATTTGAACAAAAATTAACTTGCTCCAAAATCGGTCGGGTTTAGACTCAAATGTGTGGAAATATATTAATATTCACGTGTACAAAATAAGAACTCGAATAAAGGTGATGAAATTTTTGCGAAAAAATCCATATGACGCATTGTTATGAGTAGCATACTCATACCACATTGCTATCGACAATCTTGAAAATTATAAGAAAAATTAAGTAGCTCCAAAATCGGTCGGGTTTAGACTCAAATGTGTGGAATTACATATATATTCACGTGAACAAAATAAGAACTCGAATAAAGTTGATGAAATTTTTGCAAAAAAATCCATATGACGCATTGTTATGAGTAGCGTACTCATACCACATTGCTTTCGACAATCTTGAAAATTTGAACCAAAATTAACTTGCTCTAAAATCGGTCGGGTGTAGACTTAAATGTGTGGAAATACATATATATTCAAATGAACAAAATAAGAACTCGAATAAAGGTGATGCAATTTTTGCGAAAAAATCCATATGACGCATTGTTATGAGTAGCATACTCATACCACATTGCTATCGACAATCTTGAAAATTATAAGAAAAATTAAGTAGCTCCAAATAGGTCGGATTTAGACTCAAATGTGTGGAAATACATATATACTCACGTGTACAAAATAAGAACTCGAACAAAGATGATGCAATTTTTGCAAAAAAGTCCATATGACACATTGTTATGAGTAGCGTACTCATACCACATTGCTTTCGACAATCTTGAAAATTTGAACCAAAATTAACTTGCTCTAAAATCGGTCGGGTGTAGACTTAAATGTGTGGAAATACATACATATTCACATTAACAAAATGAGAACTCGATTAAAGATGATGAAATTTTTACGCATTGTTATGAGTAGAGTACTCATACCACATTGCTTTCGACAATATTGAAAATTATGAGAAAAATTAAGTAGCTCCAAGTCGGTCGGATTTAGACTCAAATGTGTGGAAATACATATGTAGTCACGTGTACAAAATAAGAACTCGAATAAAGATGATGAAATTTTTGCAAAAAAGTCCATTTGACACATTGTTATGAGCAGCGTACTCATACCACATTGCTTTAAGCAATCTTGAAAATTTGAACAAAACTTAAGTTGCTCTAAAATCGGTCGGGTTTAGACTCAAATGTGTGGAAATACATATATATTCACGTGAACAAAATAAGAACTCGAATAAAGATGATGCAATTTTTGCAAAAAAATCCATATGACGCATAGATATGAGTAGCGTACTCATACCACATTGCTTTCGACAATCTTGAAAATAATAAGAAAAATTTAGTTGCTCCAAAATCGGTCGGGTTTAGGCTCAAATGTGTGGAAATACGTATATTTTTACGGATACAAAATATGCACTCCATTAAAGGTGATGAAATTTTTGCAAATAAGTCCATATAACGCATTGTTATGAGTAGCGTATTCATCCGACATTGCTTTCGACAATTTTGAAAATTATAAGAAAAATTAAGTAGCTCCAAAATCGGTCGGATTTAGACTCAAATGTGTGGAAATACATATATATTCACGTGTACAAAATAAAAACTCGAATAAAGATGATGCAATTTTTGCAAAAAAGTCCATATGACACATTGTTATGAGTAGCGTACTCATACCACATTTCTTTCGACAATCTTGAAAATTTGAACCAAAATTAACTTGCTCTAAAATCGGTCGGGTGAAGACTTAAATGTGTGGAAATACATACATATTCACATGAACAAAATGAGAACTCGATTAAAGATGATGAAATTTTTACGAAAAAATCCATATGACGCATTGTTATGAGTAGAGTACTCATACCACATTGCTTTCGACAATCTTGAAAATTATAAGAAAAATTAAGTAGTTCCAAATCGGTCGGATTTAGACTCAAATGTGTGGAAATACATATATATTCACGTGTACAAAATAAGAACTCGAATAAAGATGATGAAATTTTTGCAAAAAAGTCCATTTGACACATTTTTATGAGCAGCGTACTCATACCACATTGCTTTAAACAATCTTGAAAATTTGAACAAAACTTAACTTGCTCAAAAATCAGTCGGGCTTAGATTCAAATGTGTGGAAATACATATATATTCCGTGTACAAAATAAGAACTCGAATAAAGATGATAAAATTTTTGCAAAAAAATCCATAAAACGCATTGATATGAGTAGCGTACTCATACCACATTGCTTTCGACAATCTTGAAAATTTGAACAAAAATTAACTTGCTTCAAAATCGGTCGGGTGTAGACTCAAATGTGTGGATATACATATATTTTTACGAATACACAATATGAACTCGATTAAAGATGATGAAATTTTTGCAAAGAAGTCCATATGACATATTGTTATGAGTAGCGTACTCATCCGACATTGCTTTCGACAATCTTGAGAATTTGAACAAAAATTAACTTGCTCCAAAATCGGTCGGGTGTAGACTCAAATGTGTGGATATACATATATATTCACGTGAACAAAATAAGAACTCGAATAAAGATGATGAAATTTTTTCAAAAAATCCATATGACGCACTGTTATGAGTAGCGTACTCATACCACATTGCTTTTGACAATCTAAAAAATTTTGGCAAAAATTAAGTTGCTCCAAAGTCGGTCGGGTTAGACTCAAATGTGTGGAAATACACACATATATTTACGTGTACAAAATAAGAACTCGATTAAAGATGATGAAATTTTTACAAAAGAATCCATATGACGCATTGTTATGAGTAGCATACTCATACCACATTGCTTTCGACAATCTTGAAAATTTGAACAAAAATTAACTTGCTCTAAAATCGGTCGGGTTTAGACTTAAATGTGTGGAAATACATACATATTCACATGTACAAAATAAGAACTCGATTAAAGATGATGAAATTTTTACGAAAAAATCAATATGACGCATTGTTATGAGTAGCGAGTAAGATGATGCAATTTTTGCAAAAAAATCCATATGACGCATTGATATGAGTAGCGTACTCATACCACGTTGCTTTCGACAATCTTGAAAATAATAAGAAAATTAACTTGCTCCAAAATCGGTCGGGTTTAGGCTCAAATGTGTGGAAATACATATATTTTTACGGATACAAAATATGAACTCGATTAAAGATGATGAAATTTTTGCAAAGAAGTCCATATGACACATTGTTATGAGTAGCGTACTCGTACGACATTGCTTTCGACAATCTTGAAAATTTTAACAAAAAATAACTTGCTCCAAAATCGGTCGGGTTTAGACTCAAATGTGTGGAAATACATATATATTCACGTGAACAAAATAAGAACTCGAATAAAGTTGATGAAATTTTTGGAAAAATATCCATATGACGCATTGTTATGAGTAGCGTCCTAATACCATATTGCTTTCCACAATCTTGAAAATTATAAGAAAAATTAAGTAGCTCCAAAATCTGTCGGATTTAGACTATAATGTGTGGAAATACATATATATTCACGTGTACAAAATAAGAACTCGAATAAAGATGGTAAAATTTTTGCAAAAAAGTCCATATGACACATTGTTATGAGTAGCGTACTCATACCACATTGCTTTCGACAATCTAAAAAATTTGAACAAAAATTAACTTGCTCTAAAATCGGTCGGGTTTAGACTCAAATATGTGGAAATACATATATATTCACGTGAACAAAATAAGAACTCGAATAAAGATGATGCAATTTTTGCAAAAAAATCCATATGACGCATTGATATGAGTAGCGTACTCATACCACATTGCTTTCGACAATCTTGAAAATAATAAGAAAAATTAACTTGCTCCAAAATAGGTCGGGTTTAGGCTCAAATGTGTGGAAATACAAATATATTCACGTGTACAAAATAAGAACTCGAATAAAGATGATGAAATTTTTGCAAAAAAGTCCATATGACACATTGTTATGAGTAGCGTACTCATCCGACATTGCTTTCGACAATCTTGAAAATTTTAACAAAAAATAACTTGCTCCAAAATCGGTCGGGTTTAGACTCAAATGTGTAGAAATACATATATATTCACGTGAACAAAATAAGAACTCGTATAAAAATGTTGAAATTTTTGCAAAAAAATCCATATGACGCATTGTTATGAGTAGCGTACTAATACCATATTGCTTTCGACAATCTTGAAAATTATAAGAAAAATTAAGTAGCTCCAAAATCTGTCGGATTTAGACTAAAATGTGTGGAAATACATATATCTTCACGTGTACAAAATAAGAACTCGAATAAAGATGGTGAAATTTTTGCAAAAAAGTCCATATGACACATTGATATGAGTAGCGTACTCATACCACATTGCTTTCGACAATCTTGAAAATAATAAGAAAAATTAACTTGCTCCAAAATCGGTCGGGTTTAGGCTCAAATGTGTGGAAATACATACATATATTTTAACGGATACAAAATATGAACTCGATTAAAGATGATGAAATTTTTGCAAAGAAGTCCATATGACACATTGTTATGAGTAGCGACTCATCCGACATTGCTTTCGACAATCTTGAAAATTTGAACAAAAATTAACTTGCTCCAAAATCGGTCGGGTGTAGACTCAAATGTGTGGAAATACATATAAATTCACTTGAACAAAATAAGAACTCGAATAAAGATGATGAAATTTTTGCAAAAAAATCCATATGACCCATTGTAATGAGTTGCGATCTCATACCACATTGCTTTCGACAATCTTGAAAATTATAAGAAAAATTAAGTAGCTCCAAAATCGGTCGGGTTTAGACTCAAATGTGTGGAAATACATATATGTTCACGTGAACAAAATAAGAACTTGAATAAAGATGATGAAATTTTTGCAAAAAAATCCATATGACGCATTGTTATGAGTAGCGTACTCATCCGACATTGCTTTCGACAATCTTGAAACTTTGAACATAAATTAAGTTGCTCCAAAATCGGTCGGGTTTAGACTCAAATGTGTGGAAATACATATATATTCACGTGAACAAAGTAAGAACTCGAATAAAGTTGGTGAAATTTTTGCAAAAGAATCCATATGACACATTGTTATGAGTACCCTACTCATACCACATTGCTTTCGACAATCTAAAAAATTTGAACAAAAATTAACTTGTTTTAAAATCGGTCGGGTTTAGACTCAAATATGTGGAAATACATATATATTCACGTGAACAAAATAAGAACTCGAATAAAGATGATGCAATTTTTGCAAAAAAATCCATATGACGCATTGTTATGAGTAGCGTACTAATACCATATTGCTTTCGACAATCTTGAAAATTATAAGAAAAATTAAGTAGCTCCAAAATCTGTCGGATTTAGACTAAAATGTGTGGAAATACATATATCTTCACGTGTACAAAATAAGAACTCGAATAAAGATGGTGAAATTTTTGCAAAAAAGTCCATATGACACATTGATATGAGTAGCGTACTCATACCACATTGCTTTCGACAATCTTGAAAATAATAAGAAAAATTAACTTGCTCCAAAATCGGTCGGGTTTAGGCTCAAATGTGTGGAAATACATACATATATTTTAACGGATACAAAATATGAACTCGATTAAAGATGATGAAATTTTTGCAAAGAAGTCCAGATGACACATTGTTATGAGTAGCGACTCATCCGACATTGCTTTCGACAATCTTGAAAATTTGAACAAAAATTAACTTGCTCCAAAATCGGTCGGGTGTAGACTCAAATGTGTGGAAATACATATAAATTCACGTGAACAAAATAAGAACTCGAATAAAGATGATGAAGTTTTTGCAAAAAAATCCATATGACCCATTGTAATGAGTTGCGATCTCATACGACATTGCTTTCGACAATGTTGAAAATTTGAACAAAAATTAACTTGTTCCAAAACCGGTCGGGTTTAGACTCAAATGTGTGGAAATACATATATATTCACGTGTACAAAATAAGAACTCGAATAAAGGTGATGAAATTTTTGCGAAAAAATCCATATAACGTATTGTTATGAGTAGCGTACTCATACCACATTGCTTTCGACAATCTTGAAAATTATAAGAAAAATTAAGCAGCTCCAAAATCGGTCGGGTTTAGACTCAAATGTGTGGAAATACATATATATTCACGTGAACAAAATAAGAACTCGAATACAGTTGATGAAATTTTTGCAAAAATATCCATATGACGCATTGTTATGAGTAGCGTACTCATACCACATAGCTTTCGATAATCTAAAAAATTTGAACAAAAATTAACTTGCTCTAAAATCGGTCGGGTTTAGACTCAAATGTGTGGAAGTACATATATATTCACGTGAACACAATAAGAACTCGAATAAAGATGATGCAATTTTTGCAAAAAAATCCATATGACGCATTGATATGAGTAGCGTACTCATCCGACATTGCATACGACAATCTTGAAAATTTTAACAAAAAATAACTTTCTCCAAAATCGGTCGGGTTTAGACTCAAATGTGTGGAAATACATATATATTCACGTGAACAAAATAAGAACTCGGATAAAAATGTTGAAATTTTTGCAACAAAATCCATATGACGCATTGTTATGAGTAGCGTACTCATACCAAAATTCTTTCGACAATCTTGAAAATTATAAGAAAAATTAAGTAGCTCCAAAATCGGTCGGATTTCGACTCAAATGTGTGGAAATACATATATATTCACGTGTAGAATATAAGAACTCGAATAAAGATGATGCAATTTTTGCAAAAAAGTCCATATAACGCATTGTTACGAGTAGCATACTCATACCACATTGCTTTGGACAATCTTGAAAATTTGAACAAAAATTAACTTGCTCTAAAATCAGTCGTGTTTAGACTTAAATGTGTGGAAATACATACATATTCCCATGTACAAAATAAGAACTCGATTAAAGATGATGAAATTTTTACGAAAAAATCAATATGACGCATTGTTATGAGTAGCGTACTCATACCAAAATGCTTTCGACAATCTTGAAAATTATAAGAAAAATTAAGTAGCTCCAAAATCGGTCGGATTTCGACTCAAATGTGTGGAAATACATATATATTCACGTGTACAAAATAAGAACTCGAATAAAGATGACGAAATTTTTGCAAAAAAGTCCATATGACACATTGTTATGAGTAGCGTACTCATCCGACATTGCTTTCGACAATCTTGAAAATTTTAACAAAAAATAACTTGCTCCAAAATCGGTCGGGTTTAGACTCAAATGTGTGGAAATACATATATATTCACGTGAACAAAATAAGAACTCGGATAAAAATGTTGAAATTTTTGCAAAAAAATCCATATGACGCATTGTTATGAGTAGCGTATTCATCCGACATTGCTTTCGACAATTTTGAAAATTATAAGAAAAATTAAGTAGCTCCAAAATCGGTCGGATTTAGACTCAAATGTGTGGAAATACATATATATTCACGTGTACAAAATAAGAACTCGAATAAAGATGACGAAATTTTTGCAAAAAAGTCCATATGACACATTGTTATGAGTAGCGTATTCATCCGACATTGCTTTCGACAATTTGGAATATTATAAGAAAAATTAAGTAGCTCCAAAATCGGTCGGATTTAGACTCAAATGTGTGGAAATACATATATATTCACGTGTACAAAATAAAAACTCGAATAAAGATGATGCAGATTTTGCAAAAAAGTCCATATGACACATTGTTATGAGTAGCGTACTCATACCACATTTCTTTCGACAATCTTGAAAATTTGAACCAAAATTAACTTGCTCTAAAATCGGTCGGGTGAAGACTTAAATGTGTGGAAATACATACATATTCACATGAACAAAATGAGAACTCGATTAAAGATGATGAAATTTTTACGAAAAAATCCATATGACGCATTGTTATGAGTAGAGTACTCATACCACATTGCTTTCGACAATCTTGAAAATTATAAGAAAAATTAAGTAGCTCCAAAATCTGTCGGATTTAGACTAAAATGTGTGGAAATACATATATATTCACGTGTACAAAATAAGAACTCGAATAAAGATGGTGAAATTTTTGCAAAAAATCCATATGACACATTGTTATGAGTAGCGTACTCATACCACATTGCTTTCGACAATCTAAAAAATTTGAACAAAAATTAACTTGCTCCAAAATCGGTCAAGTTTAGACTCAAATGTGTGGAAATACATACATATATTTTAACGGATACAAAATATGAACTCGATTAAAGATGATGAAATTTTTGCAAAGAAGTCCATATGACACATTGTTATGAGTAGCGGCTCATCCGACATTGCTTTCGACAATCTTGAAAATTTGAACAAAAATTAACTTGCTCCAAAATCGGTCGGGTGTAGACTCAAATGTGTGGAAATACATATAAATTCACGTGAACAAAATAAGAACTCGAATAAAGATGATGAAATTTTTGCAAAAAAATCCATATGACCCATTGTAATGAGTTGCGATCTCATACGACATTGCTTTCGACAATGTTGAAAATTTGAACAAAAATTAACTTGTTCCAAAACCGATCGGGTTTAGACTCAAATGTGTGGAAATACATATATATTCACGTGTACAAAATAAGAACTCGAATAAAGGTGATGAAATTTTTGCGAAAAAATCCATATAACGTATTGTTATGAGTAGCGTACTCATACCACATTGCTTTCGACAATCTTGAAAATTATAAGAAAAATTAAGCAGCTCCAAAATCGGTCGGGTTTAGACTCAAATGTGTGGAATTACATATATATTCACGTGAACAAAATAAGAACTCGAATAAAGATGATGCAATTTTTGCAAAAAAATCCATATGACGCATTGATATGAGTAGCGTACTCATCCGACATTGCATACGACAATCTTGAAAATTTTAACAAAAAATAACTTGCTCCAAAATCGGTCGGGTTTAGACTCAAATGTGTGGAAATACATATATATTCACGTGAACAAAATAAGAACTCGGATAAAAATGTTGAAATTTTTGCAAAAAAATCCATATGACGCAT
Source organism: Philophylla caesio (assembly GCA_963971545.1). NCBI lineage: Eukaryota > Metazoa > Arthropoda > Insecta > Diptera > Tephritidae > Philophylla > Philophylla caesio. The sequence goes on from OZ020607.1 coordinate 82,668,814, forward strand.
TGTTATGAGTAGCGTATTCATCCGACATTGCTTTCGACAATTTTGAAAATTATAAGAAAAATTAAGTAGCTCCAAAATCGGTCGGATTTAGACTCAAATGTGTGGAAATACATATATATTCACGTGTACAAAATAAGAACTCGAATAAAGATGACGAAATTTTTGCAAAAAAGTCCATATGACACATTGTTATGAGTAGCGTATTCATCCGACATTGCTTTCGACAATTTGGAATATTATAAGAAAAATTAAGTAGCTCCAAAATCGGTCGGATTTAGACTCAAATGTGTGGAAATACATATATATTCACGTGTACAAAATAAAAACTCGAATAAAGATGATGCAGATTTTGCAAAAAAGTCCATATGACACATTGTTATGAGTAGCGTACTCATACCACATTTCTTTCGACAATCTTGAAAATTTGAACCAAAATTAACTTGCTCTAAAATCGGTCGGGTGAAGACTTAAATGTGTGGAAATACATACATATTCACATGAACAAAATGAGAACTCGATTAAAGATGATGAAATTTTTACGAAAAAATCCATATGACGCATTGTTATGAGTAGAGTACTCATACCACATTGCTTTCGACAATCTTGAAAATTATAAGAAAAATTAAGTAGCTCCAAAATCTGTCGGATTTAGACTAAAATGTGTGGAAATACATATATATTCACGTGTACAAAATAAGAACTCGAATAAAGATGGTGAAATTTTTGCAAAAAATCCATATGACACATTGTTATGAGTAGCGTACTCATACCACATTGCTTTCGACAATCTAAAAAATTTGAACAAAAATTAACTTGCTCCAAAATCGGTCAAGTTTAGACTCAAATGTGTGGAAATACATACATATATTTTAACGGATACAAAATATGAACTCGATTAAAGATGATGAAATTTTTGCAAAGAAGTCCATATGACACATTGTTATGAGTAGCGGCTCATCCGACATTGCTTTCGACAATCTTGAAAATTTGAACAAAAATTAACTTGCTCCAAAATCGGTCGGGTGTAGACTCAAATGTGTGGAAATACATATAAATTCACGTGAACAAAATAAGAACTCGAATAAAGATGATGAAATTTTTGCAAAAAAATCCATATGACCCATTGTAATGAGTTGCGATCTCATACGACATTGCTTTCGACAATGTTGAAAATTTGAACAAAAATTAACTTGTTCCAAAACCGATCGGGTTTAGACTCAAATGTGTGGAAATACATATATATTCACGTGTACAAAATAAGAACTCGAATAAAGGTGATGAAATTTTTGCGAAAAAATCCATATAACGTATTGTTATGAGTAGCGTACTCATACCACATTGCTTTCGACAATCTTGAAAATTATAAGAAAAATTAAGCAGCTCCAAAATCGGTCGGGTTTAGACTCAAATGTGTGGAATTACATATATATTCACGTGAACAAAATAAGAACTCGAATAAAGATGATGCAATTTTTGCAAAAAAATCCATATGACGCATTGATATGAGTAGCGTACTCATCCGACATTGCATACGACAATCTTGAAAATTTTAACAAAAAATAACTTGCTCCAAAATCGGTCGGGTTTAGACTCAAATGTGTGGAAATACATATATATTCACGTGAACAAAATAAGAACTCGGATAAAAATGTTGAAATTTTTGCAAAAAAATCCATATGACGCATTGTTATGAGTAGCGTACTCATACCAAAATTCTTTCGACAATCTTGAAAATTATAAGAAAAATTAAGTAGCTCCAAAATCGGTCGGATTTCGACTCAAATGTGTGGAAATACATATATATTCACGTGTACAAAATAAGAACTCGAATAAAGATGACGAAATTTTTGCAAAAAAGTCCATATGACACATTGTTATGAGTAGCGTACTCATCCGACATTGCTTTCGACAATCTTGAAAATTTTAACAAAAAATAACTTGCTCCAAAATCGGTCGGGTTTAGACTCAAATGTGTGGAAATACATATATATTCACGTGAACAAAATAAGAACTCGGATAAAAATGTTGAAATTTTTGCAAAAAAATCCATATGACGCATTGTTATGAGTAGCGTATTCATCCGACATTGCTTTCGACAATTTTGAAAATTATAAGAAAAATTAAGTAGCTCCAAAATCGGTCGGATTTAGACTCAAATGTGTGGAAATACATATATATTCACGTGTACAAAATAAGAACTCGAATAAAGATGACGAAATTTTTGCAAAAAAGTCCATATGACACATTGTTATGAGTAGCGTATTCATCCGACATTGCTTTCGACAATTTGGAATATTATAAGAAAAATTAAGTAGCTCCAAAATCGGTCGGATTTAGACTCAAATGTGTGGAAATACATATATATTCACGTGTACAAAATAAAAACTCGAATAAAGATGATGCAGATTTTGCAAAAAAGTCCATATGACACATTGTTATGAGTAGCGTACTCATACCACATTTCTTTCGACAATCTTGAAAATTTGAACCAAAATTAACTTGCTCTAAAATCGGTCTGGTGAAGACTTAAATGTGTGGAAATACACACATATTCACATGAACAAAATGAGAACTCGATTAAAGATGATGAAATTTTTACGAAAAAATCCATATGACGCATTGTTATGAGTAGAGTACTCATACCACATTGCTTTCGACAATCTTGAAAATTATAAGAAAAATTAAGTAGCTCCAAAATCTGTCGGATTTAGACTAAAATGTGTGGAAATACATATATATTCACGTGTACAAAATAAGAACTCGAATAAAGATGGTGAAATTTTTGCAAAAAATCCATATGACACATTGTTATGAGTAGCGTACTCATACCACATTGCTTTCGACAATCTAAAAAATTTGAACAAAAATTAACTTGCTCCAAAATCGGTCAAGTTTAGACTCAAATGTGTGGAAATACATACATATATTTTAACGGATACAAAATATGAACTCGATTAAAGATGATAAAATTTTTGCAAAGAAGTCCATATGACACATTGTTATGAGTAGCGACTCATCCGACATTGCTTTCGACAATCTTGAAAATTTGAACAAAAATTAAATTGCTCCAAAATCGGTCGGGTGTAGACTCAAATGTGTGGAAATACATATATATTAACGTGTACAAAATAAGAACTCGAATAAAGATGATGAAATTTTTGCAAAAAAATCCATATTACCCATTGTAATGAGTTGCGATCTCATACGACATATCTTTCGACAATGTTGAAAATTTGAACAAAAATTAACTTGTTCCAAAATCGGTCGGATTTAGACTCAAATGTGTGGAAATACATACATATTCCCATGTACAAAATAAGAACTCGATTAAAGATGATGAAATTTTTACGAAAAAATCAATATGACGCATTGTTATGAGTAGCGTACTCATACCAAAATGCTTTCGACAATCTTGAAAATTATAAGAAAAATTAAGTAGCTCCAAAATCGGTCGGATTTAGACTCAAATGTGTGGAAATACATATATATTCACGTGTACAAAATAAGAACTCGAATAAAGATGATGAAATTTTTACAAAAGAATCCATATGACGCATTGTTATGAGTAGCGTACTCATACCCAAATGCTTTGGACAATCTTGAAAATTTGAACAAAAATTAACTTGCTCTAAAATCAGTCGTGTTTAGACTTAAATGTGTGGAAATACATACCTATTCCCATGTACAAAATAAGAACTCGATTAAAGATGATGAAATTTTTACGAAAAAATCAATATGACGCATTGTTATGAGTAGCGTAATCATACCAAAATGCTTTCGACAATCTTGAAAATTATAAGAAAAATTAAGCAGCTCCAAAATCGGTCGGGTTTAGACTCAAATGTGTGGAAATTCATATATATTCACGTGAACAAAATAAGAACTCGAATAAAGTTGATGAAATTTTTGCAAAAATATCCATATGACGCATTGTTATGAGTAGCTACTCATACCACATTGCTTTCGACAATCTTGAAAATTATAAGAAAAATTAAGTAGCTCCAAAATCGGTCGGGTTTAGACTCAAATGTGTGGAAATACATATATGTTCACGTGAACAAAATAAGAACTTGAATAAAGATGATGAAATTTTTGCAAAAAAATCCATATGACGCATTGTTATGAGTAGCGTACTCATCCGACATTGCTTTCGACAATCTTGAAAATTTGAACAAAAATTAAGTTGCTCCAAAATCGGTCGGGTTTAGACTCAAATGTGTGGAAATACATATATATTCACGTGAACAAAGTAAGAACTCGAATAAAGTTGGTGAAATTTTTGCAAAAAAATCCATATGACGCATTGTTATGAGTAGCGTACTCATACCACATTGCTTTCGACAATTTTGAAAATTATAAGAAAAATTAAGTTGCTCCAAAATCGGTCGGATTTAGACTCAAATGTGTGGAAATACATATATATTCACGTGTACAAAATAAGAACTCGAATAAAGATGATGCAATTTTTGCAAAAAAGTCCATATGACACATTGTTATGAGTAGCGTACTCATACCACATTGCTTTCGACAATCTTGAAAATTTGAACCAAAATTAACTTGCTCTAAAATCGGTCGGGTGTAGACTTAAATGTGTGGAAATACATATATGTATATTCACGTGAACAAAATAAGAACTCGAATAAAGATGATGAAATTTTTGCAAAAAAATCCGTATGACGCATTGTTATGAGCAGCGTACTCATACCACATTGCTTTAAACAATCTTGAAAATTTGAACAAAACTTAAGTTGCTCAAAAATCAGTCGGGTTTAGATTCAAATGTGTGGAAATACATATACATATATGTGGGAAACTGAGAGACGGCAACCCGAACTGTTTATACACAAGGCAACCCTTACTGGGACGCATAAGAACGGAACGAACAAGAACACGACGAACAACTAATGGACCGACAAAAAACACACTCGCTGACCAACCACCAACCCGACAAGTTCAACTGAAATTCGCATTAACGAAAAGTTTTGAATCGCACATTTATAAATAAAAGTGTTTAATCTTTTGGATACAAATCGGTCATCCTACAAATTGGTGTCAGCGTGGGGATTAAAAACCCAAAAGTGTTTGCGTGTACAAAGTAATTTTGCGAAATTGTGTTGCGGAAAAATTCGGCGCAAGCCAACCGGCAGAATAACTGTTAGCGCCAACCATCAAAAAGCAGCGAAGTGTGCAAAGCGCTGTTGCGAAAAATAGCGAAGCGGTACAGCGGCTGCGTGCAGAAAAGCAGCGCAGTAAGCAAAGTGTTGCAGTGAACGAGATTTTGCGAAATTGGGCTGGTACAGTGCCTGCGCGATACAACGAAAGCGATTTAACGCAGCAGGTGCAGAGTTCGGTCCGCAGAAAAATTGTACACAAGCCAACCAACAGAGGAGCGGCGCAGTGTGCTGAGCGTTGCAGTGTGAACCGCAGAAAAATTTAAAGCAGCAGGTGCAGAACTCGCGCGTAAGCAAAGCAACGTAGCAGAACTACGTCAGCAGAATAGCGGGTAACGGCACCGAAAGGCAGAGCAACGCCAAATTAAGTACCGCACAAAGTACAGCACACCGTTATTGAAGTTTTGAAAAGCCAAGAAGACTGCGGCGTGGGAAAGTACAGTACACTCCGGATAAAAGGCGTTTAATTTACTTAAGTATCAATGAAATTTAAATTCCATATGTACATTTGTTTAAATAGTTTCGTGTCGTTGTGCACATTATATTAATACGTCTTAACATATATATATTTTACGAATTTGAACCAATTTTAATTGTATTGATTGGCATTGATTGATGGTGTAATAGTCATCGTGAACATTTTGTACCTAGTTTAAGAACTAATTGTTGTAATCGGACGGAACAATGGACAGGTCACAGATACTTTCGTTGACGGTAGCCGAACTTAAAGACAAACTACTAGCGCTTAACCTATCGACAGTAGGGCGTAAAGTAACTCTGCAAGATAGACTCATCGAACACTTCGGCCTGATTGCAAGCGATGATGAATCGGATTACGAGGAGGTAGCAAGTGGTCATAGCGTGGTAGCGAACGCAGTGGTAGAACGGTCGGTATTTACACTCCGTGACATCGAGGATTCGATGACGCAATTTTCTGGTTCAGGTCAGCCTAGTTTAGAAAAATGGCTAGAAGAGTTCGAGCAGAATGCTGCCGCGGTAGGTTGGAACAACTTACAAAAATGTATTTATGCGAAGCAGTTATTGAAGGGTGCCGCAAAAATGTTTTTACGTAGCCAGAATGGGGTAAGCAGTTGGGATGCCATCAAGCAAGCACTGCGTACCGAATTTGGAACTGTTCCGTCATCGATTGAAGTTCACCGGTTGCTGAAGAATCGTGTCAAGCGTCAGAACGAGGGCTACTTGGAGTACTTATATGGGTTGATGGAGATCGGAAAGTCAATAAACCTTGACGACTCTAGTCTTATCGAGTACTTCATAGAAGGCATCCCAGATTCGAGAGTGAATAAAGTAAATCTGTATCAGGTGAAAACGTTGGGCGACCTTAAAGAGCAAGTGAAGATATACGAGAAGATTCGAACAAGCAAGCCGCAACCCCAGAATGCGATTCAGTTTAGACCATCAAGTCAAAATCCATTTAAGCAACAAAGCGGTTCAAATAAATGTTTTTCATGTGGTAATTCGGACCATTTCGCTAGAAACTGTCCTCGTCGTCTGAAATGCTTCGGCTGCGGTCAGTCTGGTCATCGCGCTGCGGAATGTAAGAACGATTCCAAGGGGTTTAAGAATGAAGGCAGAAATATAAATGCAAAGCGAAATGAGCGCGCTATCGCAAAGAAAAGCGGGTTAGTTTTTAAAGATTTTGTTATGAACGGGACAAAAGTTTCAGCGCTAGTAGATACGGGCTCCGACCTTAGCTTGATGCGATACGATACCTTGTTGATGCTTCAGCTGAATGTCAAGCTAAGCGAAGAAAGGAGTCGATTGTTCGGAATAGGCGATAGTCAACTAACCACCATGGGTAGCTTAACCACGGAAGTAACGATCGATGAGGCGACATTTGCTTTAAGATTTCATGTCGTCAGAGAACGCGATTTACAGTATGCGGTGGTATTAGGCAACGACATTTTGCAGCACGTAGATTTAGTGGTGACAGAAGACGATGCACAGTTTAAGGGTAAGGCTAAGCCGATGATGGGTCAGTTCGGAATAAGCATAGCGAAGCTTAGGTGCACGACAATGCGCGATAGGACGAAGGCGGCCAGAGACAACGGCGGTAAGGGTGATCAGCAAGAATGTGTGAAGGAACGTAATGCCAAGAGTCATGTTGTGGCAAAGCATACGTCACGTGATAGCGTTGAGTGGCATGAGGCGGAGGCAACTAAGGCCCGTAATTCGCCGATAGTTGCACACAGAGACGTACAGGAGGGCTCCATAGAACGCAGAGTGGAGGCCATCAGGGCCCGTAATCCAGCTAAAGGCGTCAAGGAGCCATCAAGTCAGCGCGGTAGTGATGTTACGGATGAGTTCAAGCGACTGTGCTTGATTTCTAGTGTTACGGAGGGAGAATTGGATCTGTCCCATCTGAAACGAGCGGATGCTGAGAAGATACGAAGCGTGGTCATCTCATATAAGCCTCAGAGGAATACCGAATCACCAGTGGAGATGAACATCTTAGTCACCGACAATGTTCCTGTGTACCAGCAGCCTAGGAGGTTATCGTATGCCGACAAACGCGTTGTAGAAAGTCAAGTAGCTCAATGGCTCGAGGAGGGAATCATCAAACCCAGTTGCTCCGAGTATGCATCACCCATCGTTTTAGTGGCAAAGAGAAACGGCGAGAAGAGGTTATGCTGCGATTACCGACGCTTGAACCAGAAGATTGTAAGGGATCACTTTCCCATGCCAATAATCGATGACGTTATCGAGCGGCTGCAGGCAGCTCGAGTATTCACCACATTAGATCTAACTAATGGCTTTTTTTCATGTTCCGGTCGCGGCTAACTCTCGGAAATACACTTCGTTCGTAACGCCAGATGGGCAGTATGAGTTCCTTTACGTGCCTTTCGGCATTTCCAACTCACCAGCCGTGTTTACCAGATATATTTCTGCAGTGTTACGAGAGCTTATACATAACGGAACCGTCGTGGTCTATATGGATGACCTTATTATTCCCGCTAAGGATAAAGAAGAAGGCATTCGGAAGTTAGAGCGTGTGTTGTCGGTAGCATCAGCAAAAGGCTTACGGATCAAATGGAACAAGTGTCAGTTCCTGGCCGAAAGGGTCGAGTTTTTAGGCTACGTGATTCAAAATAGTTCAATAAAGCCATCAGAAACCAAAACTAGGACTATAAAGAATTTTCCAATTCCTCATGACCGCAAAGCTTTGCAACGATTCCTGGGGTTGACGTCGTATTTTCGTAAGTTTGTGGACGGTTACGCAGCAATAGCTAAGCCACTTTCCGATCTGCTTAGAAAAGAAGCCACGTTCCAGCTGGGAGACAGTCAGCTAGCCGCATTCGGGCAGCTGAAACAGGTACTAATGAACGCACCGGTCTTGAAGCTATACAATCCGAAGGCGACGACCGAAATCCACACGGATGCTAGCATGATGGGGTTTGGTGCGGTCCTGCTTCAGAAGGACGTGGACGACCAGGAGTTCCACCCAGTCCAATACATGAGCCGTAAGACAAAGCCTGTGGAAGAAAAATACCCTTCGTACGAGCTCGAAGTGCTAGCGATCGTTGAGGCCTTAAAAAAGTGGAGAGTGTACCTGCTCGGAATCCATTTTAAGATCATAACCGACTGTAACGCGTTTACGATGACCATGCGGAAGCGAGACGTTCCACTTAGAGTGTCACGATGGGCGATGCTCCTCGAGGATTTTGACTACGCAATAGAGCACAGATCTGGCACCAAGATGAGACACGTCGACGCCCTGAGCAGAGTCTCCTGCCTCATTTTGGAAGACAGCTTGATGCACCGACTGCGACTAGCTCAGCAAAGCGACGAGTGGATAAAGGCAGTGTGCAAAGTTTTGGAACCAGAGGAGTACGAGGACTTTTACGTCAAGCACGGTGTACTACATAAGGATCCCGTTAAGGAGCTTATCGTCGTTCCGTCACTCATGGAAGGTGAAATTCTCAAAATTGCGCATAACCAGGGACATTTTTCCGCCAAGAAAACACAGGAGGCTGTTGAGAAGAACTTTTCGTACCCCAACTAAGCACAAAGGCAGCGAAGATAGTGAAGAGCTGTATTCATTGCATCGTGACCGAGAGTAAGCGTGGTAAACAAGAAGGCTTCCTAAACCCAATTAACAAAGAGGATCGACCTCTGGGAACGTACCACATCGACCACGTAGGTCCGATGGAAGCGACGAAGAAAGCGTACAACTACATCTTAGTTGTTGTGGACGCGTTTTCCAAATTTGTGTGGTTGTATCCAACCAAGAGTACTGGGGCAGAAGCTGTAGTTGATCGATTAAAGAAGCAAGCGGCGATGTTGGGCAATCCGGCAAGGATCATCACAGACAGAGGTTCGGCGTTCACCTCACATCTCTTCAAGGAGTACTGTGCGGAGGAAGGAATATAGCACTTGCTGATAGCCACTGGTGTCCCGCGCGGGAATGGGCAAGTGGAGAGGATGCACAAGGTCATCGTACCCATGATCTCCAAGTTATGCCAGGAGAAACCCAGTCACTGGTATCGTCACGTGGAACGTGTGCAGCAGTACATCAACAGCACCCCACCGCGTAGCACGAAATTCGCTCCATTTCGGATACTGACTGGCATGGAGATGCGTATCCCAAGTATGCCCGAACTGCAACAACTTCTGGCAAGCGTGGCCGTTGAGGAACTGGACGAAGATCGTGAAGCTATTCGCAAGGAAGCCCAGGAAAACATCGTCCGTATCCAAAAGGAGAATCGCAAAACTTTTGATAGCAAGCGCAAGGAGGAAGAGCAATTCGAACTCGGGGAACTCGTCGCCATCAAGCGCACCCAGTTCGGTTCCGGCTTACGTCTACAGCCGAAGTTCCTAGGACCATACCAAGTGACCGAGAAACTAAACCATTGTCGATATGAAGTGCAGAAAGTTGGTGACCATGAAGGGCCAGCACGCACCACCACCATAGCCGAGTATGAAGAAGTGGAACCCCTCGTTCGGGACGAACGAGAACGCAGGATGGCCTAATGTGGGAAACTGAGAGACGGCAACCCGAACTGTTTATACACAACGTAACCCTTACTGGAACGCATAAGAACGGAACGAACACGAACACGACGAACAACTAATGGACCGACAAAAAACACACTCGCTGACCAACCACCAACCCGACAAGTTCAACTTAAATTCGCATTAACGAAAACCGTTGTAAAGTTTTAAAGTATTAAATAAATAAAGTTTTGAATCACACATTTATAAATAAAAGTGTTTAATCTTTTGGATACAAATCGGTCATCCTACATATATTCCGTGTACAAAATAAGAACTCGAATAAAGATGATACAATTTTTGCAAAAAAAATCCATATAACGCATTGATATGAGTAGCGTACTCATACGACATTGCTTTCGACAATCTAAAAAATTTGAACAAAAATTTAGTAGCCCCAAAATCGGTCAGATTTAGACTCAAATGTGTGGAAATACATATATTTTTACGGATACAAAATATGAACTCGATTAAAGATGATGACATTTTTGCAAAGAAGTCCATATGACATATAGTTATGAGTAGCGTACTCATCCGACATTGCTTTCGACAATCTTGAGAATTTGAACAAAAATTAACTTGCTCCAAAATCGGTCGGGTTAGACTCAAATGTGTGGAAATACATACATATTCACGTGTACAAAATTAGAACTCGGTTAAAGATGATGAAATTTTTACAAAAGAATCCATATGACGCATTGTTATGAGTAGCATACTCATACCACATTGCTTTGGACAATCTTGAAAATTTGAACAGAAATTAACTTGCTCTAAAATCAGTCGTGTTTAGACTTAAATGTGTGGAAATACATACATATTCCCATGTACAAAATAAGAACTCGATTAAAGATGATGAAATTTTTACGAAAAAATCAATGTGACGCATTGTTATGAGTAGCGTACTCATACCAAAATGCTTTAGACAATCTTGAAAATTATAAGAAAAATTAAGTAGTTCCAAAATCGGTCGGATTTCGACTCAAATGTGTGGAAATACATATATATTCACGTGTACAAAATAAGAACTCGAATAAAGATGACGAAATTTTTGCAAAAAAGTCCATATGACACATTGTTATGAGTAGCGTACTCACACCACATTGCTTTCGACAATCTTGAAAATTTGAACAAAAATTAACTTGCTCCAAAATCGGTCGGGTTTAGACTCAAATGTGTGGAAATACATACATATTCACATGTACAAAATAAGAACTCGATTAAAGATGCTGAAATTTTTGCAAAAGAATCCATATGACACATTGTTATGAGTAGCGTACTCATACCACATTGCTTTCGATAATCTAAAAAATTTTAACAAAAATTAACTTGCTCTAAAATCGGTCGGGTTTAGACTCAAATGTGTGGAAATACATATATATTCACGTGAACAAAATAAGAACTCGAAGAAAGATGATGCAATTTTTGCAAAAAAATCCATATGACGCATTGATATGAGTAGCGTACTCATCCGACATTGCATACGACAATCTTGAAAATTTTAACAAAAAATAACTTGCTCCAAAATCGGTCGGGTTTAGACTCAAATGTGTGGAAATACATATATATTCACGTGAACAAAATAAGAACTCGGATAAAAATGTTGAAATTTTTGCAAAAAAATCCATATGACGCATTGTTATGAGTAGCGTACTCATACCAAAATGCTTTCGACAATCTTGAAAATTATAAGAAAAATTAAGTAGCTCCAAAATCGGTCGGATTTCGACTCAAATGTGTGGAAATACATATATATTCACGTGTACCAAATAAGAACTCGAATAAAGATGACGAAATTTTTGCAAAAAAGTCCATATGACACATTGTTATGAGTAGCGTACTCACACCACATTGCTTTCGACAATCTTGAAAATTTGAACAAAAACGAACTTGCTCTAAAATCAGTCGTGTTTAGACTTAAATGTGTGGAAATACATACATATTCCCATGTACAAAATAAGAACTCGATTAAAGATGATGAAATTTTTACGAAAAAATCAATGTGACGCATTGTTATGAGTAGCGTACTCATACCAAAATGCTTTCGACAATCTTGAAAATTTTAACAAAAAATAACTTGCTCCAAAATCGGTCGGATTTCGACTCAAATGTGTGGAAATACATATATATTCACGTGTACAAAATAAGAACTCGAATAAAGATGACGAAATTTTTGCAAAAAAGTCCATATGACACATTGTTATGAGTAGCGTACTCACACCACATTGCTTTCGACAATCTTGAAAATTTGAACAAAAATTAACTTGCTCCAAAATCGGTCGGGTTTAGACTCAAATGTGTGGAAATACATACATATTCACATGTACAAAATAAGAACTCGACTAAAGATGATGAAATTTTTACAAAAGAATCCATATGACGCATTGTTATGAGTAGCATACTCATACCACATTGCTTTGGACAATCTTGAAAATTTGAACAAAAATTAACTTGCTCTAAAATCAGTCGTGTTTAGACTTAAATGTGTGGAAATACATACATATTCACGTGAACAAAATAAGAACTCGAATAAAGATGATGCAATTTTTGCAAAAAAATCCATATGACGCATTGATATGAGTAGCGTACTCATCCGACATTCCATACGACAATCTTGAAAATTTTAACAAAAAATAACTTGCTCTAAAATCAGTGGTGTTTAGGCTTAAATGTGTGGAAGTACATACATATTCACGTGTACAAAATAAGAACTCGATTAAAGATGATGCAATTTTTACGAAAAAATCAATATGACGCATTGTTATGAGTAGCGTACTCATACCAAATTGCTTTCGACAATCTTAAAAAGTATAAGAAAAATTAAGTAGCTCCAAAATCGGTCGGATTTCGACTCAAATGTGTGGAAATACATATATATTCACGTGTACAAAATAAGAACTCGAATAAAGATGACGAAATTTTTGCAAAAAAGTCCATATGACACATTGTTATGAGTAGCGTACTCACACCACATTGCTTTCGACAATCTTGAAAATTTGAACAAAAACTAACTTGCTCCAAAATCGGTCGGGTTTAGACTCAAATGTGTGGAAATACATACATATTCACATGTACAAAATAAGAACTCGGATAAAAATGTTGAAATTTTTGCAAAAAAATCCATATGACGCATTGTTATGAGTAGCGTACTCATACCAAAATGCTTTCGACAATCTTGAAAATTATAAGAAAAATTAAGTAGCTCCAAAATCGGTCGGATTTCGACTCAAATGTGTGGAAATACATATATATTCACGTGTACAAAATAAGAACTCGATTAAAGATGATGACATTTTTGCAAAGAAGTCCATATGACATATAGTTATGAGTAGCGTACTCATCCGACATTGCTTTCGACAATCTTGAGAATTTGAACAAAAATTAACTTGCTCCAAAATCGGTCGGGTTAGACTCAAATGTGTGGAAATACATACATATTCACGTGTACAAAATTAGAACTCGGTTAAAAATGATGAAATTTTTACAAAATAATCCATATGACGCATTGTTATGAGTAGCATACTCATACCACATTGCTTTGGACAATCTTGAAAATTTGAACAAAAATTAACTTGCTCTAAAATCAGTCGTGTTTAGACTTAAATGTGTGGAAATACATACATATTCCCATGTACAAAATAAGAACTCGATTAAAGATGATGAAATTTTTACGAAAAAATCAATATGACGCATTGTTATGAGTAGCGTACTCATACCAAAATGCTTTCGACAATCTTGAAAATTATAAGAAAAATTAAGCAGCTCCAAAATCGGTCGGGTTTAGACTCAAATGTGTGGAAATACATATATATTCACGTGAACAAAATAAGAACTCGAATAAAGATGATGAAATTTTTGCAAAAAAATCCATATGACGCATTGTTATGAGTAGCGTACTCATCCGACATTGCTTTCGACAATCTTGAAAATTTGAACAAAAATTAAGTTGCTCCAAAATCGGTCGGGTTTAGACTCAAATGTGTGGAAATACATATATATTCACGTGAACAAAATAAGAACTCGAATAAAGTTGATGAAATTTTTGCAAAAAAATCCATATGACGCATTGCTATGAGTAGCGTACTCATACCACATTGCTTTCGACAATTTTGAAAATTATAAGAAAAATTAAGTAGCTCCAAAATCGGTCGGATTTAGACTCAAATGTGTGGAAATACATATATATTCACGTGTACAAAATAAGATCTCGATTAAAGATGATGCAATTTTTACGAAAAAATCAATATGACGCATTGTTATGAGTAGCGTACTCATACCAAATTGCTTTCGACAATCTTGAAAAGTATAAGAAAAATTATGTAGCTCCAAAATCGGTCGGATTTCGACTCAAATGTGTGGAAATACATATACATATATTCCGTGTACAAAATAAGAACTCGAATAAAGATGATACAATTTTTGCAAAAAAAATCCATATAACGCATTGATATGAGTAGCGTACTCATACGACATTGCTTTCGACAATCTAAAAAATTTGAACAAAAATTTAGTAGCCCCAAAATCGGTCGGATTTAGACTCAAATGTGTGGAAATACATATATTTTTACGGATACAAAATATGAACTCGGTTAAAGATGATGAAATTTTTGCAAAGAAGTCCATATGACGCATTGTTATGAGTAGCGTATTCATCCGACATTGCTTTCGACAATCTTGAGAATTTGAACAAAAATTAACTTGCTGCAAAATCGGTCGGGTTAGACTCAAATGTGTGGAAATACATACATATTCACGTGTACAAAATTAAAACTCGGTTAAAGATGATGAAATTTTTACAAAAGAATCCATATGTCGCATTGTTATGAGTAGCATACTCATACCACATTGCTTTGGACAATCTTGAAAATTTGAACAAAAATTAACTTGCTCTAAAATCAGTCGTGTTTAGACTTAAATGTGTGGAAATACATACATATTCACATGTACAAAATAAAAACCCGATTAAAGATGATGAAATTTTTACGAAAAAATCAATATGACGCATTGTTATGAGTAGCGTACTCATACTAAATTGCTTTCGACAATCTTGAAAATTATAAGAAAAATTAAGTAGCTCCAAAATCGGTCGGATTTCGACTCAAATGTGTGGAAATACAAATATATTCACGTGTACAAAATAAGAACTCGAATAAAGATGATGAAATTTTTGCAAAAAAGTCCATATGACACATTGTTATGAGTAGCGTACTCACACCACATTGCTTTCGACAATCTTGAAAATTTGAACAAAAATGAACTTGCTCCAAAATCGGTCGGGTTTATACTCAAATGTGTGGAAATACATATATATTCACGTGAACAAAATAAGAACTCGAATAAAGATGATGCAATTTTTGCAAAAAAAATCCATATGACGCATTGATATGAGTAGCGTACTCATCCGACATTGCATTCGACAATCTTGAAAATTTTAACAAAAAATAACTTGCTCCAAAATCGGTCGGGTTTAGACTCAAATGTGTGGAAATACATATATATTCACGTGAACAAAATAAGAACTCGAATAAAGATGATGCAATTTTTGCAAAAAAAACCATATGACGCATTGATATGAGTAGCGTACTCATCCGACATTGCATTCGACAATCTTGAAAATTTTAACAAAAAATAACTTGCTCCAAAATCGGTCGGGTTTAGACTCAAATGTGTGGAAATACATATATATTCACGTGTACAAAATAAGAACTCGAATAAAGATGGTGAAATTTTTGCAAAAAAGTCCATATGACACATTGTTATGAGTAGCGTACTCATACCACATTGCTTTCGACAATCTAAAAAATTTGAACAAAAATTAACTTGCTCCAAAATCGGTCGGGTTTAGACTCAAATGTGTGGAAATACATATATTTTTACGGATACAAAATATGAACTCGATTAAAGATGATGAAATTTTTGCAAAGAAGTCCATATGACACATTGTTATAAGTAGCGTACTCATCCGACATTGCTTTCGACAATCTTGAAAATTTGAACAAAAATTAACTTGCTATAAAATCTGTCGGGTGTAGACTCAAATGTGTGGAAATACATATAAATTCTCGTGAACAAAATAAGAACTCGAATAAAGATGATGAAATTTTTGCAAAAAAATCCATATGACCCATTGTTATGAGTTGCGTACTCATACGACATTACATTCGACAATTTTGAAAATTTGAAGAAAAATTAACTTGCTCCAAAATCGGTCGGGTTTGGACTCAAATGCGTGGAAGTACATATATATTCACGTGTACAAAATAAGAACTCGAATAAAGGTGATGAAATTTTTGCGTACTCATACCACATTGCTTTCGACAATCTTGAAAATTATAAGAAAATTTAAGTAGCTCCAAAATCTGTCGGATTTAGACTCAAATGTGTGGAAATACATATGTACATATTCACGTGTACAAAATAAGAACTCGAATAAAGATGGTGAAATTTTTGCAAAAAAGTCCATATGACACATTGTTATGAGTAGCGTACTCATACCACATTGCTTTCGACAATCTAAAAAATTTGAACAAAAATTAACTTGCTCCAAAATCGGTCGGGTTTAGACTCAAATGTGTGGAAATACATATATTTTTACGGATACAAAATATGAACTCGATTAAAGATGATGAAATTTTTGCAAAGAAGTCCATATGACACATTGTTATGAGTAGCGTACTCATCCGACATTGCTTTCGACAATCTTGAAAATTTGAACAAAAATTAACTTGCTCCAAAATCGGTCGGGTGTGGACTCAAATGTGTGGAAATACATATAAATTCACGTGAACAAAATAAGAACTCGAATAAAGGTGATGCAATTTTTGCAAAAAAGTCCATATGACACATTGTTATGAGTAGCGTACTCATACCACATTGCTTTCGACAATCTGGAAAATTTGAAAAAAAATTAACTTGCTCTAAAATCTGTCGGGTGTAGACTCAAATGTGTGGAAATACATATATATTCACGTGTACAAAATAAAAACTCGAATAAAGGTGATGAAATTTTTGCGAAAAAATCCATATGACGCATTGTTAAGAGTAGCCTACTCATACATACCACATTGCTTTCGACAATCTTGAAAATTATAAGAAAAAATAAGCAGCTCCAAAATCGGTCGGGTTTAGACTCAAATGTGTGGAAATACATATATATTCACGTGAACAAAATAAGAACTCGAATAAAGATGATGAAATTTTTGCAAAAAAATCCATATGACGCATTGTTATGAGTAGCGTACTCATTCGACATTGCTTTCGATAATCTAAAAAATTTGAAAAAAATTAACTTGCTCTAAAATCGGTCGGGTTTATACTCAAATGTGTGGAAATACATATATATTCACGTGTACAAAATAAAAACTCGAATAAAGGTGATGAAATTTTTGCGAAAAAATCCATATAACGCATTGCTATGAGTAGCGTACTCATACCACATTGCTTTCGACAATTTTGAAAATTATAAGAAAAATTAAGTAGCTCCAAAATCGGTCGGATTTAGACTCAAATGTGTGGAAATACATATATATTCACGTGTACAAAATAAGATCTCGATTAAAGATGATGCACTTTTTACGAAAAAATCAATATGACGCATTGTTATGAGTAGCGTACTCATACCAAATTGCTTTCGACAATCTTGAAAAGTATAAGAAAAATTAAGTAGCTCCAAAATCGGTCGGATTTCGACTCAAATGTGTGGAAATACATTTACATATATTCCGTGTACAAAATAAGAACTCGAATAAAGATGATACAATTTTTGCAAAAAAAATCCATATAACGCATTGATATGAGTAGCGTACTCATACGACATTGCTTTCGACAATCTAAAAAATTTGAACAAAAATTTAGTAGCCCCAAAATCGGTCGGATTTAGACTCAAATGTGTGGAAATACATATATTTTTACGGATACAAAATATGAACTCGGTTAAAGATGATGAAATTTTTGCAAAGAAGTCCATATGACATATAGTTATGAGTAGCGTACACATCCGACATTGCTTTCGACAATCTTGAGAATTTGAACAAAAATTAACTTGCTCCAAAATCGGTCGGGTTAGACTCAAATGTGTGAAAATAAATACATATTCACGTGTACAAAATTAAAACTCGGTTAAAGATGATGAAATTTTTACAAAAGAATCCATATGTCGCATTGTTATGAGTAGCATACTCATACCACATTGCTTTGGACAATCTTGAAAATTTGAACAAAAATTAACTTGCTCTAAAATCAGTCGTGTTTAGACTTAAATGTGTGGAAATACATACATATTCACATGTACAAAATAAAAACTCGATTAAAGATGATGAAATTTTTACGAAAAAATCAATATGACGCATTGTTATGAGTAGCGTACTCATACCAAATTGCTTTCGACAATCTTGAAAAGTATAAGAAAAATTAAGTAGCTCCAAAATCGGTCGGATTTCGACTCAAATGTGTGGAAATACATTTACATATATTCCGTGTACAAAATAAGAACTCGAATAAAGATGATGCAATTTTTGCAAAAAAATCCATATGACGCATTGATATGAGTAGCGTACTCATCCGACATTGCATTCGACAATCTTGAAAATTTTAACAAAAAATAACTTGCTCCAAAATCGGTCGGGTTTAGACTCAAATGTGTGGAAATACATATATATTCACGTGAACAAAATAAGAACTCCAATAAAGATGATGCAATTTTTGCAAAAAAAACCATATGACGCATTGATATGAGTAGCGTACTCATCCGACATTGCATTCGACAATCTTGAAAATTTTAACAAAAAATAACTTGCTCCAAAATCGGTCGGGTTTAGACTCAAATGTGTGGAAATACATATATATTCACGTGTACAAAATAAGAACTCGAATAAAGATGGTGAAATTTTTGCAAAAAAGTCCATATGACACATTGTTATGAGTAGCGTACTCATACCACATTGCTTTCGACAATCTAAAAAATTTGAACAAAAATTAACTTGCTCCAAAATCGGTCGGGTTTAGACTCAAATGTATGGAAATACATATATTTTTACGGATACAAAATATGAACTCGATTAAAGATGATGAAATTTTTGCAAAGAAGTCCATATGACACATTGTTATAAGTAGCGTACTCATCCGACATTGCTTTCGACAATCTTGAAAATTTGAACAAAAATTAACTTGCTATAAAATCTGTCGGGTGTAGACTCAAATGTGTGGAAATACATATAAATTCTCGTGAACAAAATAAGAACTCGAATAAAGATGATGAAATTTTTGCAAAAAAATCCATATGACCCATTGTTATGAGTTGCGTACTCATACGACATTACATTCGACAATTTTGAAAATTTGAAGAAAAATTAACTTGCTCCAAAATCGGTCGGGTTTGGACTCAAATGCGTGGAAGTACATATATATTCACGTGTACAAAATAAGAACTCGAATAAAGGTGATGAAATTTTTGCGTACTCATACCACATTGCTTTCGACAATCTTGAAAATTATAAGAAAATTTAAGTAGCTCCAAAATCTGTCGGATTTAGACTCAAATGTGTGGAAATACATATGTACATATTCACGTGTACAAAATAAGAACTCGAATAAAGATGGTGAAATTTTTGCAAAAAAGTCCATATGACACATTGTTATGAGTAGCGTACTCATACCACATTGCTTTCGACAATCTAAAAAATTTGAACAAAAATTAACTTGCTCCAAAATCGGTCGGGTTTAGACTCAAATGTGTGGAAATACATATATTTTTACGGATACAAAATATGAACTCGATTAAAGATGATGAAATTTTTGCAAAGAAGTCCATATGACACATTGTTATGAGTAGCGTACTCATCCGACATTGCTTTCGACAATCTTGAAAATTTGAACAAAAATTAACTTGCTCCAAAATCGGTCGGGTGTGGACTCAAATGTGTGGAAATACATATAAATTCACGTGAACAAAATAAGAACTCGAATAAAGGTGATGCAATTTTTGCAAAAAAGTCCATATGACACATTGTTATGAGTAGCGTACTCATACCACATTGCTTTCGACAATCTGGAAAATTTGAAAAAAAATTAACTTGCTCTAAAATCTGTCGGGTGTAGACTCAAATGTGTGGAAATACATATATATTCACGTGTACAAAATAAAAACTCGAATAAAGGTGATGAAATTTTTGCGAAAAAATCCATATGACGCATTGTTAAGAGTAGCCTACTCATACATACCACATTGCTTTCGACAATCTTGAAAATTATAAGAAAAATTAAGCAGCTCCAAAATCGGTCGGGTTTAGACTCAAATGTGTGGAAATACATATATATTCACGTGAACAAAATAAGAACTCGGATAAAGATGATGAAATTTTTGCAAAAAAATCCATATGACGCATTGTTATGAGTAGCGTACTCATTCGACATTGCTTTCGATAATCTAAAAAATTTGAAAAAAATTAACTTGCTCTAAAATCGGTCGGGTTTATACTCAAATGTGTGGAAATACATATATATTCAAGTGTACAAAATAAAAACTCGAATAAAGGTGATGAAATTTTTGCGAAAAAATCCATATGACGCATTGTTAAGAGTAGCCTACTCATACATACCACATTGCTTTCGACAATCTTGAAAATTTGAACAAAAATTAAGTTGCTCCAAAATCGGTCGGGTTTAGACTCAAATGTGTGGAAATACATATATATTCACGTGAACAAAATAAGAACTCGAATAAAGTTGATGAAATTTTTGCAAAAAAATCCATATAACGCATTGCTATGAGTAGCGTACTCATACCACATTGCTTTCGACAATTTTGAAAATTATAAGAAAAATTAAGTAGCTCCAAAATCGGTCGGATTTAGACTCAAATGTGTGGAAATACATATATATTCACGTGTACAAAATAAGATCTCGATTAAAGATGATGCAATTTTTACGAAAAAATCAATATGACGCATTGTTATGAGTAGCGTACTCATACCAAATTGCTTTCGACAATCTTGAAAAGTATAAGAAAAATTAAGTAGCTCCAAAATCGGTCGGATTTCGACTCAAATGTGTGGAAATACATTTACATATATTCCGTGTACAAAATAAGAACTCGAATAAAGATGATACAATTTTTGCAAAAAAAATCCATATAACGCATTGATATGAGTAGCGTACTCATACGACATTGCTTTCGACAATCTAAAAAATTTGAACAAAAATTTAGTAGCCCCAAAATCGGTCGGATTTAGACTCAAATGTGTGGAAATACATATATTTTTACGGATACAAAATATGAACTCGGTTAAAGATGATGAAATTTTTGCAAAGAAGTCCATATGACATATAGTTATGAGTAGCGTACACATCCGACATTGCTTTCGACAATCTTGAGAATTTGAACAAAAATTAACTTGCTCCAAAATCGGTCGGGTTAGACTCAAATGTGTGAAAATAAATACATATTCACGTGTACAAAATTAAAACTCGGTTAAAGATGATGAAATTTTTACAAAAGAATCCATATGACGCATTGTTATGAGTAGCATACTCATACCACATTGCTTTGGACAATCTTGAAAATTTGAACAAAAATTAACTTGCTCTAAAATCAGTCGTGTTTAGACTTAAATGTGTGGAAATACACACATATTCACATGTACAAAATAAGAACTCGATTAAAGATGATAAAATTTTTACGAAAAAATCAATATGACGCATTGTTATGAGTAGCGTACTCATACCAAATTGCTTTCGACAATCTTGAAAATTATAAGAAAAATTAAGTAGCTCCAAAATCGGTCAGATTTCGACTCAAATGTGTGGAAATACAAATATACTCACGTGTACAAAATAAGAACTCGAATAAAGATGATGAAATTTTTGCAAAAAAGTCCATATGACACATTGTTATGAGTAGCGTACTCACACCACATTGCTTTCGACAATCTTGAAAATTTGAACAAAAATTAACTTGCTCCAAAATCGGTCGGGTTTAGACTCAAATGTGTGGAAATACATACATATTCACATGTAAAAAATAAGAACTCGATTAAAGATGATGAAATTTTTGCAAAAGAATCCATATGACACATTGTTATGAGTAGCGTACTCATACCACATTGCTTTCGATAATCTAAAAAATTTGAAAAAAATTAACTTGCTCTAAAATCGGTCGGGTTTATACTCAAATGTGTGGAAATACATATATATTCACGTGAACAAAATAAGAACTCGAATAAAGATGATGCAATTTTTGCAAAAAAATCCATATGACGCATTGATATGAGTAGCGTACTCATCCGACATTGCATTCGACAATCTTGAAAATTTTAACAAAAAATAACTTGCTCCAAAATCGGTCGGGTTTAGACTCAAATGTGTGGAAATACATATATATTCACGTGAACAAAATAAGAACTCGAATAAAGATGATGCAATTTTTGCAAAAAAAGTCCATATGACACATTGTTATGAGTAGCGTACTCATACCACATTGCTTTCGACAATCTTGAAAATTTTAACAAAAATTAACTTGCTCTAAAATCGGTCGGCTTTAGACTTAAATGTGTGGAAATACATACATATTCACACGAACAAAATAAGAAATCGATTAAAGATGTTGAAATTTTTACGAAAAAATCCATATGACGCATTGTTAAGAGTAGCCTACTCATACATACCACATTGCTTTCGACAATCTTGAAAATTATAAGAAAAATTAAGTAGCTCCAAAATCGGTCGGGTTTAGACGCAAATGTGTGGAAATACATATATATTCACGTGAACAAAATAAGAACTCGAATAAAGATGATGAAATTTTTGCAAAAAAATCCATATGACGCATTGTTATGAGTAGCGTACTCATCCGACATTGCTTTCGACAATCTTGAAAATTTGAACAAAAATTAAGTTGATCCAAAATCGGTCGGGTGTAGACTCAAATGTGTGGAAATAGATATATATTCACTTGAACAAAATAAAAACTCGAATAAAGTTGATGAAATTTTTGCAAAAAAATCCATATGACGCATTGCTATGAGTAGCGTACTCATACCACATTGCTTTCGACAATTTTGAAAATTATAAGAAAAATTAAGTAGCTCCAAAATCGGTCGGATTTAGACTCAAATGTGTGGAAATACATATATATTCACGTGTACAAAATAAGATCTCGAATAAAGATGATGCAATTTTTGCAAAAAAAGTCCATATGACACATTGTTATGAGTAGCGTACTCATACCACATTGCTTTCGACAATCTTGAAAATTTTAACAAAAATTAACTTGCTCTAAAATCGGTCGGCTTTAGACTTAAATGTGTGGAAATACATACATATTCACACGAACAAAATAAGAAATCGATTAAAGATGTTGAAATTTTTACGAAAAAATCCATATGACGCATTGTTATGAGTAGAGTACTCATACCACATTGCTTTCGACAATCTTGAAAATTATAAGAAAAATTAAGTAGCTCCAAAATCGGTCGGATTTAGACTCAAATATGTGGAAATACATATATATTCGCGTGTCCAAAATAAGAACTCGAATAAAGATGATGAAATTTTTGCAAAAAAGTCCATATGACACATTTTTATGAGTAGCGTACTCATACCACATTGCTTTCGACAATCTTGAAAATTTGAACAAAAATTAACTTGCTCTAAAATCGGTCGGGTGTAGACTTAAATGTGTGGAAATACATACATATTCACATGCACAAAAGAACAACTTGATTAAAGATGATGAAATTTTTACGAAAAAATCCATATGACGCATTGTTATGAGTAGAGTACTCATACCACATTGCTTTCGACAATCTTGAAAATTATAAGAAAAATTAAGTAGCTCCAAAATCGGTCGGATTTAGACTCAAATGTTTGGAAATACATATATATTCACGTGTACAAAATAAGAACTCGAATAAAGATGATGAAATTTTAGCAAAAAAATCCATATGACACATGTTATGAGTAGCGTACTCATACCACATTGCTTTCGACAATCTAAAAAATTTTAACAAAAATTAACTTGCTCCAAAATCGGTCGGGTTTAGACTCAAATGTGTGGAAATACATACATATTCACGTGTACAAAATAAGAACTCGATTAAAGATGATATAATTTTTGCAAAAAAGTCCATATGTCACATTGTTATGAGAAGCGTACTCATACCACAGTGCTTTCGACAATCTAAAAAATTTGAACAAAAATTAAGTTGCACCAAAATCGGTCGGGTTTAGACTCAAATGTGTGGAAATACATATATACATATTCACGTGTACAAATAAGAATTCGAGTAAAGATGGTGGAATATTTGCAAAAAAGTCCATATGACGCATTGTTATGAGTAGCGTACTCGTACCACATTGCTTTCGACAATCTTGAAAACTATAAGAAAAATTAAGTTGCTCCAAAATCGGTCGGGTTTAGACTCAAATGTGTGGAAATACATACATATTCACGTGTACAAAATAAGAACTCGATTAAAGATGATGGAATTTTTGCAAAAAAATCCATATGTCACATTGTTATGAGTAGCGTACTCATACCACAGTGCTTTCGACAATCTAAAAAATTTGAACAAAAATTAACTTGCTCCAAAATCGGTCGGGCTTACACTCAAATGTGTGGAAATACCAATATTTTTACGGATTCAAAATAATAACGGGAATAAAGATGATGAAATTTTTGCAAAAAAGTCCATTTGACACATTGTTATGAGTAGCGTACTCATACCACATTGCTTTCGACAATCTAAAAAATTTGAACAAAAATTAAGTTGCACCAAAATCGGTCGGGTTTAGACTCAAATGTGTGGAAATACATATATACATATTCACGTGTACAAATAAGAATTCGAGTAAAGATGGTGGAATATTTGCAAAAAAGTACATATGACGCATTGTTATGAGTAGCGTACTCGTACCACATTGCTTTCGACAATCTTGAAAATTATAAGAAAAAACTAAGTTGCTCCCAAATCGGTCGGGTTAAGACTCAAATGTGTCGAAATACATATATTTTTACTCATACAAAATATGAACTCAATTAAAGATGATAAAATTTTTGCAAAAAAATCCATATGACCCATTGTTATGAGTAGCGTACTCGTACGACATTGCTTTCGACAATTTTAAAAATTTGAACAAAAATTAACTTGCTCCAAAATCGGTCGGGCTTACACTCAAATGTGTGGAAATACCAATATTTTTACGGATTCAAAATAATAACGGGAATAAAGATGATGAAATTTTTGCAAAAAAGTCCATTTGACACATTGTTATGAGTAGCGTACTCATACCACATTGCTTTCGACAATCTAAAAAATTTGAACAAAAATTTAGTAGCACCAAAGTCGGTCAGACTTAGTCTCAAATGTTTGGAAATACATATATATTCACGTGTACAAAATAAGAACTCGAATAAAGATGATGGATTTTTTTGCAAAAAAGTCCATATGACACATTGTTATGAGTAGGGTACTCATACCACATTGCTTTCGACAATCTAAAAAATTTGAACAAAAATTAACTTGCTCTAAAATCGGTCGGGTTTAGACTCAAATGTATGGAAATACATATATATTCACGTGTACAAAATAAGAACTCGAATAAATATGATGAAATTTTTGCAAAAAAGTCCATATGACACATTGTTATGAGTAGCGTACTCATACCACATTGCTTTCGACAATCTTGACAATTTGAACAAAAATTAAATTGCTCTAAAATCGGTCGGGTTTAGACTCAAATGTGTGAAAATACATATATATTCACGTGAACAAAAAAAGAACTCGAATAAAGTTGATGAAATTTTTGCAAAAAAATCTATATGACGCATTGTTATGAGTAGCATACTCATACCACATTGCTTTCGACAATATTGAAAATTATAAGAAAAATTAAGTAGCTCAAAAATCGGTCGGATTTAGACTCAAATGTGTGGAAATACATATATATTCACGGGTACCAAATAAGAACTCGAATTAAAATGGTGAAATTTTTGCAAAAAAGTCCATATGACACATTGTTATGAGTAACGTACTCATACCACATTGCTTTCGACAATCTAAAAAATTTGAACAAAAATTAACTTGCTCCAAAATCGGTCGGATTTAGACTCAAATGTGTGGAAATACATATATTTTTAGGGATACAAAATAAGAACTGAAATAAAGATGACGAAATTTTTGCAAAAAAATCCATATGACCCATTGTTATGAGAAGCGTACTCATACGACATTGCTTTCAACAATCTTGAAAATTTGAACAAAAATTAACTTGCTCTAAAATCGGTCGGGTTTAGACTCAAATGTGTGGAATAACATATATTTTTACTCATACAAAATATGAACTCGAATAAAGATGATGAAATTTTTGCAAAAAAATCCGTATGATCCATTGTTATGAGTAGCGTACTCATACGACATTGATTTCGACAATCTTGAAAATTTGAACAAAAATTAAGTAGCTCCAAAATCGGTCGGGTTTAGACTCAAATGTGTGGAAATACGTATATTTTTACGGATACAAAATAAGAACTGGAATAAAGATGATGAAATTTTTGCAAAAAAATCCATATGACCCATTGTTATGAGTAGCGTACTCATACCACATTGCTTTCGACAATCTAAAAAATTTGAACAAAAATTAACTTGCTCCAAAATCGGTCGGATTTAGACTCAAATGTGTGGAAATACATATATATTCACGTGTACAAAATAAGAACTCGAATAAAGATGATGGATTTTTTTGCAAAAAAGTCCATATGACACATTGTTATGAGTAGCGTACTCATACCACATTGCTTTCGACAATCTAAAAAATTTGAACAAAAATTAACTTGCTCCAAAATCGGTCGGATTTAGACTCAAATGTGTGGAAATACATATATTTTTACGGATACAAAATAAGAACTGGAATAAAGATGATGAAATTTTTGCAAAAAAAAACAATTTGACCCATTGTGATGAGTAGCGTACTCGTACGACATTGCTTTCGACAATCTTAAAAATTTGAACAAAAATTAAGTTGCTCAAAAATCGGTCGGGTTTATACTCAAATGTGTGGAAATACATATATATTCACGTGTACAAAATAAGAACTCGAATAAAGATGTTGAAATTTTTGCAAAAAAGTCCATTTGACACATTGTTATGAGTAGCGTACTCATATCACATTTCTTTCGACAATCTAAAAAATTTTAACAAAAATTTAGTTGCTCCAAAATCGGTCGGATATAGACTCAAATGTATGGAAATGCATATATATTCACGTGAATAAAATAAGAACTCGGATAAAGATGTTGAAATTTTTGCAAAAAAATCCAAATGACGCAATGTTATGAGTAACGTACTCATACCACATTGCTTTCGACAATCTTGAAAATTTGAGCAAAAATTAAGTTGCTCCAAAGTCGGTCGGGTTTAGACTCAAATGTGTGGAAATACATACATATTCACGTATACAAAATAAGAATTCGATTAAAGATGATGAAATTTTTGCAAAAAAAAACAATTTGACCCATTGTGATGAGTAGCGTACTCGTACGACATTGCTTTCGACAATCTAAAAAATTTGAACAAAAATTAAGTTGCTCCAAAATCGGTCGGGTTTAGACTCAAATGTGTGGAAATACATACATATTCACGTGTACAAAAAAAGAACTCGATTAAAGATGGTGGAATTTTTGCAAAAGAGTCCATATAACACATTGTTATGAGTCGCGTAGTCATATCACATTTCTTTCGACAATCTAAAAAATTTGAACAAAAATTTAGTTGCTCCAAAATCGGTCGGATTTAGACTCAAATGTGTGGAAATACATATATATTCACGTGAATAAAATAAGAACTCGGATAAAGATGTTGAAATTTTTGCAAAAAAATCCAAATGACGCAATGTTATGAGTAGCGTACTCATACCACATTGCTTTCGACAATCTTGAAAATTTGAACAAAAATTAAGTTGCTCCAAAGTCGGTCGGGTTTAGACTCAAATGTGTGGAAATACATACATATTCACGTATACAAAATAAGAATTCGATTAAAGATGGTGGGATATTTGCAAAAAAGTCCATATGACACATTGTTATGAGTTTAGACTCAAATGTGTGGAAATACATATATATTAACGTATACAAAATAAGAACTCGAACAAAGATGAATAAATTTTTTCAAAAAAATCCAAATGACGCATTGTTATGAGTTGCGTTTTTATACCACATTGTTTTCGACAATCTAAAAAATTTGAACAAAAATTAAGTTGCTCCAAAATCAGTCGGGTTTAGACACAAATGTTTGGGAATACATAAATATTCACGTGAACAAAGTAAGAACTCGAATAAAGATCATGAACTTTTTGCAAAAAATCCATATGACACATTGTTATGGGTAGCGTACTCATACCACATTGCTTTCGACAATCTTGAAAATTTGAACAAAAATTAAGTAGCTCCAAAATCGGTCGGGTTTAGACTCAAATGTGTGGAAATACATATATGTTCACGTGTACAAAATAAGAACTCGAATAAAGATGTTGAAATTTTTGAAAAAAAGTCCATTTGACACATTGTTATGAATAGCGTACTCATACCACATTGCTTTCGACAATCTAAAAAATTTGAACAAAAATTAAGTTGCTCCAAAATCGGTCGGGTTTAGACTCAAATGTGTGGAAATACATACATATTCACGTGTACAAAATAAGAATTCGATTAAAGATGGTGGAATATTTGCAAAAAAGTCCATATGACGCATTATTATGAGTAGCGTACTCGTACCACATTGCTTTCGACAATCTTGAAAATTATAAGAAAAAACTAAGTTGCTCCAAAATCGGTCGGGTTTAGACTCAAATGAGTGGAAATACATATATATGTATTCACGTGAACAAAATATGAACTCGAATAAAGTTGATTAAATTTTTTCAAAAAAATCCAAATGACGCATTGTTATGAGTTGCGTTTTTATACCACATTGTTTTCGACAATCTAAAAAATTTGAACAAAAATTAAGTTGCTCCAAAATCAGTCGGGTTTAGACACAAATGTTTGGGAATACATAAATATTCACGTGAACAAAGTAAGAACTCGAATAAAGATCATGAACTTTTTGCAAAAAATCCATATGACACATTGTTATGGGTAGCGTACTCATACCACATTGCTTTCGACAATCTTGAAAATTTGAACAAAAATTAAGTTGCTCCAAAATCGGTCGGGTTTAGACTCAAATGTGTGGAAATACATACATATTCACGTGTACAAAATAAGAATTCGATTAAAGATGGTGGAATATTTGCAAAAAAGTCCATATGACGCATTGTTATGAGTAGCGTACTCGTGCGACATTGCTTTCGACAATCTAAAAAATTTGAACAAAAATTAAGTTGCTCCAAAATCGGTTGGGTTTAGACTCAAATGTGTGGAAATACATATACATATATTCACGTGAAGAAAATAAGAACTCGAATAAAGTTGATGAAATTTTTGCAAAAAAATCCATAAGACCCATTGTTATGAGTAGCGTACTCATACCACATTGCTTTCGACAATCTTGAAAATTTGAACAAAAATTAAGTAGCTCCAAAATCGGTCGGGTTTAGACTCAAATGTGTGGAAATACATATATGTTCACGTGTACAAAATAAGAACTCGAATAAAGATGTTGAAATTTTTGAAAAAAAGTCCATTTGACACATTGTTATGAATAGCGTACTCATACCACATTGCTTTCGACAATCTAAAAAATTTGAACAAAAATTAACTTGCTCAAAAATCGGTCGGGGTTAGACTCAAATGTGTGGAAATACATATATTTTTTCTGATACAAAATATGAACTCGATTAAAGATGATGAAATTTCTGCAAAAAAATCCATATGACCCATTGTTATGAGTAGCGTACTCATACGACATTGCTTTCGACAATCTTGAAAATTTGAACAAAAATTAACTTGCTCCAAATCGGTCGGGGTTAGACTCAAATGTGTGGAAATACATATATTTTTTCTCATACAAAATATGAACTCGATTAAAGATGATGAAATTTTTGCAAAAAAATCCATATGACCCATTGTTATGAGTAGCGTACTCGTACGACATTGCTTTCGACAATCTTAAAAATTTGAACAAAAATTAAGTTGCTCCAAAATCAGTCGGGTTTAGACTCAAATGTGTGGAAAAACATATATATTCACGTGTACAAAATAAGAACTCGAATAAAGATGTTTAAATTTTTGCAAAAAAGTCCATTTGACACATTGTTATGAGTAGCGTACTCATATCACATTTCTTTCGACAATCTAAAAAATTTGAAGAAAAATTTAGTTGCTCCAAAATCGGTCGGATTTTGACTCAAATGTGTGGAAATACATATATATTCACGTGAATAAAATTAGAACTCGGATAAAGATGTTGAAATTTTTGCAAAAAAATCCAAATGACGCAATGTTATGAGTAGCGTACTCCAAAATCGGTCGGGTTTAGACTCAAATGTGTGGAAAAACATACATATTCACATGTACAAAATACGAATTCGATTAAAAATGGTGGAATATTTGCAAAAGAGTCAATATGACACATTGTTACGAGTAGCGTACTCATATCACATTGCTTTCGACAATCTAAAAAATTTGTACAAAAATTAAGTTGCTCCAAAATCAGTCGGGTTTAGACACAAATGTTTGGAAATACATAAATATTCACGTGAACAAAATTAGAACTCGAATAAAGATGATGCAATTTTTGCAAAAAATCCATATGACACATTGTTATGGGTAGCGTACTCATATCACATTGCTTTCGACAATCTAAAAAATTTTAACAAAAATTAAGTTGCTCCAAAATCGGTCGGGTTTAGACTCAAATGTGTGGAAATACATACATATTCACTTGTACAAAATAAGAATTCGATTAAAGATGGTGGAATATTTGCAAAAAAGTCCATATGACACATTGTTATGAGTAGCGTACTCATATCACATTGCTTTCGACAATCTAAAAAATTTGAACAAAAATTAACTTGCTCCAAAATCGGTCGGG
The DNA here is from genome assembly GCA_963971545.1 of Philophylla caesio. NCBI lineage: Eukaryota > Metazoa > Arthropoda > Insecta > Diptera > Tephritidae > Philophylla > Philophylla caesio. The sequence goes on from OZ020607.1 coordinate 82,700,018, forward strand.
TTTAGACTCAAATGTGTGGAAATATATACATATTCACGTGTACAAAATAAGAACTCGATTAAAGATGATGGAATTTTTGCAAAAAAGTCCATATGTCTCATAGTTATGAGTAGCGTACTCATACCACAGTGCTTTCGACAATCTAAAAAATTTTAACAAAAATTAAGTTGCTCCAAAATCGGTCGGGTTTAGACTCAAATGTGTGGAAATACATACATATTCACGTGTACAAAATAAGAATTCGATTAAAGATGGTGGAATATTTGCAAAAAAGTCCATATGACGCATTGTTATGAGTAGCGTACTCGTACCACATTGCTTTCGACAATCTTCAAAAGTATAAGAAAAACTAAGTTGCTCCAAAATCGGTCGGGTTTAGACTCAAATGTGTGGAAATACATATATATTCACGTGAACAAAATATTAACTCGATTAAAGATTATGCAATTTTTGAAAAAAAATCCAAATGACGCATTGTTATGAGTAGCGTACTCGTGCGACATTGCTTTCGACAATCTAAAAAATTTGAACAAAAATTAAGTTGCTCCAAAATCGGTCGGATATAGACTCAAATGTATGGAAATGCATATATATTCACGTGAATAAAATAAGAACTCGGATAAAGATGTTGAAATTTTTGCAAAAAAATCCAAATGACGCAATGTTATGAGTAACGTACTCATACCACATTGCTTTCGACAATCTTGAAAATTTGAGCAAAAATTAAGTTGCTCCAAAGTCGGTCGGGTTTAGACTCAAATGTGTGGAAATACATACATATTCACGTATACAAAATAAGAATTCGATTAAAGATGATGAAATTTTTGCAAAAAAAAACAATTTGACCCATTGTGATGAGTAGCGTACTCGTACGACATTGCTTTCGACAATCTTAAAAATTTGAACAAAAATTAAGTTGCTCAAAAATCGGTCGGGTTTATACTCAAATGTGTGGAAATACATATATATTCACGTGTACAAAATAAGAACTCGAATAAAGATGTTGAAATTTTTGCAAAAAAGTCCATTTGACACATTGTTATGAGTAGCGTACTCATATCACATTTCTTTCGACAATCTAAAAAATTTTAACAAAAATTTAGTTGCTCCAAAATCGGTCGGATATAGACTCAAATGTATGGAAATGCATATATATTCACGTGAATAAAATAAGAACTCGGATAAAGATGTTGAAATTTTTGCAAAAAAATCCAAATGACGCAATGTTATGAGTAACGTACTCATACCACATTGCTTTCGACAATCTTGAAAATTTGAGCAAAAATTAAGTTGCTCCAAAGTCGGTCGGGTTTAGACTCAAATGTGTGGAAATACATACATATTCACGTATACAAAATAAGAATTCGATTAAAGATGATGAAATTTTTGCAAAAAAAAACAATTTGACCCATTGTGATGAGTAGCGTACTCGTACGACATTGCTTTCGACAATCTAAAAAATTTGAACAAAAATTAAGTTGCTCCAAAATCGGTCGGGTTTAGACTCAAATGTGTGGAAATACATACATATTCACGTGTACAAAAAAAGAACTCGATTAAAGATGGTGGAATTTTTGCAAAAGAGTCCATATAACACATTGTTATGAGTCGCGTAGTCATATCACATTTCTTTCGACAATCTAAAAAATTTGAACAAAAATTTAGTTGCTCCAAAATCGGTCGGATTTAGACTCAAATGTGTGGAAATACATATATATTCACGTGAATAAAATAAGAACTCGGATAAAGATGTTGAAATTTTTGCAAAAAAATCCAAATGACGCAATGTTATGAGTAGCGTACTCATACCACATTGCTTTCGACAATCTTGAAAATTTGAACAAAAATTAAGTTGCTCCAAAGTCGGTCGGGTTTAGACTCAAATGTGTGGAAATACATACATATTCACGTATACAAAATAAGAATTCGATTAAAGATGGTGGGATATTTGCAAAAAAGTCCATATGACACATTGTTATGAGTTTAGACTCAAATGTGTGGAAATACATATATATTAACGTATACAAAATAAGAACTCGAACAAAGATGAATAAATTTTTTCAAAAAAATCCAAATGACGCATTGTTATGAGTTGCGTTTTTATACCACATTGTTTTCGACAATCTAAAAAATTTGAACAAAAATTAAGTTGCTCCAAAATCAGTCGGGTTTAGACACAAATGTTTGGGAATACATAAATATTCACGTGAACAAAGTAAGAACTCGAATAAAGATCATGAACTTTTTGCAAAAAATCCATATGACACATTGTTATGGGTAGCGTACTCATACCACATTGCTTTCGACAATCTTGAAAATTTGAACAAAAATTAAGTAGCTCCAAAATCGGTCGGGTTTAGACTCAAATGTGTGGAAATACATATATGTTCACGTGTACAAAATAAGAACTCGAATAAAGATGTTGAAATTTTTGAAAAAAAGTCCATTTGACACATTGTTATGAATAGCGTACTCATACCACATTGCTTTCGACAATCTAAAAAATTTGAACAAAAATTAAGTTGCTCCAAAATCGGTCGGGTTTAGACTCAAATGTGTGGAAATACATACATATTCACGTGTACAAAATAAGAATTCGATTAAAGATGGTGGAATATTTGCAAAAAAGTCCATATGACGCATTATTATGAGTAGCGTACTCGTACCACATTGCTTTCGACAATCTTGAAAATTATAAGAAAAAACTAAGTTGCTCCAAAATCGGTCGGGTTTAGACTCAAATGAGTGGAAATACATATATATGTATTCACGTGAACAAAATATGAACTCGAATAAAGTTGATTAAATTTTTTCAAAAAAATCCAAATGACGCATTGTTATGAGTTGCGTTTTTATACCACATTGTTTTCGACAATCTAAAAAATTTGAACAAAAATTAAGTTGCTCCAAAATCAGTCGGGTTTAGACACAAATGTTTGGGAATACATAAATATTCACGTGAACAAAGTAAGAACTCGAATAAAGATCATGAACTTTTTGCAAAAAATCCATATGACACATTGTTATGGGTAGCGTACTCATACCACATTGCTTTCGACAATCTTGAAAATTTGAACAAAAATTAAGTTGCTCCAAAATCGGTCGGGTTTAGACTCAAATGTGTGGAAATACATACATATTCACGTGTACAAAATAAGAATTCGATTAAAGATGGTGGAATATTTGCAAAAAAGTCCATATGACGCATTGTTATGAGTAGCGTACTCGTGCGACATTGCTTTCGACAATCTAAAAAATTTGAACAAAAATTAAGTTGCTCCAAAATCGGTTGGGTTTAGACTCAAATGTGTGGAAATACATATACATATATTCACGTGAAGAAAATAAGAACTCGAATAAAGTTGATGAAATTTTTGCAAAAAAATCCATAAGACCCATTGTTATGAGTAGCGTACTCATACCACATTGCTTTCGACAATCTTGAAAATTTGAACAAAAATTAAGTAGCTCCAAAATCGGTCGGGTTTAGACTCAAATGTGTGGAAATACATATATGTTCACGTGTACAAAATAAGAACTCGAATAAAGATGTTGAAATTTTTGAAAAAAAGTCCATTTGACACATTGTTATGAATAGCGTACTCATACCACATTGCTTTCGACAATCTAAAAAATTTGAACAAAAATTAACTTGCTCAAAAATCGGTCGGGGTTAGACTCAAATGTGTGGAAATACATATATTTTTTCTGATACAAAATATGAACTCGATTAAAGATGATGAAATTTCTGCAAAAAAATCCATATGACCCATTGTTATGAGTAGCGTACTCATACGACATTGCTTTCGACAATCTTGAAAATTTGAACAAAAATTAACTTGCTCCAAATCGGTCGGGGTTAGACTCAAATGTGTGGAAATACATATATTTTTTCTCATACAAAATATGAACTCGATTAAAGATGATGAAATTTTTGCAAAAAAATCCATATGACCCATTGTTATGAGTAGCGTACTCGTACGACATTGCTTTCGACAATCTTAAAAATTTGAACAAAAATTAAGTTGCTCCAAAATCAGTCGGGTTTAGACTCAAATGTGTGGAAAAACATATATATTCACGTGTACAAAATAAGAACTCGAATAAAGATGTTTAAATTTTTGCAAAAAAGTCCATTTGACACATTGTTATGAGTAGCGTACTCATATCACATTTCTTTCGACAATCTAAAAAATTTGAAGAAAAATTTAGTTGCTCCAAAATCGGTCGGATTTTGACTCAAATGTGTGGAAATACATATATATTCACGTGAATAAAATTAGAACTCGGATAAAGATGTTGAAATTTTTGCAAAAAAATCCAAATGACGCAATGTTATGAGTAGCGTACTCCAAAATCGGTCGGGTTTAGACTCAAATGTGTGGAAAAACATACATATTCACATGTACAAAATACGAATTCGATTAAAAATGGTGGAATATTTGCAAAAGAGTCAATATGACACATTGTTACGAGTAGCGTACTCATATCACATTGCTTTCGACAATCTAAAAAATTTGTACAAAAATTAAGTTGCTCCAAAATCAGTCGGGTTTAGACACAAATGTTTGGAAATACATAAATATTCACGTGAACAAAATTAGAACTCGAATAAAGATGATGCAATTTTTGCAAAAAATCCATATGACACATTGTTATGGGTAGCGTACTCATATCACATTGCTTTCGACAATCTAAAAAATTTTAACAAAAATTAAGTTGCTCCAAAATCGGTCGGGTTTAGACTCAAATGTGTGGAAATACATACATATTCACTTGTACAAAATAAGAATTCGATTAAAGATGGTGGAATATTTGCAAAAAAGTCCATATGACACATTGTTATGAGTAGCGTACTCATATCACATTGCTTTCGACAATCTAAAAAATTTGAACAAAAATTAACTTGCTCCAAAATCGGTCGGGTTTAGACTCAAATGTGTGGAAATATATACATATTCACGTGTACAAAATAAGAACTCGATTAAAGATGATGGAATTTTTGCAAAAAAGTCCATATGTCTCATAGTTATGAGTAGCGTACTCATACCACAGTGCTTTCGACAATCTAAAAAATTTTAACAAAAATTAAGTTGCTCCAAAATCGGTCGGGTTTAGACTCAAATGTGTGGAAATACATACATATTCACGTGTACAAAATAAGAATTCGATTAAAGATGGTGGAATATTTGCAAAAAAGTCCATATGACGCATTGTTATGAGTAGCGTACTCGTACCACATTGCTTTCGACAATCTTCAAAAGTATAAGAAAAACTAAGTTGCTCCAAAATCGGTCGGGTTTAGACTCAAATGTGTGGAAATACATATATATTCACGTGAACAAAATATTAACTCGATTAAAGATTATGCAATTTTTGAAAAAAAATCCAAATGACGCATTGTTATGAGTAGCGTACTCGTACGACATTGCTTTCGACAATCTAAAAAATTTGAACAAAAATTAAGTTGCTCCAAAATCGGTCGGGTTTAGACTTAAATGTGTGGAAATACATATATATTCACGTGAACAAAATAAGAACTCGAATAAAGTTGATGAAATTTTTGCAAAAAAATCCATATGACCCATTGTTATGAGTAGCGTACTCATACCACATTGCTTTCGACAATCTTGAAAATTTGAACAAAAATTAAGTTGTTCTAAAATCGGTCGGGTTTAGACTCAAATGTGTGGAAATACATATATGTTCACGTGTACAAAATAAGAACTCGAATAAAGATGTTGACATTTTTGCAAAAAAGTCCATTTGACACATTGTTATAAATAGCGTACTCATACCACATTACTTTCGACAATCTAAAAAATTTGAACAAAAATTAACTTGCTCCAAAATCGGTCGGGTTTAGACTCAAATGTGTGGAAATACATATATTTTTACGGATACAAAATAAGAACTGGAATAAAAATGATGAAAGTTTTGCAAAAAAAATCCATATGACCCATTGCTATGAGTAGCGTACTCATACGATATTGCTTTCAACAATCTTGAAAATTTGAACAAAAATTAACATGCTCTAAAATCGGTCGGGTTTAGACTCAAATGTGTGGAAATACATATATTTTTACTCATACAAAATATGAACTCGAATGAAGATGACGAAATTTTTGCAAAAAAATCCATACGACCCATTGTTATGAGTAGCGTACTCATACGACATTGCTTTCGACAAACTTGAAAATTTGAACATAAATTAACTTGCTCCAAAATCGGTCGGGTTTAGACTCAAATGTGTGGAAATACATATATTTTTACTTATACAAAATATGAACTCGATTAAAGATGATGAAATTTTTGCAAAAAAATCCATATGACTCATTGTTATGAGTAGCGTACTCGTACGACATTGCTTTCGACAATTTTAAAAATTTGAACAAAAATTAACTTGCTCCAAAATCGGTCGGGTTTAGACTCAAATGTGTGGAAATACATATAGTTTTACGGATACAAAATAAGAACTGGAATAAAGATGATGGATTTTTTGCAAAAAAGTCCATATGTCACATTGTTATGAGTAGCGTACTCATACCACAGTGCTTTCCACAATCTAAAAAATTTGAACAAAAATTAAGTTTCTCCAAAATCGGTCGGGTTTAGACTCAAATGTGTGGAAATACATACATATTCACGTGTACAAAATAAGAATTCGATTAAAGATGGTGGAATATTTGCAAAAAAGTCCATATGACACATTGTTATGAGTAACGTACTCATACCACAGTGCTTTCGACAATCTAAAAAATTTGAACAAAAATTAACTTGCTCCAAAATCGGACGGGTTTAGACTCAAATGTGTGGAAATACATACATATTCACGTGTACAAAATAAGAACTCGATTAAAGATGATGGATTTTTTGCAAAAAAGTCCATATGTCACATTGTTATGAGTAGCGTACTCATACCACAGTGCTTTCGACAATCTAAAAAATTTGAACAAAAATTAAGTTGCTCCAAAATCGGTCGGGTTTAGACTCAAATGTGTGAAAATACATACATATTCACGTGTACAAAATAAGAACTCGATTAAAGATGATGGATTTTTTGCAAAAAAGTCCATATGTCACATTGTTATGAGTAGCGTACTCATACCACAGTGCTTTCGACAATCTAAAAAATTTTAACAAAAATTAAGTTGCTCCAAAATCGGTCGGGTTTAGACTCAAATGTGTGGAAATACATACATATTCACGTATAAAAAATAAGAATTCGATTAAAGATGGTGGAATATTTGCAAAAAAGTCCATATGACACATTGTTATGAGTAGCGTACTCATACCACAGTGCTTTCGACAATCTAAAAAATTTGAACAAAAATTAACTTGCTCCAAAATCGGTCGGGTTTAGACTCAAATGTGTGGAAATACATACATATTCACGTGTACAAAATAAGAACTCGATTAAAGATGATGGATTTTTTGCAAAAAAGTCCATATGTCACATTGTTATGAGTAGCGTACTCATACCACAGTGCTTTCGACAATCTAAAAAATTTGAACAAAAATTAAGTTGCTCCAAAATCGGTCGGGTTTAGACTCAAATGTGTGGAAATACATACATATTCACGTGTACAAAATAAGAATTCGATTAAAGATGGTGGAATATTTGCAAAAAAGTCCATATGACACATTGTTATGAGTAGCGTACTCATACCACAGTGCTTTCGACAATCTAAAAAATTTGAACAAAAATTAACTTGCTCCAAAATCGGTCGGGTTTAGACTCAAATGTGTGGAAATACATACATATTCACGAGTACATAATAAGAACTCGAATAAAGTTGATGAAATTTTTGCAAAAAAATCCATATGACGCATTGTTATGAGTAGCGTACTCATACCACATTGCTTTCGACAATCTTGAAAATTTGAACAAAAATAAAGTTGCTCCAAAATCGGTCGGGTTTAGACTCAAATGTGTGGAAATACATATATATTCACGTGTACAAAAAAAGAACTCGAATAAAGATGTTGAAATGTTTGCAAAAAAGTCCATTTGACACATTGTTATGAGTAGCGTACTCATACCACATTGCTTTCGACAATCTAAAAAATTTGAACAAAAATTAACTTGCTCCAAAATCGGTCGGGTTTAGACTCAAATGTGTGGAAATACATACATATTCACGTGTACAAAATAAGAACTCGATTAAAGATGATGGATTTTTTGCAAAAAAGTCCATATGTCACATTGTTATGAGTAGCGTACTCATACCACAGTGCTTTCGACAATCTAAAAAATTTGAACAAAAATTAAGTTGCTCCAAAATCGGTCGGGTTTAGACTCAAATGTGTGGAAATACATACATATTCACGTGTACAAAATAAGAATTCGATTAAAGATGGTGGAATATTTCCAAAAAAGTCCATATGACACATTGTTATGAGTAGCGTACTCATACCACAGTGCTTTCGACAATCTAAAAAATTTGAACAAAAATTAACTTGCTCCAAAATCGGTCGGGTTTAGACTCAAATGTGTGGAAATACATACATATTCACGAGTACATAATAAGAACTCGAATAAAGTTGATGAAATTTTTGCAAAAAAATCCATATGACGCATTGTTATGAGTAGCGTACTCATACCACATTGCTTTCGACAATCTTGAAAATTTGAACAAAAATTAAGTTGCTCCAAAATCGGTCGGGTTTAGACTCAAATGTGTGGAAATACATATATATTCACGTGTACAAAAAAAGAACTCGAATAAAGATGTTGAAATGTTTGCAAAAAAGTCCATTTGACACATTGTTATGAGTAGCGTACTCATACCACATTGCTTTCGACAATCTAAAAAATTTGAACAAAAATTAACTTGCTCCAAAATCGGTCGGGTTGAGACTCAAATGTGTGGAAATACATATATTTTTACGGATACAAAATAAGAACTGGAATAAAGATGATGAAATTTTTGCAAAAAAATCCATATGACCCATTGTTATGAGTAGCGTACTCATACGACATTGCTTTCAACAATCTTGAAAATTTGAACAAAAATTAACTTGCTCTAAAATCGGTCGGGTTACGACTCAAATGTGTGGTATAACATATATTTTTACTCATACAAAATATGAACTCGAATAAAGATGATGAAATTTTTGCAAAAAAATCCATATGACCCATTGTTATGAGTAGCGTACTCATACGACATTGCTTTCGACAATCTTGAAAATTTGAACATAAATTAACTTGCTCCAAAATCGGTCGGGTTTAGACTCAAATGTGTGGAAATACATATATTTTTACTTATACAAAATATGAACTCGATTAAAGATGATGAAATTTTTGCAAAAAAATCCATATGACTCATTGTTATGAGTAGCGTACTCGTACGACATTGCTTTCGACAATTTTTAAAATTTGAACAAAAATTAACTTGCTCCAAAATCGGTCGGGTTTAGACTCAAATGTGTGGAAATACATATAGTTTTACGGATACAAAATAAGAACTGGAATAAAGATGATGGATTTTTTGCAAAAAAGTCCATATGTCACATTGTTATGAGTAGCGTACTCATACCACAGTGCTTTCCACAATCTAAAAAATTTGAACAAAAATTAAGTTTCTCCAAAATCGGTCGGGTTTAGACTCAAATGTGTGGAAATACATACATATTCACGTGTACAAAATAAGAATTCGATTAAAGATGGTGGAATATTTGCAAAAAAGTCCATATGACACATTGTTATGAGTAACGTACTCATACCACAGTGCTTTCGACAATCTAAAAAATTTGAACAAAAATTAACTTGCTCCAAAATCGGTCGGGTTTAGACTCAAATGTGTGGAAATACATACATATTCACGTGTACAAAATAAGAACTCGATTAAAGATGATGGATTTTTTGCAAAAAAGTCCATATGTCACATTGTTATGAGTAGCGTACTCATACCACAGTGCTTTCGACAATCTAAAAAATTTGAACAAAAATTAAGTTGCTCCAAAATCGGTCGGGTTTAGACTCAAATGTGTGGAAATACATACATATTCACGTGTACAAAATAAGAACTCGATTAAAGATGATGGATTTTTTGCAAAAAAGTCCATATGTCACATTGTTATGAGTAGCGTACTCATACCACAGTGCTTTCGACAATCTAAAAAATTTGAACAAAAATTAAGTTGCTCCAAAATCGGTCGGGTTTAGACTCAAATGTGTGGAAATACATACATATTCACGTATAAAAAATAAGAATTCGATTAAAGATGGTGGAATATTTGCAAAAAAGTCCATATGACACATTGTTATGAGTAGCGTACTCATACCACAGTGCTTTCGACAATCTAAAAAATTTGAACAAAAATTAACTTGCTCCAAAATCGGTCGGGTTTAGACTCAAATGTGTGGAAATACATACATATTCACGTGTACAAAATAAGAACTCGATTAAAGATGATGGATTTTTTGCAAAAAAGTCCATATGTCACATTGTTATGAGTAGCGTACTCATACCACAGTGCTTTCGACAATCTAAAAAATTTGAACAAAAATTAAGTTGCTCCAAAATCGGTCGGGTTTAGACTCAAATGTGTGGAAATACATACATATTCACGTGTACAAAATAAGAATTCGATTAAAGATGGTGGAATATTTGCAAAAAAGTCCATATGACACATTGTTATGAGTAGCGTACTCATACCACAGTGCTTTCGACAATCTAAAAAATTTGAACAAAAATTAACTTGCTCCAAAATCGGTCGGGTACAGACTCAAATGTGTGGAAATACATACATATTCACGAGTACATAATAAGAACTCGAATAAAGTTGATGAAATTTTTGCAAAAAAATCCATATGACGCATTGTTATGAGTAGCGTACTCATACCACATTGCTTTCGACAATCTTGAAAATTTGAACAAAAATTAAGTTGCTCCAAAATCGGTCGGGTTTAGACTCAAATGTGTCGAAATACATATATATTCACGTGTACAAAAAAAGAACTCGAATAAAGATGTTGAAATGTTTGCAAAAAAGTCCATTTGACACATTGTTATGAGTAGCGTACTCATACCACATTGCTTTCGACAATCTAAAAAATTTGAACAAAAATTAACTTGCTCCATATACATATATTCATGTGAATAAAATAAGAACTCCGATAAAGATTTTGAAATTTTTGCAAAAAATCCAAATGACGCAATGTTATGAGTAGCGTACTCATACCACATTGCTTTCGACAATCTTGAAAATTTGAACAAAAATTAAGTTGCTCCAAAATCGGTCGGGTTTAGACTCAAATGTGTGGAAATACATATATATTCACGTGTACAAAAAAAGAACTCGAATAAAGATGTTGAAATGTTTGCAAAAAAGTCCATTTGACACACTGTTATGAGTAGCGTACTCATACCACATTGCTTTCGACAATCTAAAATAAAAATGAAGGAGGCTGTGTCAGAGACACGGCCATTAAGTTTAACGTAGAATACGCCATCCGATAAGACAGAAAACATATGTATAATGATAATTTATAATGATAAATAATACAAGCAAATGAATTTCTTTATTTGATAGTTACTTTTGATGATATACATAAGCTTATGATAGGAAAATAGGATAAAAATGTTTTTAATTTATCAATTAAATTTCTCGCAAAAACGAAGTCAATGGTAGTTATCAATAGTAAAGATAAATGATAAATAACAGTCCCAAATCTATTTGATTATTTGAAAGTTACTTTTGAGAATATAGGCTTATGATGGGAAAAATAGGATAAATATGTTTTTAAATTAACATTTAAATTTCTCGCAAAATCTAAGTCAATGGTTGTGTTATCAATAGTTGTGGGAGCATCATTTCGAATATAATCCAAATTAAACGTATCGCTCATAACTTTCGCCAATCTAGTATTTGAAGTGATTTCTGTGTTAAAATCACCACCAATAAGCAGTAGTTGGCAGCGCTTTCTCTGCCTTTACTCTACTTTAACTTGCCCGCCTAAAATTATGCAATACAAAGAAAGGGCTGCACGAGTACATTTAAATCGCCCAACAGCAAACACTCAACCAAACACCACACACATATTTGTGTGCATGTGTTTATACAATTTTCATTTGCGAAATTTAAATATTAGGAAGATATCAACCAACATGAAATGTATGTCAAACGAAAGCTAACATCTTCATTTGACTACAAAAAAATTTTTAAAAAAAGTTATCGTGCCGTTTCCTTATAATTAAAGAAATAGAGATTACAACAATAAAAACCTGACACGGGTGCCCATACCGTAAGGTAAGACGTATTCTACGCCAAAATTTGAACAAAAATTAACTTGCTCCAAAATCGGTCGGGTTTAGACTCAAATGTGTGGAAATACATATATTTTTACGGATACAAAATAAGAACTGGAATAAAGATGATGAAATTTTTGCAAAAAAATCCATATGACCCATTGTTATGAGTAGCGTACTCATACGACATTGCTTTCAACAATCTTGAAAATTTGAACAAAAATCAGCTTGCTTTAAAATCGGTCGGGCTTAGACTCAAATATGTGGAATAACATATATTTTTACTCATACAAAATATGAACTCGAATAAAGATGTTGAAATTTTTGCAAAAAAGTCCATTTGACACATTGTTATAAGTAGCGTACTCATACCACATTGCTTTCGACAATCTAAAAAATTTGAACAAAAATTAACTTGCTCCAAAATCGGTCGGGTTTAGACTCAAATGTGTGCAAATACATACATATTCACGAGTACAAAATAAGAACTCGAATAAAGACGATGAAATTTTTGCAAAAAAATTCAAATGACATATTGTTATGAGTAGCGTACTCGTACGACATTGCTTTCGACAATCTAAAAAATTTGAACAAAAATTAAGTTGCTCCAAAATCGGTCGGGTTTAGACTCAAATGAGTGGAAATACATATATATTCACGTAAACAAAATAAGAACTCGAATAAATTTGATGACATTTTTGCAAAAAAATCCATATGACACATTGTTATGAGTAGCGTACTCATACCACATTGCTTTCGACAATCTTGAAAATTTGAACAAAAATTAAGTTGCTCCAAAATCGGTCGGGTTTAGACTCAAATGTGTGGAAATACATATATATTCACGTGTACAAAAAAAAAAACTCGAATAAAGATGTTGAAATTTTTGCAAAAAAGTCCATTTGACACATTGTTATGAGTAGCGTACTCATACCACATTGCTTTAGACAATCTAAAAAATTTGAACAAAAATTAAGTTGCTCCAAAATCGGTCGGGTTTAGACTCAAATGTGTGGAAATACATACATATTCACGTGTACAAAAAAAAGAACTCGATTAAAGATGGTGGAATTTTTGCAAAAGAGTCCATATAACACATTGTTATGAGTCGCGTACTCATATCACATTTCTTTCGACAATCTAAAAAATTTGAACAAAAATTTAGTTGCTCCAAAATCGGTCGGATTTAGACTCAAATGTGTGGAAATACGTATATATTCACGTGATTAAAATAAGAACTCGGACAAAGATGTTGAAATTTTTCAAAAAAATCCAAATGACGCAATGTTATGAGTAGCGTACTCATACCACATTGCTTTCGTCAATCTTGAAAATTTGAAAAAAAATTAAGTTGCTCCAAAATCGGTCGGGTTTAGACTCAAATGTGTGGAAATACATACATATTCACGTGTGCAAAATAAGAATTCGATTAAAGATGGTGGAATATTTGCAAAAAAGTCCATATGACACATTGTTATGAGTAGCGTACTCATATCACATTGCTTTCGACAATCTAAAAAATTTGAACAAAAATTTAGTTGCTCCAAAATCGGTCGGATTTAGACTCAAATGTGTGGAAATACATATATATTCACGTGAATAAAATAAGAACTCGGATAAAGATGTTGAAATTTTTGCAAAAAAATCCAAATGACGCAATGTTATGAGTAGCGTACTCATACCACATTGCTTTCGACAATCTTGAAAATTTGAACAAAAATTAAATTGCTCCAAAATCGGTCGGGTTTAGACTCAAATGTGTGGAAATACATACATATTCACGTGTGCAAAATAAGAATTCGATTAAAGATGGTGGAATATTTGCAAAAAAGTCCATATGACACGTTGTTATGAGTAGCGTACTCATATCACATTGCTTTCGACAATCTAAAAAATTTGAACAAAAATTAACTTGCTCCAAAATCGGTCGGGTTTAGACTCAAATGTGTGGAAATACATATATGTTCACGTGAACAAAATAAGAACTCGGATAAAGATGATGAAATTTTTACGAAAAAATACATATGACCCATTGTTATGAGTAGCGTACTCGTACGACATTGCTTTCGACAATCTAAAAAATTTGAACAAAAATTAACTTGCTCCAAAATCGGTCGGGTTTAGACTCAAATGTGTGCAAATACATACATATTCACGAGTACAAAATAAGAACTCGAATAAAGACGATGAAATTTTTGCAAAAAAATTCAAATGACATATTGTTATGAGTAGCGTACTCGTACGACATTGCTTTCGACAATCTAAAAAATTTGAACAAAAATTAAGTTGCTCCAAAATCGGTCGGGTTTAGACTCAAATGAGTGGAAATACATATATATTCATGTAAACAAAATAAGAACTCGAATAAATTTGATGACATTTTTGCAAAAAAATCCATATGACACATTGTTATGAGTAGCGTACTCATACCACATTGCTTTCGACAATCTTGAAAATTTGAACAAAAATTAAGTTGCTCCAAAATCGGTCGGGTTTAGACTCAAATGTGTGGAAATACACATATTTTTTCTCATACAAAATATGAACTCGATTAAAGATGATGAAATTTTTGCAAAAAAATACATATGACCCATTGTTATGAGTAGCGTACTCGTACGACATTGCTTTCGACAATCTTAAAAATTTGAACAAAAATTAAGCTGCTCCAAAATCGGTCGGGTTTAGACTCAAATGTGTGGAAATACATATATATTCACGTGTACAAAATAAGAACTCGAATAAAGATGTTGAAATTTTTGCAAAAAAGTCCATTCGACACATTGTTATGAGTAGCGTACTCATATCACATTGCTTTAGACAATCTAAAAAATTTGAACAAAAATAACTTGCTCCAAAATCGGTCGGGTTTAGACTCAAATGTGTGGAAATACATATATTTTTACGGATACAAAATTAGAACTGGAATAAAGATGATGAAATTTTTGCAAAAAAATCCATATGACCCATTGTTATGAGTAGCGTACTCGTACGACATTGCTTTCGACAATCTTGAAAATTTGAACAAAAATTAACTTGCTCCAAAATCGGTCGGGTTTAGACTCAAATGTGTGGAAATACATATACATATATTCACGTGAACAAAATAAGAACTCGGATAAAGATGATGAAATTTTTGCAAAAAAATCCATATGACCCATTGTTATGAGTAGCGTACTCGTACGACATTGCTTTCGACAATCTCGAAAATTTGAACAAAAATTAACTTGCTTCAAAATCGGTCGGGTTTAGACTCAAATGTGTGGAAATACATATATGTTCACGTGAACAAAATAAGAACTCGGATAAAGATGATGAAATTTTTGCAAAAAAATCCATATGACCCATTGTTATGAGTAGCGTACTCATACCACATTGCTTTCGACAATCTTGAAAATTTTAACTAAAATTAAGTTGCTCTAAAATCGGTCGGGTTTAGACTCAAATGTGTGGAAATACATATACATATATTCACGTGAACAAAATAAGAACTCGGATAAAGATGATGAAATTTTTGCAAAAAAGTCTATTTGACACATTGTTATGAGTAGCGTACTCATACCACATTGCTTTCAACAATCTTGAAAATTTGAACAAAAATTAACTTGCTCCAAAATCGGTCGGGTTTAGACTCAAATGTGTGGAAATACATATATTTTTTCTCATACAAAATATGAACTCGATTAAAGATGATGAAATTTTTGCAGACAAATACATATGACCCATTGTTATGAGTAGCGTACTCGTACGACATTGCTTTCGACAATCTTAAAAATTTGAACAAAAATTAAGCTGCTCCAAAATCGGTCGGGTTTAGACTCAAATGTGTGGAAATACATATATATTCACGTGTACAAAATAAGAACTCGAATAAAGATGTTGAAATATTTGCAAAAAAGTCCATTTGACACACTGTTATGAGTAGCGTACTCATATCACAATTCTCTTCGACAATCTAAAAAATTTGAACAAAAATTAAGTTGCTCCAAAATCGGTCGGATTTAGACTCAAATATGTGGAAATACATATATATTCACGTGAATAAAATAAGAACTCGGATAAAGATGATGAAATTTTTGCAAAAAAATTCAAATGACGTATTGTTATGAGTAGCGTACTCGTACGACATTGCTTTCGACAATCTTGAAATTTTTAACAAAAATTAACTTGCTCCAAAATCGGTCGGGTTTAGACTCAAATGTGTGGAAATACATATACATATATTCACGTGAACAAAATAAGAACTCGGATAAAGATGATGAAATTTTTGCAAAAAAATCCATATGACCCATTGTTATGAGTAGCGTACTCGTACGACATTGCTTTCGACAATCTGGAAAATTTGAACAAAAATTAACTTGCTCCAAAATCGGTCGGGTTTAGACTCAAATGTCTGGAAATACATACATATTCACGAGTACAAAATAAGAACTCGAATAAAGACGATGAAATTTTTGCAAAAAAATTCAAATGACGTAGATATTGTTATGAGTAGCGTACTCGTACGACATTGCTTTCGACAATCTAAAAAATTTGAACAAAAATTGAGTTGCTCCAAAATCGGTCGGTTTTAGACTCAAATGAGTGGAAATACATATATATTCACGTAAACAAAATAAGAACTCGAATAAATTTGATGAAATTTTTGCTAAAAAATCCAAATGACACATTGTTATGAGTAGCGTACTCATACCACATTGCTTTAGACAATCTAAAAAATTTTAACAAAAATTAACTTGCTCCAAAATCGGTCGGGTTTAGACTCAAATGTGGGGAAATACATATATTTTTACGGATACAAAATAAGAACTGGAATAAAGATGATGAAATTTTTGCAAAAAAATCCATATGACCCATTGTTATGAGTAGCGTACTCATACGACATTGCTTTCAACAATCTTGAAAATTTGAACAAAAATTAACTTGCTCTAAAATCGGTCGGGTTTAGACTCAAATGTGTGGAATAACATATATTTTTACTCATACAAAATATGAACTCGAATAAAGATGATGAAATTTTTGCAAAAAAATCCATATGACGCATTGTTATGAGTAGCGTACTCATACCACATTGCTTTCGACAATCTAAAAAATTTGAACAATAATTTAGTTGCTCCAAAATCGGTCGGGTTTAGGCTCAAATGTGTGGAAATACATATATATTCACGTGAATAAAATAAGAACTCGGATAAAGATGTTGAAATTTTTGCAAAAAAATCCAAATGACGCAATGTTATGAGTAGCGTACTCATACCACATTGCTTTCGACAATCTTGAAAATTTGAACAAAAATTAAGTTGCTCCAAAATCGGTCGGGTTTAGACTCAAATGTGTGGAAATACATACATATTCACGTGTGCAAAATAAGAATTCGATTAAAGATGGTAGAATATTTGCAAAAAAAGTCCATATGACACATTGTTATGAGTAGCGTACTCATATCACATTGCTTTCGACAATCTAAAAAATTTGAATAAAAATTAAGTTGCTCCAAAATCGGTCGGGTTTAGACTCAAATGTGTGGAATTACATACATATTCACGAGTACAAAATAAGAACTCGAATAAAGACGATGAAATTTTTGCAAAAAAATTCAAATGACGTATTGTTATGAGTAGCGTACTCGTACGACATTGCTTTCGACAATCTAAAAAATTTGAACAAAAACTAAGTTGCTCCAAAATCGGTCGGGTTTAGACTCAAATGAGTGGAAATACATATATATTCACGTAAACAAAATAAGAACTCGAATAAAATTGATGAAATTTTTGCAAAAAAATCCATATGACACATTGTTGTGAGTAGCGTACTCATACCACATTGCTTTCGACAATCTTGAAAATTTGAACAAAAATGAAGTTGCTCCAAAATCGGTCGGGTTTAGACTCAAATGTGTGGAAATACATATATATTCACGTGAACAAAAAAAGAACTCGAATAAAGCTGTTGAAATTTTTGCAAAAAAGTCCATTTGACACATTGTTATGAGTAGCGTACTCATACCACATTGCTTTAGACAATCTTAAAAATTTGAACAAAAATAACTTGCTCCAAAATCGGTCGGGTTTAGACTCAAATGTGTGGAATAACATATATTTTTACTCATACAAAATATGAACTCGAATAAAGATGATGAAATTTTTGCAAAAAAATCCATATGACGCATTGTTATGAGTAGCGTACTCATACCACATTGCTTTCGATAATCTAAAAAATTTGAACAAAAATTAAGTTGCTCCAAAACTGTCGGGTTTAGACTCAAATGTGTGGAAATACATACATATTCACGTGTACAAACTAAGAACTCGATTAAAAATGGTGGAATTTTTGCAAAAGAGTCCATATAACACATTGTTATGAGCCGCGTACTCATATCACATTGCTTTCGACAATCTAAAAAATTTGAACAAAAATTAACTTGCTCCAAAATCGGTCGGGTTTAGACTCAAATGTGTGCAAATACATACATATTCACGAGAACAAAATAAGAACTCGAATAAAGACGATGAAATTTTTGCAAAAAAATTCAAATTACGTATTGTTATGAGTAGCGTACTCGTACGACATTGCTTTCGACAATCTAAAAAATTTGAACAAAAATTAAGTTGCTCCAAAATCGGTCGGGTTTAGACTCAAATGAGTGGAAATACATATATATTCACGTAAACAAAATAAGAACTCGAATAAATTTGATGAAATTTTTGCAAAAAAATCCATATGACACATTGTTATGAGTAGCGTACTCATACCACATTGCTTTCGACAATCTTGAAAATTTTAACAAAAATTAAGTTGCTCCAAAATCGGTCGGGTTTAGACTCAAATGTGTGGAAATACATACATATTCACGTGTACAAAAAAAGAACTCGATTAAAGATGGTGGAATTTTTGCAAAAGAGTCCATATAACACATTGTTATGAGTCGCGTAGTCATATCACATTTCTTTCGACAATCTAAAAAATTTGAACAAAAATTTAGTTGCTCCAAATTCGGTCGGATTTAGACTCAAATATGTGGAAATACATATATATTCACGTGAATAAAATAAGAACTCGGATAAAGATGTTGAAATTTTTGCAAAAAAATCCAAATGACGCAATGTTATGAGTAGCGTACTCATACCACATTGCTTTCGACAATCTTGAAAATTTGAACAAAAATTAAGTTGCTCCAAAATCGGTCGGGTTTAGACTCAAATGTGTGGAAATACATACATATTCACTTGTGCAAAATAAGAATTCGATTAAAGATGGTGGAATATTTGCAAAAAAGTTAATATGACACATTGTTATGAGTAGCGTACTCATATCACATTGCTTTCGACAATCTAAAAAATTTGAACAAAAATTAAGTTGCTCCAAAATCGGTCGGGTTTAGACTCAAATGTGTGGAAATACATACATATTCACGAGTACAAAATAAAAACTCGAATAAAGACGATGAAATTTTTGCAAAAAAATTCAAATGACGTATTGTTATGAGTAGCGTACTCGTACGACATTGCTTTCGACAATCTAAAAAATTTGAACAAAAATTAAGTTGCTCCAAAATCGGTCGGGTTTAGAATCAAATGAGTGGAAATACATATATATTCACGTAAATAAAATAAGAACTCGAATAAAATTGATGAAATATTTGCAAAAAAATCCATATGACACATTGTTATGAATAGCGTACTCATACCACATTGCTTTCGACAATCTTGAAAATTTGAACAAAAATTAACTTGCTCCAAAATCGGTCGGGTTTAGACTCAAATGTGTGGAAATACATATATATTCACGTGTACAAAAAAAGAACTCGAATAAAAATGTTGAAATTTTTGCAAAAAAGTCCATTTGGCACATTGTTATGAGTAGCGTACTCATACCACATTGCTTTAGACAATGTAAAAAATTTGAACAAAAATAACTTGCTCCAAAATCGGTCGCGTTTAGACTCAAATGTGTGGAAATACATATATTTTTACGGATACAAAATTAGAACTGGAATAAAGATGATGAAATGTTTGCAAAAAAATCCATATGACCCATTGTTATGAGTAGCGTACTCATACGACATTGCTTTCGACAATCTTGAAAATTTGAACAAAAATTAACTTGCTCCAAAATCGGTCGGGTTTAGACTCAAATGTGTGGAAATTCATATATTTTTACTCATACAAAAAAAAAAGCATCAGCACACTTTTTGATAAGTTTGTACGGCTTGTTACTAGAACAAACATAGTGAGGAGCAAGCCATGGTTCAATAATGACATTAGGAAATCAATTGACAAGCGAAATAAGCCGTATAATAGATGGAAACAATCCAAGTCCGAAAATAACTATCTAGACTACAAGAACCTAAGAAGAGAAGTTACCAAGGCCATTAAGGCACAAAAATTTAAATTCTATGAACAAAAATTTAGCTCTGCCGTAGGCTCTAGGCAAACATGGAATCATATTCGCGAAATCGGCATTGGTAATAGAAACATTCCGGGCAATGAATCCGGGCAATGTGAATGAGCTTAATGAAAAATTTGTCCAAGTGCCCGCTGGTAGTAATAATAATATCTGTTATGATCGTTATAATGTTGGTAAAACTGTCTCTGTGCCTGGTTTCTGTTTTAAATTTATTGATGAATGTGATGTTGTCCAATCTATACTGAGTGTTAAATCTAATGCTGTTGGTCTTGATGGTGTGCATCCAATATTTGTTAAGTGTTTACTGCCAAAAATTCTAACTTTTATCACCTATGCATTTAATACTATTCTGACTACGTCTTCATTTCCAAACTGCTGGAAAATGGCCAAAATCATTCCGGTTAAAAAGCCCAATGGTGAATATAGGCCCATTGCGATACTTCCTTATTTATCTAAGGTACTGGAAAAAATTATGAGCAAGCAAATCAACCACTTCATATCAAAGAACTCCTTGATGACCCCGCACCAATCAGGCTTTACTACAAATAGAAGTTGTATTACAGCGCTCATTAAAGTCTCGGACGATATTCGGCTAAATATTGACAAAAATCAAGTAACATTTTTAACTCTTCTTGACTACTCAAAAGCTTTTCACACCGTTGACCACAAATTAATGTGCTTAAAACTTGACAGCCTATTCAACTTTTCAACATCGGCAGTAAACCTAGTAAAGTCGTATCTTTTTCACCGTTCGCAATCCGTAAGTGTACGTGACAGTGTGTCTAACCCGTTGCCTATTTCTAAAGGTGTTCCGCAAGGATCAATTCTTGGTCCTCTACTGTTCACGTTGTACATTAATGACCTTCCAACTGTTTTGAAATATAGTAATATTCACGTTTACGCAGATGACGTCCAACTGTATCTTTGTTGTCCCCTAGTATCTGTCAATGCACGTATTACTATCCTAAACACAGACTTATATTGCTTGAATTAGTGGGCGTCTGACAATGGCTTGGCGCTTAATCCAAGCAAGTCCCAGTGCATTGTTATCTACAAGAAATTTTTAAACCTTGACGGCTATAACGAGGTAAAACTCAACAATTCTGTGATAAAATACGTGGACACAGCAAAAAACCTAGGAATAGTTTTCAATAGAACTTTGACGTGGAACAACCATATTCTTAACACTATTGGCAAAGTATATGGCATGCTTCGGACTCTGTGGGGTATTCAGTACTTTACGCCGTTAAAAATACGACTTTTACTAGCCAAAACGTATCTTTTACCGACGTTATTATATGGTTGTGAATTGTTTGCAAATTGTGATAGTATATGTAGTAGAAAACTTAATGTTCTGTATAATAATATCGCGCGATATATTTTTGGTATTAAACGTTATGAGCACATTTCTGAATTCGCGTTGAAAATCTTTTCTATAACTTTTGATGACATACTCAAAGTCAGGTGCTTAACGTTATTGCATAAAGTCATGACAACTAAGGAGCCGAGTTATCTGAAGGAACGACTGTCATGGACCAGATCTTCCCGGTTTCCGACTATTTCGTCTTTGAAATCGAGTTGCCTGACCTCTGAAAGTCAATTCCTTGTGTACTCGGTCCGTCTTTGGAATTGTTTACCACCAGCGATTAGGAATAATAAAACCACGCTGCGATTCAAAGGTGAACTCATGTGTCACTTTACTAAATAATTGATATGGATACCATTAACTCTTCTTTTTGAATCTATTGATCTCTTCTGTCCCTTTTTCTTCTACTAAACCTTCTTACTAATCTTATTATATCTTCTATCTTAATATCTATTTAAATTCATATATTTGTATTTTTTGTTAAGTCTAAATCTAAGTCTAAATTTAAGACAAATTTCATGTTATAATAAGGTATCTACGAGTACATGCACTGTAATTTAAAACCTCTGGTTGTTGTGCATGTACCTTAATAACCAAATAAATAAATAAATAAATATGAACTCGATTAAAGATGATGAAATTTTTGCAAAAAAATCCATATGACCCATTGTTATGAGTAGCGTACTCGTACGACATTGCTTTCGACAATCTTCAAAATTTGAACAAAAATTAATTTGCTCCAAAATCGGTCGGGTTTAGACTCAAATGTGTGGAAATACATATGTATATGTTCACGTGAACAAAATAAGAACTCGGATAAAGATGATGAAATTTTTGCAAAAAAATCCATATGACCCATTGTTATGAGTAGCGTACTCATACCACATTGCTTTCGACAATCTTGAAAATTTGAACTAAAATTAAGTTGCTCCAAAATCGGTCGGGTTTAGACTCAAATGTGTGGAAATACATATATGTTCACATGTACAAAATAAGAAATCGAATAAAGATGTTGAAATTTTTGCAAAAAAGTCTATTTGACACATTGTTATGAGTAGCGTACTCATACCACATTGCTTTCGACAATCTAAAAAATTTTAACAAAAATTAACTTGCTCCAAAATCGGTCGGGTTTAGACTCAAATGTGTGGAAATACATATATTTTTACGGATACAAAATAAGAACTGGAATAAAGATGATGAAATTTTTGCAAAAAAATCCATATAACCCATTGTTATGAGTAGCGTACTCATACGACATTGCTTTCAACAATCTTGAAAATTTTAACAAAAATTAACTTGCTCCAAAATCGGTCGGGTTTAGACTCAAATGTGTGGAAATACATATATTTTTACGGATACAAAATTAGAACTGGAATAAAGATGATGAAATTTTTGCAAAAAAATCCATATGACCCATTGTTATGAGTAGCGTACTCGTACGACATTGCTTTCGACAATTTCAAATTTTGAACAAAAATTAAGTTGCTCCAAAATCGGTCGGGTTTAGACTCAAATGTGTGGAAATACATATATATTCACGTGTACAAAATAAGAACTCGAATAAAGATGTTGAAATTTTTGCAAAAAAGTCCATTTGACACACTGTTATGAGTAGCGTACTCATATCACATTTCTTTCGACAATCTAAAAAATTTGAACAAATATTTAGTTGCTCCAAAATCGGTCGGATTTAGACTCAAATGTGTGGAAATACATATATATTCACGTGAATAAAATAAGAAGTCGGATAAAGATGTTGAAATTTTTGCAAAAAAATCCAAATGACGCAATGTTATGAGTAGCGTACTCATACCACATTGCTTTCGACAATCTTGAAAATTTGAACAAAAATTAAGTTGCTCCAAAATTAGTCGGGTTTAGACTCAAATGTGTGGAAATACACACATATTCACGTGTGCAAAAAAAGAATTCGATTAAAGATGATGAAATTTTTGCAAAAAAATCCATATGACCCATTGTTATGAGTAGCGTACTCATACGACATTGCTTTCGACAATCTTGAAAATTTGAACAAAAATTAACTTGCTCCAAAATCGGTCGGGTTTAGACTCAAATGTGTGGAAATACATATATTTTTACTCATACAAAATATGAACTCGATTAAAGATGATGAAACTTTTGCAAAAAAATCCATATGACCCAATGTTATGAGTAGCGTACTCATACCACATTGCTTTAGACAATCTTGAAAATTTGAACAAAAATTAACTTGCTCCAAAATCGGTCGGGTTTAGACTCAAATGTGTGGAAATACATATATTTTTATTCATACAAAATATGAACTCGATTAAAGATGATGAAATTTTTGCAAAAGAATCCATGTGACCCATTGTTATGAGTAGCGTACTCGTACGACATTGCTTTCGACAATCTTGAAAATTTTAACAAAAATTAAGTTGCTCCAAAATCGGTCGGGTTTAGACTCAAATGTGTGGAAATACATATATGTTCACGTGAACAAAATAAGAACTCGGATAAAGATGATGAAATTTTTGCAAAAAAATCAATATGACCCATTGTTATGAGTAGCGTACTCATACCACATTGCTTTCGACAATCTTGAAAATTTGAACAAAGTTAAGTTGCTCCAAAATCGGTCGGGTTTAGACTCAAATGTGTGGAAATACATATATGTTCACGTGTACAAAATAAGAACTCGAATAAAGATGTTAAAATTTTTGCAAAAAAGTCCATTTGACACATTGTTATGAGTAGCGTACTCATACCACATTGCTCCAAAATTGGTCGGATTTAGACTCAAATGTGTGGAAATACATATATGTTCACGTAAACAAAATAAGAACTCGGATAAAGATGATGAAATTTTTGCAAAAAAATCCAAATGACGCAATGTTATGAGTAGCGTACTCATACCACATTGCTTTCGACAATCTTGAAAATTTGAACAAAAACTAAGTTGCTCCAAAATCGGTCGGGTTTAGACTCAAATGTGTGGAAATACATATATATTCACGCGTAGAAAATAAGAACTCGAATAAAGATGTTGAAATTTTTGCAAAAAAATTCAAATGACGTATTGTTATGAGTAGCGTACTCGTACGACATTGCTTTCGACAATCTAAAAAATTTGAACAAAAATTAAGTTGCTCCAAAATCGGTCGGGTTTAGACTCAAATGAGTGGAAATACATATATATTCACGTAAACAAAATAAGAACTCGAATAAAATTGATGAAATATTTGCAAAAAAATCCATATGACACATTGTTATGAGTAGCGTACTCATACCACATTGCTTTCGACAATCTTGAAAATTTGAACAAAAATTAACTTGCTCCAAAATCGGTCGGGTTTAGACTCAAATGTGTGGAAATACATATATATTCACGTGTACAAAAAAAGAACTCGAATAAAGATGTTGAAATTTTTGCAAAAAAGTCCATTTCACACATTGTTATGAGTAGCGTACTCATACCACATTGCTTTAGACAATCTAAAAAATTTGAACAAAAATAACTTGCTCCAAAATCGGTCGCGTTTAGACTCAAATGTGTGGAAATACATATATTTTTACGGATACAAAATTAGAACTGGAATAAAGATGATGAAATGTTTGCAAAAAAATCCATATGACCCATTGTTATGAGTAGTGTACTCATACGACATTGCTTTCGACAATCTTGAAAATTTGAACAAAAATTAACTTGCTCCAAAATCGGTCGGGTTTAGACTCAAATGTGTGGAAATTCATATATTTTTACTCATACAAAAAAAAAAGCATCAGCACACTTTTTGATAAGTTTGTACGGCTTGTTACTAGAACAAACATAGTGAGGAGCAAGCCATGGTTCAATAATGACATTAGGAAATCAATTGACAAGCGAAATAAGGCGTATAATAGATGGAAACAATCCAAGTCCGAAAATAACTATCTAGACTACAAGAACCTAAGAAGAGAAGTTACCAAGGCCATTAAGGCACAACAATTTAAATTATATGAACAAAAATTTAGCTCTGCCGTAGGCTCTAGGCAAACATGGAATCATATTCGCGAAATCGGCATTGGTAATAGAAACATTCCGGGCAATGAATCCCTTAATGTGAATGAGCTTAATGAAAAATTTGTCCAAGTGCCCGCTGGTAGTAATAATAATATCTGCTATGATCGTTATAATGTTGGTAAAACTGTCTCTGTGCCTGGTTTCTGTTTTAAATTTATTGATGAATGTGATGTTGTCCAATCTATACTGAGTGTTAAATCTAATGCTGTTGGTCTTGATGGTGTGCATCCAATATTTGTTAAGTGTTTACTGCCAAAAATTTTAACTTTTATCACCTATGCATTTAATACTATTCTGACTACGTCTTCATTTCCAAACTGCTGGAAAATGGCCAAAATCATTCCGGTTAAAAAGCCCAATGGTGAATATAGGCCCATTGCGATACTTCCTTATTTATCTAAGGTACTGGAAAAAATTATGAGCAAGCAAATCAACCACTTCATATCAAAGAACTCCTTGATGACCCCGCACCAATCAGGCTTTACTACAAATAGAAGTTGTATTACAGCGCTCATTAAAGTCTCGGACGATATTCGGCTAAATATTGACAAAAATCAAGTAACATTTTTAACTCTTCTTGACTACTCAAAAGCTTTTCACACCGTTGACCACAAATTAATGTGCTTAAAACTTGACAGCCTATTCAACTTTTCAACATCGGCAGTAAACCTAGTAAAGTCGTATCTTTTTCACCGTTCGCAATCCGTAAGTGTACGTGACAGTGTGTCTAACCCGTTGCCTATTTCTAAAGGTGTTCCGCAAGGATCAATTCTTGGTCCTCTACTGTTCACGTTGTACATTAATGACCTTCCAACTGTTTTGCAATATAGTAATATTCACGTTTACGCAGATGACGTCCAACTGTATCTTTGTTGTCCCCTAGTATCTGTCAATGCACGTATTACTATCCTAAACACAGACTTATATTGCTTGAATTAGTGGGCGTCTGACAATGGCTTGGCGCTTAATCCAAGCAAGTCCCAGTGCATTGTTATCTACAAGAAATTTTTAAACCTTGACGGCTATAACGAGGTAAAACTCAACAATTCTGTGATAAAATACGTGGACACAGCAAAAAACCTAGGAATAGTTTTCAATAGAACTTTGACGTGGAACAACCATATTCTTAACACTATTGGCAAAGTATATGGCATGCTTCGGACTCTGTGGGGTATTCAGTACTTTACGCCGTTAAAAATACGACTTTTACTAGCCAAAACGTATCTTTTATTGTTATATTGTGATAGTATATGTAGTAGAAAACTTAATGTTCTGTATAATAATATCGCGCGATATATTTTTGGTATTAAACGTTATGAGCACATTTCTGAATTCGCGTTGAAAATCTTTTCTATAACTTTTGATGACATACTCAAAGTCAGGTGCTTAACGTTATTGCATAAAGTCATGACAACTAAGGAGCCGAGTTATCTGAAGGAACGACTGTCATGGACCAGATCTTCCCGGTTTCCGACTATTTCGTCTTTGAAATCGAGTTGCCTGACCTCTGAAAGTCAATTCCTTGTGTACTCGGTCCGTCTTTGGAATTGTTTACCACCAGCGATTAGGAATAATAAAACCACGCTGCGATTCAAAGGTGAACTCATGTGTCACTTTACTAAATAATTGATATGGATACCATTAACTCTTCTTTTTGAATCTATTGATCTCTTCTGTCCCTTTTTCTTCTACTAAACCTTCTTACTAATCTTATTATATCTTCTATCTTAATATCTATTTAAATTCATATATTTGTATTTTTTGTTAAGTCTAAATCTAAGTCTAAATTTAAGACAAATTTCATGTTATAATAAGGTATCTACGAGTACATGCACTGTAATTTAAAACCTCTGGTTGTTGTGCATGTACCTTAATAACCAAATAAATAAATAAATAAATATGAACTCGATTAAAGATGATGAAATTTTTGCAAAAAAATCCATATGACCCATTGTTATGAGTAGCGTACTCGTACGACATTGCTTTCGACAATCTTCAAAATTTGAACAAAAATTAATTTGCTCCAAAATCGGTCGGGTTTAGACTCAAATGTGTGGAAATACATATGTATATGTTCACGTGAACAAAATAAGAACTCGGATAAAGATGATGAAATTTTTGCAAAAAAATCCATATGACCCATTGTTATGAGTAGCGTACTCATACCACATTGCTTTCGACAATCTTGAAAATTTGAACTAAAATTAAGTTGCTCCAAAATCGGTCGGGTTTAGACTCAAATGTGTGGAAATACATATATGTTCACATGTACAAAATAAGAAATCGAATAAAGATGTTGAAATTTTTGCAAAAAAGTCTATTTGACACATTGTTATGAGTAGCGTACTCATACCACATTGCTTTCGACAATCTAAAAAATTTTAACAAAAATTAACTTGCTCCAAAATCGGTCGGGTTTAGACTCAAATGTATGGAAATACATACATATTCACGAGTACAAAATAAGAACTCGAATAAAGACGATGAAATTTTTGCAAAAAAATTCAAATGACGCATTGTTATGAGTAGCATACTAATACCACATTGCTTTCGACAATCTTGAAAATTTGAACAAAAATTTAGTTGCTCCAAAATCGGTCGGGTTTAGACTCAAATGTGTGGAAATACATATATGTTCACGTGAACAAAATAAGAACTCGGATAAAGATGATGAAATTTTAGCAAAAAAATCCATATGACCCATTGTTATGAGTAGCGTACTCATACCACATTGCTTTCGACAATCTTAAAAATTTGAACAAAAATTAAGTTGCTCCAAAATCGGTCGGGTTTAGACTCAAATGTGTGGCATTACATATATTTTTACGGATACAAAATAAGATCTGGAATAAAGATGATGAAATTTTTGCAAAAAAATCCATATGACCCATTGTTATGAGTAGCGTACTCATACGACATTGCTTTCAACAATCTTGAAAATTTGAACAAAAATTAACTTGCTCCAAAATCGGTCGGGTTTAGACTCAAATGTGTGGAAATACATATATTTTTACGGATACAAAATTAGAACTGGAATAAAGCTGATGAAATTTTTGCAAAAAAATCCATATGACCCATTGTTATGAGTAGCGTACTCGTACGACATTGCTTTCGACAATTTCAAATTTTGAACAAAAATTAAGTTGCTCCAAAATCGGTCGGGTTTAGACTCAAATGTGTGGAAATACACACATATTCACGTGTGCAAAAAAAGAATTCGATTAAAGATGGTGGAATATTTGCAAAAAAGTCCATATGACACATTGTTATGAGTAGCGTACTCATACCACATTGCTTTCGACAATCTTGAAAATTTGAACAAAAATTAACTTGCTCCAAAATCGGTCGGGTTTAGACTCAAATGTATGGAAATACATACATATTCACGAGTACAAAATAAGAACTCGAATAAAGACGATGAAATTTTTGCAAAAAAATTCAAATGACGCATTGTTATGAGTAGCGTACTAATACCACATTGCTTTCGACAATCTTAAAAATTTGAACAAAAATTTAGTTGCTCCAAAATCGGTCGGGTTTAGACTCAAATGTGTGGAAATACATATATTTTTACGGATACAAAATTAGAACTGGAATAAAGATGATGAAATTTTTGCAAAAAAATCCATATGACCCATTGTTATGAGTAGCGTACTCGTACGACATTGCTTTCGACAATTTCAAATTTTGAACAAAAATTAAGTTGCTCCAAAATCGGTCGGGTTTAGACTCAAATGTGTGGAAATACATATATATTCACGTGTACAAAATAAGAACTCGAATAGAGATGTTGAAATTTTTGCAAAAAAGTCCATTTGACACACTGTTATGAGTAGCGTACTCATATCACATTTCTTTCGAGAATCTAAAAAATTTGAACAAAAATTTAGTTGCTCCAAAATCGGTCGGATTTAGACTCAAATGTGTGGAAATACATATATATTCACGTGAATAAAATAAGAAGTCGGATAAAGATGTTGAAATTTTTGCAAAAAAATCCAAATGACGCAATGTTATGAGTAGCGTACTCATACCACATTGCTTTCGACAATCTTGAAAATTTGAACAAAAATTAAGTTGCTCCAAAATCGGTCGGGTTTAGACTCAAATGTGTGGAAATACACACATATTCACGTGTGCAAAAAAAGAATTCGATTAAAGATGGTGGAATATTTGCAAAAAAGTCCATATGACACATTGTTATGAGTAGCGTACTCATATCACATTGCTTTCGACAATCTAAAAAATTTGAACAAAAATTAACTTGCTCCAAAATCGGTCGGGTTTAGACTCAAATGTATGGAAATACATACATATTCACGAGTACAAAATAAGAACTCGAATAAAGACGATGAAATTTTTGCAAAAAAATTCAAATGACGCATTGTTATGAGTAGCGTACTAATACCACATTGCTTTCGACAATCTTGAAAATTTGAACAAAAATTTAGTTGCTCCAAAATCGGTCGGGTTTAGACTCAAATGTGTGGAAATACATATATGTTCACGTGAACAAAATAAGAACTCGGATAAAGATGATGAAATTTTAGCAAAAAAATCCATATGACCCATTGTTATGAGTAGCGTACTCATACGACATTGCTTTCGACAATCTTGAAAATTTGAACAAAAATTAAGTTGCTCCAAAATCGGTCGGGTTTAGACTCAAATGTGTGGCATTACATATATTTTTACGGATACAAAATAAGATCTGGAATAAAGATGATGAAATTTTTGCAAAAAAATCCATATGACCCATTGTTATGAGTAGCGTACTCATACGACATTGCTTTCGACAATCTTGAAAATTTGAACAAAAATTAACTTGCTCCAAAATCGGTCGGGTTTAGACTCAAATGTGTGGAAATACATATATTTTTACTCATACAAAATATAAACTCGATTAAAGATGATGAAACTTTTGCAAAAAAATCCATATGACCCAATGTTATGAGTAGCGTACTCATACCACATTGCTTTGGACAATCTTGAAAATTTGAACAAAAATTAAGTTGCTCCAAAATCGGTCGGGTTTAGACTCAAATGTGTGGAAATACATATATGTTCACGTGAACAAAATAAGAACTCGGATAAAGATGATGAAATTTTTGCAAAAAAATCCATATGACCCATTGTTATGAGTAGCGTACTCATACCACATTGCTTTCGACAATCTTGAAAATTTGAACAAAAATTAAGTTGCTCAAAATCGGTCGGGTTTAGACTCAAATGTGTGGAAATACATATATGTTTACGTGTACAAAATAAGAACTCGAATAAACATGTTGAAATTTTTGCAAAAAAGTCCATTTGACAGATTGTTGTGAGTAGCGTACTCATACCACATTGCTCCAAAATCAGTTGGATTTAGACTCAAATGTGTGGAAATACATATATGTATGTATATTCACGTGAATAAAATAAGAACTCGGATAGAGATGATGAAATTTTTGCAAAAAAATCCAAATGACGCAATGTTATGAGTAGCGTACTCATACCACATTGCTTTCGACAATCTTGAAAATTTGAACAAAAATTAAGTTGCTCCAAAATCGGTCGGGTTTAGACTCAAATGTGTGGAAATACATATATATTCACGTGTACAAAATAAGAACTCGAATAAAGATGTTAAAATTTTTGCAAAAAAGTCCATTTGACACATTGTTATGAGTAGCGTACTCATACCAGATTGCTTTCGACAATTTAAAAAATGTTAACAAAAATTAACTTTTTCCAAAATCGGTCGGGTTTAGACTCAAATGTGTGGAAATACATATATGTTCACGTGTACAAAATAAGAACTCGAATAAAGATGTTGAAATTTTTGCAAAAAAGTCCATTTGACACATTGTTATGAGTAGCGTACTCATACCACAATGCTTTCGACAATCTTGAAAATTATAAGAAAAATTAAGTAGCTCCAAAATCGGTCGCGTTTAGTTTCAAATGTGTGGAAATACATATATATTCACGTGTACAAAATAAGAACTCGAATAATTATGTTGAAATTTTTGCAAAAAAGTCCACTTGACACATTGTTATGAGTAGCGTACACATACCACATTGCTTTAGACAATCTAAAAAATTTGAACAAAAATTAACTTGCTCCAAAATCGGTCGGGTTTAGACTCAAATGTGTGGAAATACATATATATTCACGTGTACAAAATAAGAACTCGAATAAAGATGTTGAAATTTTTGCAAAAAAGACCATTTGACACATTGTTATGAGTAGCGTACTCATACCAGATTGCTTTCGACAATCTAAAAAATTTTAACAAAAATTAACTTGCTTCAAAATCGGTCGGGTTTAGACTCAAATGTGTGGAAATACATATATGTTCACGTGAACAAAATAAGAACTCGGATAAAGATGATGAAATTTTTGCAAAAAAATCCATATGACCCATTGTTATGAGTAGCGAACTCATACCACATTGCTTTCGACAATCTAAAAAATTTTAACAAAAATTAACTTGCTCCAAAATCGGTCGGGTTTAGACTCAAATATGTGGAAATACATATATTTTTATTCATACAAAATATGAACTCGATTAAAGATGATGAAATTTTTGCAAAAAAATCCATGTGACCCATTATATACATATGTTTTTACGGATACAAAATAAGAACTGGAATAAAGATGATGAAATTTTGGCAAAAAAATCCATGTGACCCATTGTTATGAGTAGCGTACTCGTACGACATTGCTTTCGACAATCTTGAAAATTTTAACAAAAATTAAGTTGGAAATACATGTATGTTCACGTGTACAAAATAAGAACTCGAATAAAGATGTTGATATTTTTGCAAAAAAGTCCATTTGACACATTGTTATGAGTAGCGTACTCATACCACATTGCTTTCGACAATCTTGAAAATTTGAACAAAAACTAAGTTGCTCCAAAATCGGTCGGGTTTAGACTCAAATGTGTGGAAATACATATATATTCACGCGTAGAAAATAAGAACTCGAATAAAGATGTTGAAATTTTTGCAAAAAAGTCCATTTGACACATTGTTATGAGTAGCGTACTCATACGACATTGCTTTCGACAATCTTGAAAATTTGAACAAAAATTAACTTGCTCCAAAATCTGTCGGGATTAGACTCAAATGTGTGGAAATACATATATTTTTACGGATACAAAATAAGAACTGGAATAAAGATGATGAAATTTTTGCAAAAAAATTCATATGACCCATTGTTATGAGTAGCGTACTCATACCACATTGCTTTCGACAATCTAAAAAATTTGAACAAAAATTAAGTTGCTCCAAAATCGGTCGGGTTTAGACTCAAATGTGTGGAAATACATATGTGTTCACGTGTACAAAATAAGAACTCGATGTTGAAATTTTTGCAAAAAAGTCCATTTGACACATTGTTATGAGTAGCGTACTCATACCACATTGCTTTCGAAAATCTTGAAAATTTGAACAAAAATTAAGTTGCTCCAAAATCGGTCGGGTTTAGACTCAAATGTGTGGAAATACATATATGTTCACGTGTACAAAATAAGAACTCGAATAAAGATGTTGAAATTTTTGCAAAAAAGTCCATTTGACACATTGTTATGAGTAGCGTACTCATACCACATTGCTTTCGACAATCTAAAAAATTTTAACAAAAATTAACTTGCTCCAAAATCGGTCGGGTTTAGACTCAAATGTGTGGAAATATATATATTTTTACGGATACAAAATAAGAACTCGATTAAAGATGATGAAATTTTTGCAAAAAAATCCATGACCCATTGTTATGAGTAGCGTACTCGTACGACATTGCTTTCGACAATCTTGAAAATTTTAACAAAAATTAAGTTGCTCCAAAATCGGTCGGGTTTAGACTCAAATGTGTGGAAATACATATATGTTCACGTGAACAAAATAAGAACTCGGATAAAGATGATGAAATTTTTGCAAAAAAATCCATATGACCCATTATTATGAGTAGCGTACTCATACCACATTGCTTTCGACAATCTTGAAAATTTGAACAAAAATTAAGTTGCTCCAAAATCGGTCGGGTTTAGACTCAAATGTGTGGAAATACATATATGTTCACGTGTACAAAATAAGAACTCGAATAAAGATGTTGAAATTTTTGCAAAAAAGTCCATTTGACACATTGTTATGAGTAGCGTACTCATACCACATTGCTTTCGACAATCTAAAAAATTTTAACAAAAATTAACTTGCTCCAAAATCGGTCGGGTTAAGACTCAAATGTGTGGAAATACATATATTTTTACGGATACAAAATAAGAACTGGAATAAAGATGATGAAATTTTTGCAAAAAAATCCATATGACCCATTGTTATGAGTAGCGTACTCATACGACATTGCTTTCGACAATCTTGAAAATTTGAACAAAAATTAACTTGCTCCAAAATCGGTCGGGTTTAGACTCAAATGTGTGGAAATACATATATTTTTATTCATACAAAATATCAACTCGATTAAAGATGATGAAATTTTTGCAAAAAAATCCATGACCCATTGTTATGAGTAGCGGACTCGTACGACATTGCTTTCGACAATCTTGAAAATTTTAACAAAAATTAAGTTGCTCCAAAATCGGTCGGGCTTAGACTCAAATGTGTGGAAATACATATATATTCACGTGAACAAAATAAGAACTCGGATAAAGATGATGAAATTTTTGCAAAAAAATCCATATGACCCATTGTTATGAGTAGCGTACTCATACCACATTGCTTTCGACAATCTTGAAAATTTGAACAAAAATTAAGTTGCTAGAAAATCGGTCTGGTTTAGACTCAAATGTGTGGAAATACATATATGTTCACGTGTACAAAATAAGAACTCGAATAAAGATGTTGAAATTTTTGCAAAAAAGTCCATTTGACACATTGTTATGAGTAGCGTACTCATACCACATTGCTCCAAAATTGGTCGGATTTAGACTCAAATGTGTGGAAATACATATACATATATTCACGTGAACAAAATAAGAACCCGGATAAAGATGATGAAATTTTTGCAAAAAAATCCAAATGACGCAATGTTATGAGTAGCGTACTCATACCACATTGCTTTCGACAATCTTGAAAATTTGAACAAAAATTAAGTTGCTCCAAAATTGGTCGGGTTTAGACTCAATTGTGTGGAAATACATATATATTCACGTGTAGAAAATAAGAACTCGAATAAAGATGTTGAAATTTTTGCAAAAAAGTCCATTTGACACATTGTTATGAGTAGCGTACTCATAAGACATTGCTTTCGACAATCTTGAAAATTTGAACAAAAATTAACATGCTCCAAAATCTGTCGGGTTTAGACTCAAATGTGTGGAAATACATATATATTCACGTGAACAAAATAAGAACTCGAATAAAGATGATACATATATATTCACGTGTACAAAATAAGAACTCGAATAAAGATGTTGAAATTTTTGCAAAAAAGTCCACTTGACACATTGTTATGAGTAGCGTACTCATACCACATTGCTTTAGACAATCTAAAAAATTTGAACAAAAATTAACTTGCTCCAAAATCGGTCGGGTTTAGACTCAAATGTGTGGAAATACATTTATATTCAAGTGAACAAATTAAGAACTCGGATAAAGATGATGAAATTTTTGCAAAAAAATCCATATGATCCATTGTTATGAGTAGCGTACTCATACCACATTGCTATCGACAATCTAAAAAATTTGAACAAAAATTAACTTGCTCCAAAATCGGTCGTGTTTACACTCAAATGTGTGGAAATACATATATATTCACGTGAACAAAATAAGAACTCGAATAAAGATGATACATATATATTCACGTGTACAAAATAAGAACTCGAATAAAGATGTTGAAATTTTTGCAAAAAAGTCCATTTGACACATTGTTATGAGTAGCGTACTCATACCAGATTGCTTTCGACAATCTAAAAAATTTTAACAAAAATTAACTTGCTCCAAAATCGGTCGGGTTTAGACTCAAATGTGTGGAAATACATATATGTTCACGTGAACAAATTAAGAACTCGGATAAAGATGATGAAATTTTTGCAAAAAAATCCATATGACCCATTGTTATGAGTAGCGTACTCATACCACATTGCTTTCGACAATCTAAAAAATTTGAACAAAAATTAACTTGCTCCAAAATCGGTCGGGTTTAGACTCAAATGTGTGGAAATACATATATTTTTACGGATACAAAATAAAAACTGGAATAAAGATGATGAAATTTTTGCAAAAAAATCCATATGACCCATTGTTATGAGTAGCGTACTCATACGACATTGCTTTCGACAATCTTGAAAATTTTAACAAAAATTAACTTGCTTCAAAATCGGTCGGGTTTAGACTCAAATGTGTGGAAATACATATATTTTTATTCATACAAAATATGAACTCGATTAAAGATGATGAAATTTTTGCAAAAAAATCCATGACCCATTGTTATGAGTAGCGTACTCGTACGACATTGCTTTCGACAATCTTGAAAATTTTAACAAAAATTAAGTTGCTCCAAAATCGGTCGGGTTTAGACTCAAATGTGTGGAAATACATATATGTTCACGTGAACAAAATAAGAACTCGGATAAAGATGATGAAATTTTTGCAAAAAAATCCATATGACCCATTATTATGAGTTGCGTACTCATACCACATTGCTTTCGACAATCTTGAAAATTTGAACAAAAATTAAGTTGCTCCAAAATCGGTCGGGTTTAGACTCAAATGTGTGGAAATACATATATGTTCACGTGTACAAAATAAGAACTCGAATAAAGATGTTGAAATTTTTGCAAAAAAGTCCATTTGACACATTGTTATGAGTAGCGTACTCATACCACATTGCTTTCGACAATCTAAAAAATTTTACCAAAAATTAACTTGCTCCAAAATCGGTCGGGTTTAGACTCAAATGTGTGGAAATACATATATTTTTACGGATACAAAATAAGAACTGGAATAAAGATGATGAAATTTTTGCAAAAAAATCCATATGACCCATTGTTATGATTAGCGTACTCATACGACATTGCTTTCGACAATCTTGAAAATTTTAACAAAAATTAACTTGCTCCAAAATCGGTCGGGTTTAGACTCAAATGTGTGGAAATACATATATTTTTATTCATACAAAATATCAACTCGATTAAAGATGATGAAATTTTTGCAAAAAAATCCATGACCCATTGTTATGAGTAGCGTACTCGTACGACATTGCTTTCGACAATCTTGAAAATTTTAACAAAAATTAAGTTGCTCCAAAATCGGTCGGGTTTAGACTCAAATGTGTGGAAATACATATATATTCACGTGAACAAAATAAGAACTCGGATAAAGATGATGAAATTTTTGCAAAAAATCCATATGACCCATTGTTATGAGTAGCGTACTCATACCACATTGCTTTCGACAATCTTGAAAATTTGAACAAAAATTAAGTTGCTCCAAAATCGGTCTGGTTTAGACTCAAATGTGTGGAAATACATATATGTTCACGTGTACAAAATAAGAACTCGAATAAAGATGTTGAAATTTTTGCAAAAAAGTCCATTTGACACATTGTTATGAGTAGCGTACTCATACCACATTGCTCCAAAATTGGTCGGATTTAGACTCAAATGTGTGGAAATACATATACATATATTCACATGAACAAAATAAGAACTCGGATAAAGATGATGAAATTTTTGCAAAAAAATCCAAATGACGCAATGTTATGAGTAGCGTACTCATACCACATTGCTTTCGACAATCTTGAAAATTTGAACAAAAATTAAGTTGCTCCAAAATCGGTCGGGTTTAGACTCAATTGTGTGGAAATACATATATATTCACGTGTAGAAAATAAGAACTCGAATAAAGATGTTGAAATTTTTGCAAAAAAGTCCATTTGACACATTGTTATGAGTAGCGTACTCATACGACATTGCTTTCGACAATCTTGAAAATTTGAACAAAAATTAACTTGCTCCAAAATCTGTCGGGTTTAGACTCAAATGTGTGGAAATACATATATATTCACGTGAACAAAATAAGAACTCGAATAAAGATGTTGAAATTTTTGCAAAAAAGTCCATTTGACACATTGTTATGAGTAGCGTACTCATACGACATTGCTTTCGACAATCTTGAAAATTTGAACAAAAATTAACTTGCTCCAAAATCTGTCTGGTTTAGACTCAAATGTGTGGAAATACATATATATTCACGTGAACAAAATAAGAACTCGGATAAAGATGATGAAATTTTTGCAAAAAAATCCAAATGACGCAATGTTATGAGTAGCGTACTCATACCACATTGCTTTCGACAATCTTGAAAATTTTAACAAAAATTAAGTTGCTCCAAAATCGGTCGGGTTTAGACTCAAATGTGTGGAAATACATATATGTTCACGTGAGCACAATAAGAACTCGGATAAAGATGATGAAATTTTTGCAAAAAAATCCATATGACCCATTGTTATGAGTAGCGTACTCATACCACATTGCTTTCGACAATCTTGAAAATTTGAACAAAAATTTAGTTGCTCCAAAATCGGTCGGGTTTAGACTCAAATGTGTGGAAATACATATATGTTCACGTGTACAAAATAAGAACTCGAATAAAGATGTTGAAATTTTTGCAAAAA
This sequence comes from Philophylla caesio, assembly GCA_963971545.1. Taxonomy (NCBI): domain Eukaryota; kingdom Metazoa; phylum Arthropoda; class Insecta; order Diptera; family Tephritidae; genus Philophylla; species Philophylla caesio. The sequence goes on from OZ020607.1 coordinate 82,738,702, forward strand.
AGTCCATTTGACACATTGTTATGAGTAGCGTACTCATACCACATTGCTCCAAAATCGGTTGGATTTAGACTCAAATGTGTGGAAATACATATATATTCACGCGTAGAAAATAAGAACTCGAATAAAGATGTTGAAATTTTTGCAAAAAAGTCCATTTGACACATTGTTATGAGTAGCGTACTCATACCAGATTGCTTTCGACAATCTAAAAAATTTTAACAAAAATTAACTTGCTCCAAAATCGGTCGGGTTTAGACTCAAATGTGTGGAAATACATATATGTTCACGTGAACAAAATAAGAACTCGGATAAAGATGATAAAATTTTTGCAAAAAAATCCATATGACCCATTGTTATGAGTAGCGTACTCATACCACATTGCTTTCGACAATCTAAAAAATTTTAACAAAAATTAACTTGCTCAAAAATCAGTCGGGTTTAGACTCAAATGTGTGGAAATACATATATTTTTACGGATACAAAATAAGAACTGGAATAAAGATGATGAAATTTTTGCAAAAAAATCCATATGACCCATTGTTATGAGTAGCGTACTCATACGACATTGCTTTCGACAATCTTGAAAATTTGAACAAAAATTAACTTGCTCCAAAATCGGTCGGGTTTAGACTCAAATGTGTGGAAATACATATATTTTTATTCATACAAAATATCAACTCGATTAAAGATGATGAAATTTTTGCAAAAAAATCCATATGACCCATTGTTATGAGTAGCGTACTCGTACGACATTGCTTTCGACAATCTTGAAAATTTTAACAAAAATTAAGTTGCTCCAAAATCGGTCTGGTTTAGACTCAAATGTGTGGAAATACATATATGTTCACGTGTACAAAATAAGAACTCGAATAAAGATGTTGAAATTTTTGCAAAAAAGTCCATTTGACACATTGTTATGAGTAGCGTACTCATACCACATTGCTCCAAAATTGGTCGGATTTAGACTCAAATGTGTGAAAATACATATACATATATTCACGTGAACAAAATAAGAACTCGGATAAAGATGATGAAATTTTTGCAAAAAAATCGAAATGACGCAATGTTATGAGTAGCGTACTCATACCACATTGCTTTCGACAATCTTGAAAATTTGAACAAAAATTAAGTTGCTCCAAAATCGGTCGGGTTTAGACTCAATTGTGTGGAAATACATATATATTCACGTGTAGAAAATAAGAACTCGAATAAAGATGTTGAAATTTTTGCAAAAAAGTCCATTTGACACATTGTTATGAGTAGCGTACTCATACGACATTGCTTTCGACAATCTTGAAAATTTGAACAAAAATTAACTTGCTCCAAAATCTGTCGGGTGTAGACTCAAATGTGTGGAAATACATATATATTCACGTGAACAAAATAAGAACTCGAATAAAGATGATGCAATTTTTGCAAAAAAATCCATATGACGCATTGATATGAGTAGCGTACTCATAACACATTGCTTTCGACAATCTAAAAAATTTTAACAAAAATTAACTTGCTCCAAAATCGGTCGGGTTTAGACTCAAATGTGTGGAAATACATATATATTCACGTGAACAAAATAAGAACTCGGATAAAGATGATGAAATTTTTGCAAAAAAATCCAAATGACGCAATGTTATGAGTAGCGTACTCATACCACATTGCTTTCGACAATCTTGAAAATTTTAACAAAAATTAAGTTGCTCCAAAATCGGTCGGGTTTAGACTCAAATGTGTGGAAATACATATATGTTCACGTGAGCACAATAAGAACTCGGATAAATATGATGAAATTTTTGCAAAAAAATCCATATGACCCATTGTTATGAGTAGCATACTCATACCACATTGCTTTCGACAATCTTGAAAATTTGAACAAAAATTAAGTTGCTCCAAAATCGGTCGGGTTTAGACTCAAATGTGTGGAAATACATATATGTTCACGTGTACAAAATAAGAACTCGAATAAAGATGTTGAAATTTTTGCAAAAAAGTCCATTTGACACATTGTTATGAGTAGCGTACTCATACGACATTGCTTTCGACAATCTTGATAATTTGAACAAAAATTAACTTGCTCCAAAATCGGTCGGGTTTAGACTCAAATGTGTGGAAATACATATATGTTCACGTGTACAAAATAAGAACTCGAATGAAGATGTTGAAATTTTTGCAAAAAAGTCCATTTGACACATTGTTATGAGTAGCGTACTCATACGACATTGCTTTCGACAATCTTGAAAATTTGAACAAAAATTAAGTTGCTCCAAAATCGGTCGGGTTTAGACTCAAATGTGTGGAAATACATATATGTTCACGTGTACAAAATAAGAACTCGGATAAAGATGATGAAATTTTTGCAAAAAAATCCAAATGACGCAATGTTATGAGTAGCGTACTCATACCACATTGCTTTCGACAATCTTGAAAATTTTAACAAAAATTAAGTTGCTCCAAAATCGGTCGGGTTTAGACTCAAATGTGTGGAAATACATATATGTTCACGTGAGCACAATAAGAACTCGGATAAATATGATGAAATTTTTGCAAAAAAATCCATATGACCCATTGTTATGAGTAGCATACTCATACCACATTGCTTTCGACAATCTTGAAAATTTTAACAAAAATTAAGTTGCTCCAAAATCGGTCGGGTTTAGACTCAAATGTGTGGAAATACATATATATTCACGTGAACAAAATAAGAACTCGAATAAAGATGATGCAATTTTTGCAAAAAAATCCATAGGACGCATTGATATGAGTAGCGTACTCATAACACATTGCTTTCGACAATCTAAAAAATTTTAACAAAAATTAGCTTGCTCCAAAATCGGTCGGGTTTAGACTCAAATGTGTGGAAATACATATATATTCACGTGAACAAAATAAGAACTCGGATAAAGATGATGAAATTTTTGCAAAAAAATCCAAATGACGCAATGTTATGAGTAGCGTACTCATACCACATTGCTTTCGACAATCTTGAAAATTTTAACAAAAATTAAGTTGCTCCAAAATCGGTCGGGTTTAGACTCAAATGTGTGGAAATACATATATGTTCACGTGAGCAAAATTAATACTCGGATAAAAATGATGAAATTTTTGCAAAAAAATCCAAATGACGCAATGTTATGAGTAGCGTACTCATACCACATTGCTTTCGACAATCTTCAAAATTTTAACAAAAATTAAGTTGCTCCAAAATCGGTCGGGTTTAGACTCAAATGTGTGGAAATACATATATGTTCACGTGTACAAAATAAGAACTCGAATAAAGATGTTGAAATTTTTGCAAAAAAGTCCATTTGACACATTGTTATGAGTAGCGTACTCATACCACATTGCTCCAAAATCGGTTGGATTTAGACTCAAATGTGTGGAAATACATATATATTCACGTATACAAAATAAGAATTCGAATAAAGATGTTGAAATTTTTGCAAAAAAGTCCATTTGACACATTGTTATGAGTAGCGTACTCATACCAGATTGCTTTCGACAATCTAAAAAATTTTAACAAAAATTAACTTGCTCCAAAATCGGTCGGGTTTAGACTCAAATGTGTGGAAATACATATATTTTTATTCATACAAAATATGAACTCGATTAAAGATGATGAAATTTTTGCAAAAAAATCCATATGACCCATTGTTATGAGTAGCGTACTCGTACGACATTGCTTTCGACAATCTTGAAAATTTTAACAAAAATAAAGTTGCTCCAAAATCGGTCTGGTTTAGACTCAAATGTGTGGAAATACATATATGTTCACGTGTACAAAATAAGAACTCGAATAAAGATGTTGAAATTTTTGCAAAAAAGTCCATTTGACACATTGTTATGAGTAGCGTACTCATACCACATTGCTCCAAAATTGGTCGGATTTAGACTCAAATGTGTGGAAATACCTATACATATATTCACGTGAACAAAATAAGAACTCGGATAAAGATGATGAAATTTTTGCAAAAAAATCCAAATGACGCAATGTTATGAGTAGCGTACTCATACCACATTGCTTTCGACAATCTTGAAAATTTTAACAAAAATTAAGTTGCTCCAAAATCGGTCGGGTTTAGACTCAAATGTGTGGAAATACATATATGTTCACGTGAGCAAAATTAATACTCGGATAAAAATGATGAAATTTTTGCAAAAAAATCCAAATGACGCAATGTTATGAGTAGCGTACTCATATCACATTGCTTTCGACAATCTTCAAAATTTTAACAAAAATTAAGTTGCTCCAAAATCGGTCGGGTTTAGACTCAAATGTGTGGAAATACATATATGTTCACGTGTACAAAATAAGAACTCGAATAAAGATGTTGAAATTTTTGCAAAAAAGTCCATTTGACACATTGTTATGAGTAGCGTACTCATACCACATTGCTCCAAAATCGGTTGGATTTAGACTCAAATGTGTGGAAATACATATATATTCACGTATACAAAATAAGAACTCGAATAAAGATGTTGAAATTTTTGCAAAAAAGTCCATTTGACACATTGTTATGAGTAGCGTACTCATACCAGATTGCTTTCGACAATCTAAAAAATTTTAACAAAAATTAACTTGCTCCAAAATCGGTCGGGTTTAGACTCAAATGTGTGGAAATACATATATTTTTATTCATACAAAATATGAACTCGATTAAAGATGATGAAATTTTTGCAAAAAAATCCATATGACCCATTGTTATGAGTAGCGTACTCGTACGACATTGCTTTCGACAATCTTGAAAATTTTAACAAAAATAAAGTTGCTCCAAAATCGGTCTGGTTTAGACTCAAATGTGTGGAAATACATATATGTTCACGTGTACAAAATAAGAACTCGAATAAAGATGTTGAAATTTTTGCAAAAAAGTCCATTTGACACATTGTTATGAGTAGCGTACTCATACCACATTGCTCCAAAATTGTTCGGATTTAGACTCAAATGTGTGGAAATACCTATACATATATTCACGTGAACAAAATAAGAACTCGGATAAAGATGATGAAATTTTTGCAAAAAAATCCAAATGACGCAATGTTATGAGTAGCGTACTCATACCACATTGCTTTCGACAATCTTGAAAATTTGAACAAAAATTAAGTTGCTCCAAAATCGGTGGGGTTTAGACTCAATTGTGTGGAAATACATATATATTCACGTGTAGAAAATAAGAACTCGAATAAAGATGTTGAAATTTTTGCAAAAAAGTCCATTTGACACATTGTTATGATTAGCGTACTCATACGACATTGCTTTCGACAATCTTGATAATTTGAACAAAAATTAACTTGCTCCAAAATCTGTCGGGTTTAGACTCAAATGTGTGGAAATACATATATATTCACGTGAACAAAATAAGAACTCGAATAAAGATGATGCAATTTTTGCAAAAAAATCCATATGACGCATTGATATGAGTAGCGTACTCATAACACATTGCTTTCGACAATCTAAAAAATTTTAACAAAAATTAGCTTGCTCCAAAATCGGTCGGGTTTAGACTCAAATGTGTGGAAATATATATATATTCACGTGAACAAAATAAGAACTCGGATAAAGATGATGAAATTTTTGCCAAAAAATCCAAATGACGCAATGTTATGAGTAGCGTACTCATACCACATTGCTTTCGACAATCTTGAAAATTTTAACAAAAATTAAGTTGCTCCAAAATCGGTCGGGTTTAGACTCAAATGTGTCGAAATACATATATGTTCACGTGAGCAAAATTAATACTCGGATAAAGATGATGAAATTTTTGCAAAAAATCCATATGACCCATTGTTATGAGTAGCGTACTCATACCACATTGCTTTCGACAATCTTGAAAATTTGAACAAAAATTAAGTTACTCCAAAATCGGTCGGGTTTAGACTCAAATGTGTGGAAATACATATATGTTCACGTGTACAAAATAAGAACTCGAATAAAGATGTTGAAATTTTTGCAAAAAAGTCCATTTGACACATTGTTATGAGTAGCGTACTCATACCACATTGCTCCAAAATCGGTTGGATTTAGACTCAAATGTGTGGAAATACATATATATTCACGTATACAAAATAAGAACTCGAATAAAGATGTTGAAATTTTTGCAAAAAAGTCCATTTGACACATTGTTATGAGTAGCGTACTCATACCAGATTGCTTTCGACAATCTAAAAAATTTTAACAAAAATTAACTTGCTCCAAAATCGGTCGGGTTTAGACTCAAATGTGTGGATATACATATATGTTCACGTGAACAAAATTAGAACTCGGATAAAGATGATGAAATTTTTGCAAAAAAATCCATATGACCCATTGTTATGAGTAGCGTACTCATACCACATTGCTTTCGACAATCTTGAAAATTATAAGAAAAATTAAGTAGCTCCAAAATCGGTCGCGTTTAGTTTCAAATGTGTGGAAATACATATATATTCACGTGTACAAAATAAGAACTCGAATAAGGATGTTGAAATTTTTGCAAAAAAGTCCACTTGACACATTGTTATGAGTAGCGTACTCATACCACATTGCTTTAGACAATCTAAAAAATTTGAACAAAAATTAACTTGCTCCAAAATCGGTCGGGTTTAGACTCAAATGTGTGGAAATACATATATATTCACGTGTACAAAATAAGAACTCGAATAAAGATGTTGAAATTTTTGCAAAAAAGTCCATTTGACACATTGTAATGAATAGCGTACTCATACCAGATTGCTTTCGACAATCTAAAAAATTTTAACAAAAATTAACTTGCTCCAAAATCGGTCGGGTTTAGACTCAAATGTGTGGAAATACATATATGTTCACGTGAACAAAATAAGAACTCGGATAAAGATGATGAAATTTCTGCAAAAAAATCCATATGACCCATTGTTATGAGTAGCGTACTCATACCACATTGCTTTCGACAATCTAAACAATTTTAACAAAAATTAACTTGCTCCAAAATCGGTCGGGTTTAGACTCAAATGTGTGGAAATACATATATTTTTACGGATACAAAATAAGAACTGGAATAAAGATGATGAAATTTTTGCAAAAAAATCCATATGACCCATTGTTATGAGTAGCGTACTCATACGACATTGCTTTCGACAATCTTGAAAACTTGAACAAAAATTAACTTGCTCCAAAATCGGTCGGGTTTAGACTCAAATGTGTGGAAATACATATATTTTTATTCATACAAAATATGAACTCGATTAAAGATGATGAAATTTTGCAAAAAAGTCCATTTGACACATTGTTATGAGTAGCGCACTCATACCAGATTGCTTTCGACAATCTAAAAAATTTTAACAAAAATTAAGTTGCTCTAAAATCGGTCGGGTTTAGACTCAAATGTGTGGAAATACATATATGTTCACGTGAACAAAATAAGAACTCGGATAAAGATGATGAAATTTTTGCAAAAAAATCCATATGACCCATTGTTATGAGTAGCGTACTCATACCACATTGCTTTCGACAATCTTGAAAATTTTAACAAAAATAAAGTTGCTCCAAAATCGGTCTGGTTTAGACTCAAATGTGTGGAAATACATATATGTTCACGTGTACAAAATAAGAACTCGAATAAAGATGTTGAAATTTTTGCAAAAAAGTCCATTTGACACATTGTTATGAGTAGCGTACTCATACCACATTGCTCCAAAATTGTTCGGATTTAGACTCAAATGTGTGGAAATACCTATACATATATTCACGTGAACAAAATAAGAACTCGGATAAAGATGATGAAATTTTTGCAAAAAAATCCAAATGACGCAATGTTATGAGTAGCGTACTCATACCACATTGCTTTCGACAATCTTGAAAATTTGAACAAAAATTAAGTTGCTCCAAAATCGGTCGGGTTTAGAGTCAAATGTGTGGAAATACATATATATTCACGTGTAGAAAATAAGAACTCGAATAAAGATGTTGAAATTTTTGCAAAAAAGTTCATTTGACACATTGTTATGAGTAGCGTACTCATACGACATTGCTTTCGACAATCTTGAAAATTTGAACAAAAATTAACTTGCTCCAAAATCTGTCGGGTTAAGACTCAAATGTGTGGAAATACATATATATTCACGTGAACAAAATAAGAACTCGAATAAAGATGATATATTATTATTCACGTGTACAAAATAAGAACTCGAATAAAGATGTTGAAATTTTTGCAAAAAAGTCCACTTGACACATTGTTATGAGTAGCGTACTCATACCACATTGCTTTAGACAATCTAAAAAATTTGAACAAAAATTAACTTGCTCCAAAATCGGTCGGGTTTAGACTCAAATGTGTGGAAATACATATATATTCACGTGTACAAAATAAGAACTCGAATAAAGATGTTGAAATTTTTGCAAAAAAGTCCATTTGACATATTGTTATGAGTAGCGTACTCAAACCAGATTGCTTTCGACAATCTAAAAAATTTGAACAAAAATTAACTTGCTCCAAAATCGGTCGGGTTTAGACTCAAATGTGTGGAAATACATATATTTTTATTCATACAAAATATGAACTCGATTAAAGATGATGAAATTTTTGCAAAAAAATCCATGACCCATTGTTATGAGTAGCGTACTCGTACGACATTGCTTTCGACAATCTTGAAAATTTTAACAAAAATTAAGTTGCTCCAAAATCGGTCGGGTTTAGGCTCAAATGTGTGGAAATACATATATGTTCACGTGAACAAAATAAGAACTCGGATAAAGATGATGAAATTTTTGCAAAAAAATCCATATGACCCATTATTATGAGTAGCGTACTCATACCACATTGCTTTCGACAATCTTGAAAATTTGAACAAAAATTAAGTTGCTCCAAAATCGGTCGGGTTTAGACTCAAATGTGTGGAAATACATATATGTTCACGTGTACAAAATAAGAACTCGAATAAAGATGTTGAAATTTTTGCAAAAAAGTCCATTTGACACATTGTTATGAGTAGCGTACTCATACCACATTGCTTTCGACAATCTAAAAAATTTTAACAAAAATTAACTTGCTCCAAAATCGGTCGGGTTTAGACTCAAATGTGTGGAAATACATATATTTGTACGGATACAAAATAAGAACTGGAATAAAGATGATGAAATTTTTGCAAAAAAATCCATATGACCCATTGTTATGAGTAGCGTACTCATACGACATTGCTTTCGACAATCTTGAAAATTTGAACAAAAATTAACTTGCTCCAAAATCGGTCGGGTTTAGACTCAAATCTGTGGAAATACATATATGTTCACGTGAACAAAATAAGAACTCGGATAAAGATGATGAAATTTTTGCAAAAAAATCCATATGACCCATTGTTATGAGTAGCGTACTCATACCACATTGCTTTCGACAATCTTGAAAATTTGAACAAAAATTAAGTTGCTCCAAAATCGGTCTGGTTTAGACTCAAATGTGTGGAAATACATATATGTTCACGTGTACAAAATAAGAACTCGAATAAAGATGTTGAAATTTTTGCAAAAAAGTCCATTTGACACATTGTTATGAGTAGCGTACTCATACCACATTGCTCCAAAATTGGTCGGATTTAGACTCAAATGTGTGGAATTACATATATATTCACGTGAACAAAATAAGAACTCGGATAAAGATGATGAAATTTTTGCAAAAAAATCCAAATGACGCAATGTTATGAGTAGCGTACTCATACCACATTGCTTTCGACAATCTTGAAAATTTGAACAAAAACTAAGTTGCTCCAAACTCGGTCGGGTTTAGACTCAATTGTGTGGAAATACATATATATTCACGTGTAGAAAATAATAACTCGAATAAAGATGTTGAAATTTTTGCAAAAAAGTCCATTTGACACATTGTTATGAGTAGCGTACTCATACGACATTGCTTTCGACAATCTTGAAAATTTGAACAAAAATTAACTTGCTCCAAAATCTGTCGGGTTAAGACTCAAATGTGTGGAAATACATATATATTCACGTGAACAAAATAAGAACTCGAATAAAGATGATACATATATATTCACGTGTACAAAATAAGAACTCGAATAAAGATGTTGAAATTTTTGCAAAAAAGTCCACTTGACACATTGTTATGAGTAGCGTACTCATACCACATTGCTTTAGACAATCTAAAAAATTTGAACAAAAATTAACTTGCTCCAAAATCGGTCGGGTTTAGACTCAAATGTGTGGAAATACATATATTTTTACGGATACAAAATAAGAACTGGAATAAAGATGATGAAATTTTTGCAAAAAAATCCATATGACCCATTGTTATGATTAGCGTACTCATACGACATTGCTTTCGACAATCTTGAAAATTTTAACAAAAATTAACTTGCTCCAAAATCGGTCGGGTTTAGACTCAAATGTGTGGAAATACATATATTTTTATTCATACAAAATATCATTTCGATTAAAGATGATGAAATTTTTGCAAAAAAATCCATGACCCATTGTTATGAGTAGCGTACTCGTACGACATTGCTTTCGACAATCTTGAAAATTTTAACAAAAATTAAGTTGCTCCAAAATCTGTCGGGTTTAGACTCAAATGTGTGGAAATACATATATATCCACGTGAACAAAATAAGAACTCGAATAAAGATGATGCAATTTTTGCAAAAAAATCCATATGACGCATTGATATGAGTAGCGTACTCATAACACATTGCTTTCGACAATCTAAAAAATTTTAACAAAAATTAACTTGCTCCAAAATCGATCGGGTTTAGACTCAAATGTGTGGAAATACATATATATTCACGTGTAGAAAATAAGAACTCGAATAAAGATGTTGAAATTTTTGCAAAAAAGTCCATTTGACACATTGTTATGAGTAGCGTACTCATACGACATTGCTTTCGACAATCTTGAAAATTTGAACAAAAATTAACTTGCTCCAAAATCTGTCGGGTTAAGACTCAAATGTGTGGAAATACATATATATTCACGTGAACAAAATAAGAACTCGAATAAAGATGATACATATATATTCACGTGTACAAAATAAGAACTCGAATAAAGATGTTGAAATTTTTGCAAAAAAGTCCACTTGACACATTGTTATGAGTAGCGTACTCATACCACATTGCTTTAGACAATCTAAAAAATTTGAACAAAAATTAACTTGCTCCAAAATCGGGCGGGTTTAGACTCAAATGTGTGGAAATACATATATATCCACGTGAACAAAATAAGAACTCGAATAAAGATGATGCAATTTTTGCAAAAAAATCCATATGACGCATTGATATGAGTAGCGTACTCATACCAGATTGCTTTCGACAATCTAAAAAATTTTAACAAAAAGTAACTTGCTCCAAAATCGGTAGGGTTTAGACTCATATGTGTGGAAATACATAGATATATGTTCATGTGAATAAAATAAGAACTCGGATAACGATGATGAAATTTTTGCAAAAAAATCCATATGACCCATTGTTATGAGTAGCGTCCTCATACCACATTGCTTTCGATCATTTAAAAAATTTGAACAAAAATTAACTTGCTCCAAAATCGGTTGGGTTTAGACTCAAATGTGTGGAAATACATATATTTTCACGGATACAAAATAAGAACTGGAATAAAGATGATGAAATTTTTGCAAAAAAGTCCATTTGACACATTGTTATGAGTAGCGTACTCATACCACATTGCTCCAAAATTGGTCGGATTTAGACTCAAATGTGTGGAAATACATATATATTCACGTGAACAAAATAAGAACTCGGATAAAGATGATGAAATTTTTGCAAAAAAATCCAAATGACGCAATGTTATGAGTAGCGTACTCATACCACATTGCTTTCGACAATCTTGAAAATTTGAACAAAAACTAAGTTGCTCCAAAATCGGTCGGGTTTAGACTCAATTGTGTGGAAATACATATATGTTCACGTGTACAAAATAAGAACTCGAATAAAGATGTTGAAATTTTTGCAAAAAAGTCCATTTGACACATTGTTATGAGTAGCGTACTCATACGACATTGCTTTCGACAATCTTGAAAATTTGAACAAAAATTAACTTGCTCCAAAATCTGTCGGGTTTAGACTCAAATGTGTGGAAATACATATAGTTATATTCACGTGAACAAAATAAGAACTCGAATAAAGATGATGCAATTTTTGCAAAAAAATCCATATGACGCATTGATGTGAGTAGCGTACTCATAACAAATTGCTTTCGACAATCTAAAAAATTTTAACAAAAATTAACTTGCTCCAAAATCGATCGGGTTTAGACTCAAATGTGTGGAAATACATATATATTCACGTGTAGAAAATAAGAACTCGAATAAAGATGATGCAATTTTTGCAAAAAAATCCATATGACGCATTGATGTGAGTAGCGTACTCATAACAAATTGCTTTCGACAATCTAAAAAATTTTAACAAAAATTAACTTGCTCCAAAATCGATCGGGTTTAGACTTAAATGTGTGGAAATACATATATATTCACGTGTAGAAAATAAGAACTCGAATAAAGATGTTGAAATTTTTGCAAAAAAGTCCATTTGACATATTGTTATGAGTAGCGTACTCAAACCAGATTGCTTTCGACAATCTAAAAAATTTTAACAAAAATTAACTTGCTCCAAAATCGATCGGGTTTAGACTCAAATGTGTGGAAATACATATATATTCACGTGTAGAAAATAAGAACTCGAATAAAGATGTTGAAATTTTTGCAAAAAAGTCCATTTGACATATTGTTATGAGTAGCGTACTCAAACCAGATTGCTTTCGACAATCTAAAAAATTTTAACAAAAATTAACTTGCTCCAAAATCGGTCGGGTTTAGACTCAAATGTGTGGAAATACATATATGTTCACGTGAACAAATTGAGAACTCGGATAAAGATGATGAAATTTTTGCAAAAAAATCCATATGACCCATTGTTATGAGTAGCGTACTCATACCACATTGCTTTCGACAATCTAAAAAATTTGAACAAAAATTAACTTGCTCCAAAATCGGTAGGGTTTAGACTCAAATGTGTGGAAATACATATATTTTTACGGATACAAAATAAGAACTGGAATAAAGATGATGAAATTTTTGCAAAAAAATCCATATGACCCATTGTTATGAGTAGCGTACTCATACGACATTGCTTTCGACAATCTTGAAAATTTGAACAAAAATTAACTTGCTCCAAAATCGGTCGGGTTTAGACTCAAATGTGTGGAAATACATATATTTTTATTCATACAAAATATGAACTCGATTAAAGATGATGAAATTTTTGCAAAAAAATCCATGACCCATTGTTATGAGTAGCGTACTCGTACGACATTGCTTTCAACAATCTTGAAAATTTTAACAAAAATTAAGTTGCTCCAAAATCGGTCGGGTTTAGACTCAAATGTGTGGAAATACATATATTTTTATTCATACAAAATATGAACTCGACTAAAGATGATGAAATTTTGCAAAAAAGTCCATTTGACACATTGTTATGAGTAGCGCACTCATACCAGATTGCTTTCGACAATCTAAAAAATTTTAACAAAAATTAAGTTGCTCTAAAATCGGTCGGGTTTAGACTCAAATGTGTGGAAATACATATATGTTCACGTGAACAAAATAAGAACTCGGATAAAGATGATGAAATTTTTGCAAAAAAATCCATATGACCCATTGTTATGAGTAGCGTACTCATACCACATTGCTTTCGACAATCTTGAAAATTTGAACAAAAATTAAGTTGCTCCAAAATCGGTCGGGTTTAGACTCAAATGTGTGGAAATACATATATGTTCACGTGTACAAAATAAGAACTCGAATAAAGATGTTGAAATTTTTGCAAAAAAGTCCATTTGACACATTGTTATGAGTAGCGTACTCATACCACATTGCTCCAAAATTGGTCGGATTTAGACTCAAATGTGTGGAAATACATATATATTCACGTGAACAAAATAAGAACTCGGATAAAGATGATGAAATTTTTGCAAAAAAATCCAAATGACGGAATGTTATGAGTAGCGTACTCATACCACATTGCTTTCGACAATCTTGAAAATTTGAACAAAAATTAAGTTGCTCCAAAATCGGTCGGGTTTAGACTCAAATGTGTGGAAATACATATATATTCACGTGTAGAAAATAAGAACTCGAATAAAGATGTTGAAATTTTTGCAAAAAAGTCCATTTGACACATTGTTATGAGTAGCGTACTCATACGACATTGCTTTCGACAATCTTAAAAATTTGAACAAAAATTAACTTGCTCCAAAATCTGTCGGGTTTAGACTCAAATGTGTGGAAATACATATATATTCACGTGAACAAAATAAGAACTCGAATAAAGATGATGCAATTTTTGCAAAAAAATCCATATGACGCATTGATATGAGTAGCGTACTCATAACACATTGCTTTCGATAATCTAAAAAATTTAACAAAAATTAACTTGCTCCAAAATCGGTCGGGTTTAGACTCAAATGTGTGGAAATACATATATATTCACGTGTAGAAAATAAGAACTCGAATAAAGATGTTGAAATTTTTGCAAAAAAGTTCATTTGACACATTGTTATGAGTAGCGTACTCATACGACATTGCTTTCGACAATCTTGAAAATTTGAACAAAAATTAACTTGCTCCAAAATCTGTCGGGTTAAGACTCAAATGTGTGGAAATACATATATATTCACGTGAACAAAATAAGAACTCGAATAAAGATGATACATATATATTCACGTGTACAAAATAAGAACTCGAATAAAGATGGTGAAATTTTTGCAAAAAAGTCCACTTGACACATTGTTATGAGTAGCGTACTCATACCACATTGCTTTAGACAATCTAAAAAATTTGAACAAAAATTAACTTGCTCCAAAATCGGTCGGGTTTAGACTCAAATGTGTGGAAATACATATATATTCACGTGTACAAAATAAGAACTCGAATAAAGATGTTGAAATTTTTGCAAAAAAGTCCATTTGACATATTGTTATGAGTAGCGTACTCAAACCAGATTGCTTTCGACAATCTAAAAAATTTTAACAAAAATTAACTTGCTCCAAAATCGGTCGGGTTTAGACTCAAATGTGTGGAAATACATATATGTTCACGTGAACAAATTAAGAACTCGGATAAAGATGATGAAATTTTTGCAAAAAAATCCATATGACCCATTGTTATGAGTAGCGTACTCATACCACATTGCTTTCGACAATCTAAAAAATTTGAACAAAAATTAACTTGCTCCAAAATCGGTAGAGTTTAGACTCAAATGTGTGGAAATACATATATTTTTACGGATACAAAATAAGAACTGGAATAAAGATGATGAAATTTTTGCAAAAAAATCCATATGACCCATTGTTATGAGTAGCGTACTCATACGACATTGCTTTCGACAATCTTGAAAATTTGAACAAAAATTAACTTGCTCCAAAATCGGTCGGGTTTAGACTCAAATGTGTGGAAATATGTACATATATTTTTATTCATACAAAATATGAACTCGATTAAAGATGATGAAATTTTTGCAAAAAAATCCATGACCCATTGTTATGAGTAGCGTACTCGTACGACATTGCTTTCGACAATCTTGAAAATTTTAACAAAAATTAAGTTGCTCCAAAATCGGTCGGGTTTAGACTCAAATGTGTGGAAATACATATATGTTCACGTGAACAAAATAAGAACTCGGATAAAGATGATGAAATTTTTGCAAAAAAATCCATATGACCCATTATTATGAGTAGCGTACTCATACCACATTGCTTTCGACAATCTTGAAAATTTGAACAAAAATTAAGTTGCTCCAAAATCGGTCGGGTTTAGACTCAAATGTGTGGAAATACATATATGTTCACGTGTACAAAATAAGAACTCGAATAAAGATGTTGAAATTTTTGCAAAAAAGTCCATTTGACACATTGTTATGAGTAGCGTACTCATACCACATTGCTTTCGACAATCTAAAAAATTTTAACAAAAATTAACTTGCTCCAAAATCGGTCGGGTTTAGACTCAAATGTGTGGAAATACATATATTTTTACGGATACAAAATAAGAACTGGAATAAAGATGATGAAATTTTTGCAAAAAAATCCATATGACCCATTGTTATGAGTAGCGTACTCATACCACATTGCTTTCGACAATCTTGAAAATTTGAACAAAAATTAACTTGCTCCAAAATCGGTCGGGTTTAGACTCAAATCTGTGGAAATACATATATGTTCACGTGAACAAAATAAGAACTCGGATAAAGATGATGAAATTTTTGCAAAAAAATCCATATGACCCATTGTTATGAGTAGCGTACTCATACCACATTGCTTTCGACAATCTTGAAAATTTGAACAAAAATTAAGTTGCTCCAAAATCGGTCTGGTTTAGACTCAAATGTGTGGAAATACATATATGTTCACGTGTACAAAATAAGAACTCGAATAAAGATGTTGAAATTTTTGCAAAAAAGTCCATTTGACACATTGTTATGAGTAGCGTACTCATACCACATTGCTCCAAAATTGGTCGGATTTAGACTCAAATGTGTGGAAATACATATATATTCACGTGAACAAAATAAGAACTCGGATAAAGATGATGAAATTTTTGCAAAAAAATCCAAATGACGCAATGTTATGAGTAGCGTACTCATACCACATTGCTTTCGACAATCTTGAAAATTTGAACAAAAACTAAGTTGCTCCAAACTCGGTCGGGTTTAGACTCAATTGTGTGGAAATACATATATATTCACGTGTAGAAAATAATAACTCGAATAAAGGTGTTGAAATTTTTGCAAAAAAGTCCATTTGACACATTGTTATGAGTAGCGTACTCATACGACATTGCTTTCGACAATCTAAAAAATTTTAACAAAAATTAACTTGCTCCAAAATCGGTCGGGTTTAGACTCAAATGTGTGGAAATACATATATGTTCACGTGTACAAAATAAGAACTCGAATAAAGATGTTGAAATTTTTGCAAAAAAGTCCATTTGACACATTGTTATGAGTAGCGTACTCATACCACATTGCTCCAAAATTGGTCGGATTTAGACTCAAATGTGTGGAAATACATATATATTCACGTGAACAAAATAAGAACTCGGATAAAGATGATGAAATTTTTGCAAAAAAATCCAAATGACGGAATGTTATGAGTAGCGTACTCATACCACATTGCTTTCGACAATCTTGAAAATTTGAACAAAAATTAAGTTGCTCCAAAATCGGTCGGGTTTAGACTCAAATGTGTGGAAATACATATATATTCACGTGTAGAAAATAAGAACTCGAATAAAGATGTTGAAATTTTTGCAAAAAAGTCCATTTGACACATTGTTATGAGTAGCGTACTCATACGACATTGCTTTCGACAATCTTAAAAATTTGAACAAAAATTAACTTGCTCCAAAATCTGTCGGGTTTAGACTCAAATGTGTGGAAATACATATATATTCACGTGAACAAAATAAGAACTCGAATAAAGATGATGCAATTTTTGCAAAAAAATCCATATGACGCATTGATATGAGTAGCGTACTCATAACACATTGCTTTCGATAATCTAAAAAATTTAACAAAAATTAACTTGCTCCAAAATCGGTCGGGTTTAGACTCAAATGTGTGGAAATACATATATATTCACGTGTAGAAAATAAGAACTCGAATAAAGATGTTGAAATTTTTGCAAAAAAGTTCATTTGACACATTGTTATGAGTAGCGTACTCATACGACATTGCTTTCGACAATCTTGAAAATTTGAACAAAAATTAACTTGCTCCAAAATCTGTCGGGTTAAGACTCAAATGTGTGGAAATACATATATATTCACGTGAACAAAATAAGAACTCGAATAAAGATGATACATATATATTCACGTGTACAAAATAAGAACTCGAATAAAGATGGTGAAATTTTTGCAAAAAAGTCCACTTGACACATTGTTATGAGTAGCGTACTCATACCACATTGCTTTAGACAATCTAAAAAATTTGAACAAAAATTAACTTGCTCCAAAATCGGTCGGGTTTAGACTCAAATGTGTGGAAATACATATATATTCACGTGTACAAAATAAGAACTCGAATAAAGATGTTGAAATTTTTGCAAAAAAGTCCATTTGACATATTGTTATGAGTAGCGTACTCAAACCAGATTGCTTTCGACAATCTAAAAAATTTTAACAAAAATTAACTTGCTCCAAAATCGGTCGGGTTTAGACTCAAATGTGTGGAAATACATATATGTTCACGTGAACAAATTAAGAACTCGGATAAAGATGATGAAATTTTTGCAAAAAAATCCATATGACCCATTGTTATGAGTAGCGTACTCATACCACATTGCTTTCGACAATCTAAAAAATTTGAACAAAAATTAACTTGCTCCAAAATCGGTAGAGTTTAGACTCAAATGTGTGGAAATACATATATTTTTACGGATACAAAATAAGAACTGGAATAAAGATGATGAAATTTTTGCAAAAAAATCCATATGACCCATTGTTATGAGTAGCGTACTCATACGACATTGCTTTCGACAATCTTGAAAATTTGAACAAAAATTAACTTGCTCCAAAATCGGTCGGGTTTAGACTCAAATGTGTGGAAATATGTACATATATTTTTATTCATACAAAATATGAACTCGATTAAAGATGATGAAATTTTTGCAAAAAAATCCATGACCCATTGTTATGAGTAGCGTACTCGTACGACATTGCTTTCGACAATCTTGAAAATTTTAACAAAAATTAAGTTGCTCCAAAATCGGTCGGGTTTAGACTCAAATGTGTGGAAATACATATATGTTCACGTGAACAAAATAAGAACTCGGATAAAGATGATGAAATTTTTGCAAAAAAATCCATATGACCCATTATTATGAGTAGCGTACTCATACCACATTGCTTTCGACAATCTTGAAAATTTGAACAAAAATTAAGTTGCTCCAAAATCGGTCGGGTTTAGACTCAAATGTGTGGAAATACATATATGTTCACGTGTACAAAATAAGAACTCGAATAAAGATGTTGAAATTTTTGCAAAAAAGTCCATTTGACACATTGTTATGAGTAGCGTACTCATACCACATTGCTTTCGACAATCTAAAAAATTTTAACAAAAATTAACTTGCTCCAAAATCGGTCGGGTTTAGACTCAAATGTGTGGAAATACATATATTTTTACGGATACAAAATAAGAACTGGAATAAAGATGATGAAATTTTTGCAAAAAAATCCATATGACCCATTGTTATGAGTAGCGTACTCATACCACATTGCTTTCGACAATCTTGAAAATTTGAACAAAAATTAACTTGCTCCAAAATCGGTCGGGTTTAGACTCAAATCTGTGGAAATACATATATGTTCACGTGAACAAAATAAGAACTCGGATAAAGATGATGAAATTTTTGCAAAAAAATCCATATGACCCATTGTTATGAGTAGCGTACTCATACCACATTGCTTTCGACAATCTTGAAAATTTGAACAAAAATTAAGTTGCTCCAAAATCGGTCTGGTTTAGACTCAAATGTGTGGAAATACATATATGTTCACGTGTACAAAATAAGAACTCGAATAAAGATGTTGAAATTTTTGCAAAAAAGTCCATTTGACACATTGTTATGAGTAGCGTACTCATACCACATTGCTCCAAAATTGGTCGGATTTAGACTCAAATGTGTGGAAATACATATATATTCACGTGAACAAAATAAGAACTCGGATAAAGATGATGAAATTTTTGCAAAAAAATCCAAATGACGCAATGTTATGAGTAGCGTACTCATACCACATTGCTTTCGACAATCTTGAAAATTTGAACAAAAACTAAGTTGCTCCAAACTCGGTCGGGTTTAGACTCAATTGTGTGGAAATACATATATATTCACGTGTAGAAAATAATAACTCGAATAAAGGTGTTGAAATTTTTGCAAAAAAGTCCATTTGACACATTGTTATGAGTAGCGTACTCATACGACATTGCTTTCGACAATCTTGAAAATTTGAACAAAAATTAACTTGCTCCAAAATCTGTCGGGTTTAGACTCAAATGTGTGGAAATACATATATATCCACGTGAACAAAATAAGAACTCGAATAAAGATGATGCAATTTTTGCAAAAAAATCCATATGACGCATTGATATGAGTAGCGTACTCATAACACATTGCTTTCGACAATCTAAAAAATTTTAACAAAAATTAACTTGCTCCAAAATCGATCGGGTTTAGACTCAAATGTGTGGAAATACATATATATTCACGTGTAGAAAATAAGAACTCGAATAAAGATGTTGAAATTTTTGCAAAAAAGTCCATTTGACACATTGTTATGAGTAGCGTACTCATACGACATTGCTTTCGACAATCTTGAAAATTTGAACAAAAATTAACTTGCTCCAAAATCTGTCGGGTTAAGACTCAAATGTGTGGAAATACATATATATTCACGTGAACAAAATAAGAACTCGAATAAAGATGATACATATATATTCACGTGTACAAAATAAGAACTCGAATAAAGATGTTGAAATTTTTGCAAAAAAGTCCACTTGACACATTGTTATGAGTAGCGTACTCATACCACATTGCTTTAGACAATCTAAAAAATTTGAACAAAAATTAACTTGCTCCAAAATCGGGCGGGTTTAGACTCAAATGTGTGGAAATACATATATATCCACGTGAACAAAATAAGAACTCGAATAAAGATGATGCAATTTTTGCAAAAAAATCCATATGACCCATTGATATGAGTAGCGTACTCATACCACATTGCTTTCGACAATCTAAAAAATTTTAACAAAAAGTAACTTGCTCCAAAATCGGTAGGGTTTAGACTCATATGTGTGGAAATACATAGATATATGTTCATGTGAATAAAATAAGAACTCGGATAACGATGATGAAATTTTTGCAAAAAAATCCATATGACCCATTGTTATGAGTAGCGTCCTCATACCACATTGCTTTCGATCATTTAAAAAATTTGAACAAAAATTAACTTGCTCCAAAATCGGTTGGGTTTAGACTCAAATGTGTGGAAATACATATATTTTTACGGATACAAAATAAGAACTGGAATAAAGATGATGAAATTTTTGCAAAAAAGTCCATTTGACACATTGTTATGAGTAGCGTACTCATACCACATTGCTCCAAAATTGGTCGGATTTAGACTCAAATGTGTGGAAATACATATATATTCACGTGAACAAAATAAGAACTCGGATAAAGATGATGAAATTTTTGCAAAAAAATCCAAATGACGCAATGTTATGAGTAGCGTACTCATACCACATTGCTTTCGACAATCTTGAAAATTTGAACAAAAATTAAGTTGCTCCAAAATCGGTCGGGTTTAGACTCAATTGTGTGGAAATACATATATATTCACGTGTAGAAAATAATAACTCGAATAAAGATGTATAAATTTTTGCAAAAAAGTCCATTTGACACATTGTTATGAGTAGCGTACTCATACGACATTGCTTTCGACAATCTTGAAAATTTGAACAAAAATTAACTTGCTCCAAAATCTGTCGGGTTTAGACTCAAATGTGTGGAAATACCTTCACGTGAACAAAATAAGAACTCGAATAAAGATGATGCAATTTTTGCAAAAAAATCCATATGACGCATTGATGTGAGTAGCGTACTCATAACAAATTGCTTTCGGCAATCTAAAAAATTTTAACAAAAATTAACTTGCTCCAAAATCGATCGGGTTTAGACTCAAATGTGTGGAAATACATATATATTCACGTGTAGAAAATAAGAACTCGAATAAAGATGTTGAAATTTTTGCAAAAAAGTCCATTTGACATATTGTTATGAGTAGCGTACTCAAACCATATTGCTTTCGACAATCTAAAAAATTTTAACAAAAATTAACTTGCTCCAAAATCGGTCGGGTTTAGACTCAAATGTGTGGAAATACATATATTTTTACGGATACAAAATAAGAACTGGAATAAAGATGATGAAATTTTTGCAAAAAAATCCATATGACCCATTGTTATGAGTAGCGTACTCATACGACATTGCTTTCGACAATCTTGAAAATTTGAACAAAAATTAACTTGCTCCAAAATCGGTCGGGTTTAGACCCAAATGTGTGGAAATACATATATTTTTATTCATACAAAATATGAACTCGATTAAAGATGATGAAATTTTTGCAAAAAAATCCATGACCCATTGTTATGAGTAGCGTACTCGTACGACATTGCTTTCGACAATCTTGAAAATTTTAACAAAAATTAAGTTGCTCCAAAATCGGTCGGGTTTAGACTTAAATGTGTGGAAATACATATATGTTCACGTGAACAAAATAAGAACTCGGATAAAGATGATGAAATTTTTGCAAAAAAATCCATATGACCCATTATTATGAGTAGCGTACTCATACCACATTGCTTTCGACAATCTTGAAAATTTGAACAAAAATTAAGTTGCTCCAAAATCGGTCGGGTTTAGACTCAAATGTGTGGAAATACATATATGTTCACGTGTACAAAATAAGAACTCGAATAAAGATGTTGAAATTTTTGCAAAAAAGTCCATTTGACACATTGTTATGAGTAGCGTACTCATACCACATTGCTTTCGACAATCTAAAAAATTTTAACAAAAATTAACTTGCTCCAAAATCGGTCGGGTTTAGACTCAAATGTGTGGAAATACATATATTTTTACGGATACAAAATAAGAACTGGAATAAAGATGATGAAATTTTTGCAAAAAAATCCATATGACCCATTGTTATGAGTAGCGTACTCATACGACATTGCTTTCGACAATCTTGAAAATTTGAACAAAAATTAACTTGCTCCAAAATCGGTCGGGTTTGGACTCAAATCTGTGGAAATACATATATGTTCACGTGAACAAAATAAGAACTCGGATAAAGATGATGAAATTTTTGCAAAAAAATCCATATGACCCATTGTTATGAGTAGCGTACTCATACCACATTGCTTTCGACAATCTTGAAAATTTGAACAAAAATTAAGTTGCTCCAAAATCGGTCTGGTTTAGACTCAAATGTGTGGAAATACATATATGTTCACGTGTACAAAATAAGAACTCGAATAAAGATGTTGAAATTTTTGCAAAAAAGTCCATTTGACACATTGTTATGAGTAGCGTACTCATACCACATTGCTCCAAAATTGGTCGGATTTAGACTCAAATGTGTGGAAATACATATATTTTTACGGATACAAAATAAGAACTGTAATAAAGATGATGAAATTTTTGCAAAAAAATCCATATAACCCATTGTTATGAGTAGCGTACTCATACGACATTGCTTTCAACAATCTTGAAAATTTGAACAAAAATTAACTTGCTCCAAAATCGGTCGGGTTTAGACTCAAATGTGTGGAAATACATATATTTTTACGGATACAAAATTAGAACTGGAATAAAGATGATGAAATTTTTGCAAAAAAATCCATATGACCCATTGTTATGAGTAGCGTACTCGTACGACATTGCTTTCGACAATTTCAAATTTTGAACAAAAATTAAGTTGCTCCAAAATCGGTCGGGTTTAGACTCAAATGTGTGGAAATACATATATATTCACGTGTACAAAATAAGAACTCGAATAAAGATGTTGAAATTTTTGCAAAAAAGTCCATTTGACACACTGTTATGAGTAGCGTACTCATATCACATTTCTTTGGACAATCTAAAAAATTTGAACAAAAATTTAGTTGCTCCAAAATCGGTCGGATTTAGACTCAAATGTGTGGAAATACATATATATTCACGTGAATAAAATAAGAAGTCGGATAAAGATGTTTAAATTTTTGCAAACAAATCCAAATGACGCAATGTTATGAGTAGCGTACTCATACCACATTGCTTTCGACAATCTTGAAAATTTGAACAAAAATTAAGTTGCTCCAAAATCGGTCGGGTTTAGACTCAAATGTGTGGAAATACACACATATTCACGTGTGCAAAAAAAGAATTCGATTAAAGATGGTGGAATATTTGCAAAAAAGTCCATATGACACATTGTTATGAGTAGCGTACTCATATCACATTGCTTTCGACAATCTAAAAAACTTGAACAAAAATTAACTTGCTCCAAAATCGGTCGGGTTTAGACTCAAATGTATGGAAATACATACATATTCACGAGTACAAAATAAGAACTCGAATAAAGACGATGAAATTTTTGCAAAAAAATCCATATGACCCATTGTTATGAGTAGCGTACTCATACGACATTGCTTTCGACAATCTTGAAAATTTGAACAAAAATTAACTTGCTCCAAAATCGGTCGGGTTTGGACTCAAATCTGTGGAAATACATATATGTTCACGTGAACAAAATAAGAACTCGGATAAAGATGATGAAATTTTTGCAAAAAAATCCATATGACCCATTGTTATGAGTAGCGTACTCATACCACATTGCTTTCGACAATCTTGAAAATTTGAACAAAAATTAAGTTGCTCCAAAATCGGTCTGGTTTAGACTCAAATGTGTGGAAATGCATATATGTTCACGTGTACAAAATAAGAACTCGAATAAAGATGTTGAAATTTTTGCAAAAAAGTCCATTTGACACATTGTTATGAGTAGCGTACTCATACCACATTGCTCCAAAATTGGTCGGATTTAGACTCAAATGTGTGGAAATACATATATTTTTACGGATACAAAATAAGAACTGTAATACAGATGATGAAATTTTTGCAAAAAAATCCATATAACCCATTGTTATGAGTAGCGTACTCATACGACATTGCTTTCAACAATCTTGAAAATTTGAACAAAAATTAACTTGCTCCAAAATCGGTCGGGTTTAGACTCAAATGTGTGGAAATACATATATTTTTACGGATACAAAATTAGAACTGGAATAAAGATGATGAAATTTTTGCAAAAAAATCCATATGACCCATTATTATGAGTAGCGTACTCGTACGACATTGCTTTCGACAATTTCAAATTTTGAACAAAAATTAAGTTGCTCCAAAATCGGTCGGGTTTAGACTCAAATGTGTGGAAATACATATATATTCACGTGTACAAAATAAGAACTCGAATAAAGATGTTGAAATTTTTGCAAAAAAGTCCATTTGACACACTGTTATGAGTAGCGTACTCATATCACATTTCGTTCGACAATCTAAAAAATTTGAACAAAAATTTAGTTGCTCCAAAATCGGTCGGATTTAGACTCAAATGTGTGGAAATACATATATATTCACGTGAATAAAATAAGAAGTCGGATAAAGATGTTTAAATTTTTGCAAACAAATCCAAATGACGCAATGTTATGAGTAGCGTACTCATACCACATTGCTTTCGACAATCTTGAAAATTTGAACAAAAATTAAGTTGCTCCAAAATCGGTCGGGTTTAGACTCAAATGTGTGGAAATACACACATATTCACGTGTGCAAAAAAAGAATTCGATTAAAGATGGTGGAATATTTGCAAAAAAGTCCATATGACACATTGTTATGAGTAGCGTACTCATATCACATTGCTTACGACAATCTAAAAAACTTGAACAAAAATTAACTTGCTCCAAAATCGGTCGGGTTTAGACTCAAATGTATGGAAATACATACATATTCACGAGTACAAAATAAGAACTCGAATAAAGACGATGAAATTTTTGCAAAAAAATCCATATGACCCATTGTTATGAGTAGCGTACTCATACGACATTGCTTTCGACAATCTTGAAAATTTGAACAAAAATTAACTTGCTCCAAAATAGGTCGGGTTTAGACTCAAATGTGTGGAAATACATATATTTTTACTCATACAAAATATGAACTCGATTAAAGATGATGAAACTTTTGCAAAAAAATCCATATGACCCAATGTTATGAGTAGCGTACTCATACCACATTGCTTTGGACAATCTTGAAAATTTGAACAAAAATTAAGTTGCTCCAAAATAGGTCGGGTTTAGACTCAAATGTGTGGAAATACATATATGTTCACGTGAACAAAATAAGAACTCGGATAAAGATGATGAAATTTTTGCAAAAAAATCCATATGACCCATTGTTATGAGTAGCGTACACATACCACATTGCTTTCGACAATCTTGAAAATTTGAACAAAAATTAAGTTGCTCAAAATCGGTCGGGTTTAGACTCAAATGTGTGGAATTACATATATGTTCACGTGTACAAAATAAGAACTCGAAAAAAGATGTTTTAATTTTTGCAAAAAAGTCCATTTGACAGATTTTTATGAGTAGCGTACTCATACCACATTGCTCCAAAATCAGTTGGATTTAGACTCAAATGTGTGGAAATACATATATGTATATTCACGTGAATAAAATAAAAACTCGGATAGAGATGATGAAATTTTTGCAAAAAAATCCAAATGACGCAATGTTATGAGTAGCGTACTCATACCACATTGCTTTCGACAATCTTGAAAATTTGAACAAAAATTAAGTTGCTCCAAAATCGGTCGGGTTTAGACTCAAATGTGTGGAAATACATATATATTCACGTGTACAAAATAAGAACTCGAATAAAGATGTTGAAATTTTTGCAAAAAAGTCCATTTGACACATTGTTATGAGTAGCGTACTCATACCAGATTGCTTTTGACAATCTAAAAAATGTTAACAAAAATTAACTTTTTCCAAAATCGGTCGGGTTTAGACTCAAATGTGTTTTTTTTTTTTTTTTTTTTGTTTTTTCGGTTACAACCAGGGAGGAGGAATCTTCATAGATACGAGCAGCCCTTACTGCCCGCATGCCCGATTTACCTCCTGGCACCTACGGACTAAACCCAACCTCCTTCGTACGCTGGGCCTGTGGCACCCCTGCGGGACTATCAATTCCGATATTACTTCGCAGGGCAGGCACTGGACGTTATTCTTCGTCTTCACTCAGCGTGCGTTCTTAGTTTGCGCGATTCGCGTTGCGCTCGTCTATTCTTAACCGTTTCATTACCGCCGTGATAATATCTGCACACTTTTTCCATACGTTTTCTTCAGTCAACATTGCTTTCAGCAAGCCCTCGGGGGTCACGGCCCCGCCTATACATTGTTCCAGGTGGTAGCGTTCATTGTCAAATCTGTGGCATTCCATTAGTATGTGCTCTGCGTTTTCTGTTTTTTCATCGCAATGTAGGCAGTGGGGATGATCGGCATGTTTAAACTTATGTAAGTATTGGCGAAGACAACCATGCCCGGTGAGGAACTGCGTTAGGTAAAAATCAGTATCTCCGTGTTTTCTTTTGATCCATTCACCTACATTTGGGATCAATTTCTTCGTCCATCGACCTTTCGAGGACGAGTCCCACTCAAATGTGTGGATATACATATATGTTCACGTGAACAAAATAAGAACTCGGATAAAGATGATGAAATTTTTGCAAAAAAATCCAAATGACGCAATGTTATGAGTAGCGTACTCATACCACATTGCTTTCGACAATCTTGAAAATTTGAACAAAAATTAAGTTGCTCCAAAATCGGTCGGGTTTAGACTCAAATGTGTGGAAATACATATATATTCACGTGAACAAAATAAGAACTCGGATAAAGATGACGAAATTTTTGCAAAAAAATCCATATGACCCATTGTTATGAGTAGCGTACTCATACCACATTGCTTTCGACAATCTTGAAAAATTGAACAAAAATTAAGTTGCTGCAAATTTGGTCGGGTTTAGACTCAAATGTGTGGAAATACATATATGTTCACGTGTACAAAATAAGAACTCGAATAAAGATGTTGAAATTTTTGCAAAAAAGTCCATTTGACACATTGTTATGAGTAGCGTACTCATACCACATTGCTTTCGACAATCTTGAAAATTATAAGAAAAATTAAGTAGCTCCAAAATCGGTCGCGTTTAGTTTCAAATGTGTGGAAATACATATATATTCACGTGTACAAAATAAGAACTCGAATAATTATGTTGAAATTTTTGCAAAAAAGTCCACTTGACACATTGTTATGAGTAGCGTACACATACCATATTGCTTTAGACAATCTAAAAAATTTGAACAAAAATTAACTTGCTCCAAAATCGGTCGGGTTTAGACTCAAATGTGTGGAAATACATATACATATATTCACATGTACAAAATAAGAACTCGAATAAAGATGTTGAAATTTTTGCAAAAAAGTCCATTTGACACATTGTTATGAGTAGCGTACTCATACCACATTGCTTTCGACAATCTTGAAAATTTGAACAAAAATTAAGTTGCTCCAAAATCGGTCGGGTTTAGACTCAAATGTGTGGAAATACACACATATTCACGTGTGCAAAAAAAGAATTCGATTAAAGATGGTGGAATATTTGCAAAAAAGTCCATATGACACATTGTTATGAGTAGCGTACTCATATCACATTGCTTTCGACAATCTAAAAAACTTGAACAAAAATTAACTTGCTCCAAAATCGGTCGGGTTTAGACTCAAATGTATGGAAATACATACATATTCACGAGTACAAAATAAGAACTCGAATAAAGACGATGAAATTTTTGCAAAAAAATCCATATGACCCATTGTTATGAGTAGCGTACTCATACGACATTGCTTTCGACAATCTTGAAAATTTGAACAAAAATTAACTTGCTCCAAAATAGGTCGGGTTTAGACTCAAATGTGTGGAAATACATATATTTTTACTCATACAAAATATGAACTCGATTAAAGATGATGAAACTTTTGCAAAAAAATCCATATGACCCAATGTTATGAGTAGCGTACTCATACCACATTGCTTTGGACAATCTTGAAAATTTGAACAAAAATTAAGTTGCTCCAAAATAGGTCGGGTTTAGACTCAAATGTGTGGAAATACATATATGTTCACGTGAACAAAATAAGAACTCGGATAAAGATGATGAAATTTTTGCAAAAAAATCCATATGACCCATTGTTATGAGTAGCGTACACATACCACATTGCTTTCGACAATCTTGAAAATTTGAACAAAAATTAAGTTGCTCAAAATCGGTCGGGTTTAGACTCAAATGTGTGGAATTACATATATGTTCACGTGTACAAAATAAGAACTCGAAAAAAGATGTTTTAATTTTTGCAAAAAAGTCCATTTGACAGATTTTTATGAGTAGCGTACTCATACCACATTGCTCCAAAATCAGTTGGATTTAGACTCAAATGTGTGGAAATACATATATGTATATTCACGTGAATAAAATAAAAACTCGGATAGAGATGATGAAATTTTTGCAAAAAAATCCAAATGACGCAATGTTATGAGTAGCGTACTCATACCACATTGCTTTCGACAATCTTGAAAATTTGAACAAAAATTAAGTTGCTCCAAAATCGGTCGGGTTTAGACTCAAATGTGTGGAAATACATATATATTCACGTGTACAAAATAAGAACTCGAATAAAGATGTTGAAATTTTTGCAAAAAAGTCCATTTGACACATTGTTATGAGTAGCGTACTCATACCAGATTGCTTTTGACAATCTAAAAAATGTTAACAAAAATTAACTTTTTCCAAAATCGGTCGGGTTTAGACTCAAATGTGTTTTTTTTTTTTTTTTTTTTGTTTTTTCGGTTACAACCAGGGAGGAGGAATCTTCATAGATACGAGCAGCCCTTACTGCCCGCATGCCCGATTTACCTCCTGGCACCTACGGACTAAACCCAACCTCCTTCGTACGCTGGGCCTGTGGCACCCCTGCGGGACTATCAATTCCGATATTACTTCGCAGGGCAGGCACTGGACGTTATTCTTCGTCTTCACTCAGCGTGCGTTCTTAGTTTGCGCGATTCGCGTTGCGCTCGTCTATTCTTAACCGTTTCATTACCGCCGTGATAATATCTGCACACTTTTTCCATACGTTTTCTTCAGTCAACATTGCTTTCAGCAAGCCCTCGGGGGTCACGGCCCCGCCTATACATTGTTCCAGGTGGTAGCGTTCATTGTCAAATCTGTGGCATTCCATTAGTATGTGCTCTGCGTTTTCTGTTTTTTCATCGCAATGTAGGCAGTGGGGATGATCGGCATGTTTAAACTTATGTAAGTATTGGCGAAGACAACCATGCCCGGTGAGGAACTGCGTTAGGTAAAAATCAGTATCTCCGTGTTTTCTTTTGATCCATTCACCTACATTTGGGATCAATTTCTTCGTCCATCGACCTTTCGAGGACGAGTCCCACTCAAATGTGTGGATATACATATATGTTCACGTGAACAAAATAAGAACTCGGATAAAGATGATGAAATTTTTGCAAAAAAATCCAAATGACGCAATGTTATGAGTAGCGTACTCATACCACATTGCTTTCGACAATCTTGAAAATTTGAACAAAAATTAAGTTGCTCCAAAATCGGTCGGGTTTAGACTCAAATGTGTGGAAATACATATATATTCACGTGAACAAAATAAGAACTCGGATAAAGATGACGAAATTTTTGCAAAAAAATCCATATGACCCATTGTTATGAGTAGCGTACTCATACCACATTGCTTTCGACAATCTTGAAAAATTGAACAAAAATTAAGTTGCTGCAAATTTGGTCGGGTTTAGACTCAAATGTGTGGAAATACATATATGTTCACGTGTACAAAATAAGAACTCGAATAAAGATGTTGAAATTTTTGCAAAAAAGTCCATTTGACACATTGTTATGAGTAGCGTACTCATACCACATTGCTTTCGACAATCTTGAAAATTATAAGAAAAATTAAGTAGCTCCAAAATCGGTCGCGTTTAGTTTCAAATGTGTGGAAATACATATATATTCACGTGTACAAAATAAGAACTCGAATAATTATGTTGAAATTTTTGCAAAAAAGTCCACTTGACACATTGTTATGAGTAGCGTACACATACCACATTGCTTTAGACAATCTAAAAAATTTGAACAAAAATTAACTTGCTCCAAAATCGGTCGGGTTTAGACTCAAATGTGTGGAAATACATATACATATATTCACATGTACAAAATAAGAACTCGAATAAAGATGTTGAAATTTTTGCAAAAAAGTCCATTTGACACATTGTTATGAGTAGCGTACTCATACCAGATTGCTTTCGACAATCTAAAAAATTTTAACAAAAATTAACTTGCTTCAAAATCGGTCGGGTTTAGACTCAAATGTGTGGAAATACATATATGTTCACGTGACCAAAATAAGAACTCGGATAAAGATGATGAAATTTTTGCAAAAAAATCCATATGACCCATTGTTATGAGTAGCGAACTCATACCACATTGCTTTCGACAATCTAAAAAATTTTAACAAAAATTAACTTGCTCCAAAATCGGTCGGGTTTAGACTCAAATATGTGGAAATACATATATTTTTATTCATACAAAATATGAACTCGATTAAAGATGATGAAATTTTTGCAAAAAAATCCATGTGACCCATTATATACATATATTTTTACGGATACAAAATAAGAACTGGAATAAAGATGATGAAATTTTTGCAAAAAAATCCATATAACCCATTGTTATGAGTAGCGTACTCATACGACATTGCTTTCGACAATCTTGAAAATTTGAACAAAAATTAACTTGCTCCAAAATCGGTCGGGTTTAGACTCAAATGTGTGGAAATACATATATTTTTATTCATACAAAATATGAACTCGATTAAAGATGATGAAATTTTTGCAAAAAAATCCATGACCCATTGTTATGAGTAGCGTACTCATACGACATTGCTTTCGACAATCTTGAAAATTTTAACAAAAATTAAGTTGCTCCAAAATCGGTCGGGTTTAGACTCAAATGTGTGGAAATACATATATGTTCACGTGAACAAAATAAGAACTCGGATAAAGATGATGAAATTTTTGCAAAAAAATCCATATGACCCATTGTTATGAGTAGCGTACTCATACCACATTGCTTTCGACAATCTTGAAAATTTGAACAAAAATTAAGTTGCTCCAAAATCGGTCGGGTTTAGACTCAAATGTGTGGAAATACATATATGTTCACGTGTACAAAATAAGAACTCGAATAAAGATGTTGAAATTTTAGCAAAAAAGTCCATTTGACACATTGTTATGAGTAGCGTACTCATACTACATTGCTCCAAAATTGGTCGGATTTAGACTCAAATGTGTGGAAATACATATATGTTCACGTAAACAAAATAAGAACTCGGATAAAGATGATGAAATTTTTGCAAAAAAATCCAAATGACGCAATGTTATGAGTAGCGTACTCATACCACATTGCTTTCGACAATCTTGAAAATTTGAACAAAAACTAAGTTGCTCCAAAATCGGTCGGGTTTAGACTCAAATGTGTGGAAATACATATATATTCACGCGTAGAAAATAAGAACTCGAATAAAGATGTTGAAATTTTTGCAAAAAAGTCCATTTGACACATTGTTATGAGTAGCGTACTCATACGACATTGCTTTCGACAATCTTGAAAATTTGAACAAAAATTAACTTGCTCCAAAATCTGTCGGGCTTAGACTCAAATGTGTGGAAATACATATATTTTTACGGATACAAAATAAGAACTGGAATAAAGATGATGAAATTTTTGCAAAAAAATCCATATGACCCATTGTTATGAGTAGCGTACTCATACCACATTGCTTTCGACAATCTAAAAAATTTGAACAAAAATTAACTTGCTCCAAAATGGGTCGGGCTTAGACTCAAATGTGTGGAAATACATATATATTCCCGTGTACAAAATAAGAACTCGAATAAAGATGTTGAAATTTTTGCAAAAAAGTCCATTTGACACATTGTTATGAGTAGCGTACTCAAACCAGATTGCTTTCGACAATCTAAAAAATTTTAACAAAAATTAACTTGCTCCAAAATCGGTCGGGTTTAGACTCAAATGTGTGGAAATACACATATTTTTACGGATACAAAATAAGAACTGGAATAAAGATGATGAAATTTTTGCAAAAAAATCCATATGACCCATTATTATGAGTAGCGTACTCATACCACATTGCTTTCGACAATCTTGAAAATTTGAACAAAAATTAAGTTGCTCCAAAATCGGTCGTGTACAAAATAAGAACTCGAATAAAGATGTTGAAATTTTTGCAAAAAAGTCCATTTGACACATTGTTATGAGTAGCGTACTCATACCACATTGCTTTCGAAAATCTAAAAATTTTAACAAAAATTAACTTTTTCCAAAATCGGTCGGGTTTAGACTCAAATGTGTTTTTTTTTTTTCGGTTACAACCAGGGAGGAGGAATCTTAATAGATACGAGCAGCCCGTACTGCCCGCATGCCCGATTTACCTCCTGGCACCTACGGACTAAACCCAACCTCCTTCGTACGCTGGGCCTGTGGCACCCCTGCGGGACTATCAATTCCGATATTACTTCGCAGGGCAGGCACTGGACGTTATTCTTCGTCTTCACTCAGCGTGCGTTCTTAGTTTGCGCGATTCGCGTTGCGCTCGTCTATTCTTAACCGTTTCATTACCGCCGTGATAATATCTGCACACTTTTTCCATACGTTTTCTTCAGTCAACATTGCTTTCAGCAAGCCCTCGGGGGTCACGGCCCCGCCTATACATTGTTCCAGGTGGTAGCGTTCATTGTCAAATCTGTGGCATTCCATTAGTATGTGCTCTGCGTTTTCTGTTTTTTCATCGCAATGTAGGCAGTGGGGATGATCGGCATGTTTAAACTTATGTAAGTATTGGCGAAGACAACCATGCCCGGTGAGGAACTGCGTTAGGTAAAAATCAGTATCTCCGTGTTTTCTTTTGATCCATTCACCTACATTTGGGATCAATTTCTTCGTCCATCGACCTTTCGAGGACGAGTCCCACTCAAATGTGTGGATATACCTATATGTTCACGTGAACAAAATAAGAACTCGGATAAAGATGATGAAATTTTTGCAAAAAAATCCAAATGACGCAATGTTATGAGTAGCGTACTCATACCACATTGCTTTCGACAATCTTGAAAATTTGAACAAAAATTAAGTTGCTCCAAAATCGGTCGGGTTTAGACTCAAATGTGTGGAAATACATATATATTCACGTGAACAAAATAAGAACTCGGATAAAGATGATGAAATTTTTGCAAAAAAATCCATATGACCCATTGTTATGAGTAGCGAACTCATACCACATTGCTTTCGACAATCTAAAAAATTTTAACAAAAATTAACTTGCTCCAAAATCGGTCGGGTTTAGACTCAAATATGTGGAAATACATATATTTTTATTCATAGAAAATATGAACTCGATTAAAGATGATGAAATTTTTGCAAAAAAATCCATGTGACCCATTATATACATATATTTTTACGGATACAAAATAAGAACTGGAATAAAGATGATGAAATTTTTGCAAAAAAATCCATATAACCCATTGTTATGAGTAGCGTACTCATACGACATTGCTTTCGACAATCTTTAAAATTTGAACAAAAATTAACTTGCTCCAAAATCGGTCGGGTTTAGACTCAAATGTGTGGAAATACATATATTTTTATTCATACAAAATATGAATTCGATTAAAGATGATGAAATTTTTGCAAAAAAATCCATGACCCATTGTTATGAGTAGCGTACTCATACGACATTGCTTTCGACAATCTTGAAAATTTTAACAAAAATTAAGTTGCTCCAAAATCGGTCGGGTTTAGACTCAAATGTGTGGAAATACATATATGTTCACGTGAACAAAATAAGAACTCGGATAAAGATGATGAAATTTTTGCAAAAAAATCCATATGACCCATTGTTATGAGTAGCGTACTCATACCACATTGCTTTCGACAATCTTGAAAATTTGAACAAAAATTAAGTTGCTCCAAAATCGGTCGGGTTTAGACTCAAATGTGTGGAAATACATATATGTTCACGTGTACAAAATAAGAACTCGAATAAAGATGTTGAAATTTTTGCAAAAAAGTCCATTTGACACATTGTTATGAGAAGCGTACTCATACTACATTGCTCCAAAATCAGTTGGATTTAGACTCAAATGTGTGGAAATACATCTATGTTCACGTAAACAAAATAAGAACTCGGATAAAGATGATGAAATTTTTGCAAAAAAATCCAAATGACGCAATGTTATGAGTAGCGTACTCATACCACATTGCTTTCGACAATCTTGAAAATTTGAACAAAAATTAAGTTGCTCCAAAATCGGTCGGGTTTAGACTCAAATGTGTGGAAATACATATATATTCACGTGAACAAAATAAGAACTCGGATAAAGATGATGAAATTTTTGCAAAAAAATCCATATGACCCATTGTTATGAGTAGCGTACTCATACCACATTGCTTTCGACAATCTTGAAAAATTGAACAAAAATTAAGTTGCTGCAAATTTGGTCGGGTTTAGACTCAAATGTGTGGAAATACATATATGTTCACGTGTACAAAATAAGAACTCGAATAAAGATGTTGAAATTTTTGCAAAAAAGTCCATTTGACACATTGTTATGAGTAGCGTACTCATACCACATTGCTTTCGACAATCTTGAAAATTATAAGAAAAATTAAGTAGCTCCAAAATCGGTCGCGTTTAGTTTCAAATGTGTGGAAATACATATATATTCACGTGTACAAAATAAGAACTCGAATAATTATGTTGAAATTTTTGCAAAAAAGTCCACTTGACACATTGTTATGAGTAGCGTACACATACCAGATTGCTTTCGACAATCTAAAAAATTTTAACAACAATTAACTTGCTTCAAAATCGGTCGGGTTTAGACTCAAATGTGTGGAAATACATATATGTTCACGTGAACAAAATAAGAACTCGGATAAAGATGATGAAATTTTTGCAAAAAAATCCATATGACCCATTGTTATGAGTAGCGAACTCATACCACATTGCTTTCGACAATCTAAAAAATTTTAACAAAAATTAACTTGCTCCAAAATCGGTCGGGTTTAGACTCAAATATGTGGAAATACATATATTTTTATTCATAGAAAATATGAACTCGATTAAAGATGATGAAATTTTTGCAAAAAAATCCATGTGACCCATTATATACATATATTTTTACGGATACAAAATAAGAACTGGAATAAAGATGATGAAATTTTTGCAAAAAAATCCATATAACCCATTGTTATGAGTAGCGTACTCATACGACATTGCTTTCGACAATCTTTAAAATTTGAACAAAAATTAACTTGCTCCAAAATCGGTCGGGTTTAGACTCAAATGTGTGGAAATACATATATTTTTATTCATACAAAATATGAATTCGATTAAAGATGATGAAATTTTTGCAAAAAAAATCCATGACCCATTGTTATGAGTAGCGTACTCATACGACATTGCTTTCGACAATCTTGAAAATTTTAACAAAAATTAAGTTGCTCCAAAATCGGTCGGGTTTAGACTCAAATGTGTGGAAATACATATATGTTCACGTGAACAAAATAAGAACTCGGATAAAGATGATGAAATTTTTGCAAAAAAATCCATATGACCCATTGTTATGAGTAGCGTACTCATACCACATTGCTTTCGACAATCTTGAAAATTTGAACAAAAATTAAGTTGCTCCAAAATCGGTCGGGTTTAGACTCAAATGTGTGGAAATACATATATGTTCACGTGTACAAAATAAGAACTCGAATAAAGATGTTGAAATTTTTGCAAAAAAGTCCATTTGACACATTGTTATGAGAAGCGTACTCATACTACATTGCTCCAAAATCAGTTGGATTTAGACTCAAATGTGTGGAAATACATCTATGTTCACGTAAACAAAATAAGAACTCGGATAAATATGATGAAATTTTTGCAAAAAAATCCAAATGACGCAATGCTATGAGAAGCGTACTCATACCACATTGCTTTCGACAATCTTGAAAATTTGAACAAAAACTAAGTTGCTCCAAAATGGGTCGGGTTTAGACTCAAATGTGTGGAAATACATATATATTCACGCGTAGAAAATAAGAACTCGAATAAAGATGTTGAAATTTTTGCAAAAAAGTCCATTTGACACATTGTTATGAGTAGCGTACTCATACGACATTGCTTTCGACAATCTTGAAAATTTGAACAAAAATTAACTTGCTCCAAAATCTGTCGGGCTTAGACTCAAATGTGTGGAAATATATATATTTTTACGGATACAAAATAAGAACTGGAATAAAGATGATGAAATTTTTGCAAAAAAATCCATATGACCCATTGTTATGAGTAGCGTACTCATACCACATTGCTTTCGACAATCTAAAAAATTTGAACAAAAATTAACTTGCTCCAAAATCGGTCGGGCTTAGACTCAAATGTGTGGAAATACATATATATTCCCGTGTACAAAATAAGAACTCGAATAAAGATGTTGAAATTTTTGCAAAAAAGTCCATTTGACACATTGTTATGAGTAGCGTACTCAAACCAGATTGCTTTCGACAATCTAAAAAATTTTAACAAAAATTAACTTGCTCCAAAATCGGTCGGGTTTAGACTCAAATGTGTGGAAATACATATATTTTTACGGACACAAAATAAGAACTCGGATAAAGATGATGAAATTTTTGCAAAAAAATCCATATGACCCATTATTATGAGTAGCGTACTCATACCACATTGCTTTCGACAATCTTGAAAATTTGAACAAAAATTAAGTTGCTCCAAAATCGGTCGGGTTTAGACTCAAATGTGTGGAAATACATATATGTTCACGTGTACAAAATAAGAACTCGAATAAAGATGTTGAAATTTTTGCAAAAAAGTCCATTTGACACATTGTTATGAGTAGCGTACTCATACCACATTGCTTTCGAAAATCTAAAAAATTTTAACAAAAATTAACTTGCTCCAAAATCGGTCGGGTTTAGACTCAAATGTGTGGAAATACACATATTTTTACGGATACAAAATAAGAACTGGAATAAAGATGATGAAATTTTTGCAAAAAAATCCATATGACCCATTGTTATGAGTAGCGTACTCATACGACATTGTTTTCGACAATCTTGAAAATTTGAACAAAAATTAACTTGCTCCAAAATCGGTCGGGTTTAGACTCAAATGTGTGGAAATACATATATTTTTATTCATACAAAATATCAACTCGATTAAAGATGATGAAATTTTCGCAAAAAAATCCATGACCCATTGTTATGAGTAGCGTACTCGTACGACATTGCTTTCGACAATCTTGAAAATTTTAACAAAAATTAAGTTGCTCCAAAATCGGTCGGGTTTAGACTCAAATGTGTGGAAATACTTATATGTTCACGTGAACAAAATAAGAACTCGGATAAAGATGATGAAATTTTTGCAAAAAAATCCATATGACCCATTGTTATGAGTAGCGTACTCATACCACATTGCTTTCGACAATCTTGAAAATTTGAACAAAAATTAAGTTGCTCCAAAATCGGTCGGGTTTAGACTCAAATGTATCGTTATACATATGTATATGTTCACGTGTACAAAATAATAACTCGAATAAAGATGTTGAAATTTTTGCAAAAAAGTCCATTTGACACATTGTTATGAGTAGCGTACTCATACCACATTGCTCCAAAATTGGTCGGATTTAGACTCAAACGTGTGGAAATACATATATATTCACGTGAACAAAATAAGAACTCGAATAAAGATGATGCAATTTTGCAAAAAAATCCATATGACGCATTGATATGAGTAGCGTACTCATAACACATTGCTTTCGACAATCTAAAAAATTTTAACAAAAATTAACTTGCTCCAAAATCGGTCGGGTATAGACTCAAATGTGTGGAAATACATATATATTCACGTGTAGAAAATAAGAACTCGAATAAACATGTTGAAATTTTGCAAAAAAGTCCATTTGACACATTGTTATGAGTAGCGTACTCATACGACATTGCTTTCGACAATCTTGAAAATTTGAACAAAAATTAACTTGCTCCAAAATCTGTCGGGTTTAGACTCAAATGTGTGGAAATACATATATATTCACGTGAACAAAATAAGAACTCGAATAAAGATGATACATATATATTCACGTGTACAAAATAAGAACTCGAATAAAGATGTTGAAATTTTTGCAAAAAAGTCCTCTTGACACATTGTTATGAGTAGCGTACTCATACCACAGTGCTTTAGACAATCTAAAAAATTTTAACAAAAATTAACTTGCTCCAAAATCGGTCGGGTTTAGACTCAAATGTGTGGAAATACATTTATATTCAAGTGAACAAATTAAGAACTCGGATAAAGATGATGAAATTTTTGCAAAAAAATCCATATGACCCATTGTTATGAGTAGCGTACTCATACCACAATGCTTTCGACAATCTAAAAAATTTGAACAAAAATTAACTTGCTCCAAAATCGGTCGGGTTTAGACTCAAATGTGTGGAAATACATATATATTCACGTGAACAAAATAAGAACTCGAATAAAGATGATACATATATATTCACGTGTACAAAATAAGAACTCGAATAAAGATGTTGAAATTTTTGCAAAAAAGTCCATTTGACACATTGTTATGAGTAGCGTACTCATACCAGATTGCTTTCGACAATCTAAAAAATTTTAACAAAAATTAACTTGCTCCAAAATCGGTCGGGTTTAGACTCAAATGTGTGGAAATACATATATGTTCACGTGAACAAATTAAGAACTCGGATAAAGATGATGAAATTTTTGCAAAAAAATCCATATGACCCATTGTTATGAGTAGCGTACTCATACCACATTGCTTTCGACAATCTAAAAAATTTGAACAAAAATTAACTTGCTCCAAAATCGGTAGGGTTTAGACTCAAATGTGTTGAAATACATATATTTTTACGGATACAAAATAAGAACTGGAATAAAGATGATGAAATTTTTGCAAAAAAATCCATATGACCCATTGTTATGAGTAGCGTACTCATACGACATTGCTTTCGACAATCTTGAAAATTTGAACAAAAATTAACTTGCTCCAAAATCGGTCGGGTTTAGACTCAAATGTGTGGAAATACATATATTTTTATTCATACAAAATATGAACTCGATTAAAGATGATGAAATTTTTGCAAAAAAATCCATGACCCATTGTTATGAGTAGCGTACTCGTACGACATTGCTTTCGACAATCTTGAAAATTTTAACAAAAATTAAGTTGCTCCAAAATCGGTCGGGTTTAGACTCAAATGTGTGGAAATACATATACATATGTTCACGTGAACAAAATAAGAACTCGGATAAAGATGATGAAATTTTTCCTAAAAAATCCATATGACCCATTATTATGAGTAGCGTACTCATACCACATTGCTTTCGACAATCTTGAAAATTTGAACAAAAATTAAGTTGCTCCAAAATCGGTCGGGTTTAGACTCAAATGTGTGGAAATACATATATGTTCACGTGTACAAAATAAGAACTCGAATAAAGATGTTGAAATTTTTGCAAAAAAGTCCATTTGACACATTGTTATGAGTAGCGTACTCATACCACATTGCTTTCGACAATCTAAAAAATTTGAACAAAAATTAACTTGCTCCAAAATCGGTCGGGTTTAGACTCAAATGTGTGGAAATACATATATTTTTACGGTAACAAAATAAGAACTGGAATAAAGATGATGAAATTTTTGCAAAAAAATCCATATGACCCATTGTTATGAGTACCG
The DNA here is from genome assembly GCA_963971545.1 of Philophylla caesio. Lineage (NCBI taxonomy): Eukaryota > Metazoa > Arthropoda > Insecta > Diptera > Tephritidae > Philophylla > Philophylla caesio. Next base: position 82,779,246 of record OZ020607.1, read on the forward strand.
TACTCATACGACATTGCTTTCGACAATCTTGAAAATTTGAACAAAAATTAACTTGCTCCAAAATCGGTCGGGTTTAGACTCAAATTTGTGGAAATACATATATTTTTATTCATACAAAATATCAACTCGTTTAAAGATGATGAAATTTTTGCAAAAAAATCCATGACCCATTGTTATGAGTAGCGTACTCGTACGACATTGCTTTCGACAATCTTGAAAATTTGAACAAAAATTAAGTTGCTCCAAAATCGGTCGGGTTTAGACTCAAATGTGTGGAAATACATATATATTCACGTGAACAAAATAAGAACTCGGATAAAGATGATGAAATTTTTGCAAAAAAATCCATATGACCCATTGTTATGAGTAGCGTACTCATACCACATTGCTTTCGACAATCTTGAAAATTTGAACAAAAATTAAGTTGCTCCAAAATCGGTCTGGTTTAGACTCAAATGTGTGGAAATACATATATGTTCACGTGTACAAAATAAGAACTCGAATAAAGATGTTGAAATTTTTGCAAAAAAGTCCATTTGACACATTGTTATGAGTAGCGTACTCATACCACATTGCTCCAAAATTGGTCGGATTTAGACTCAAATGTGTGGAAATACATATACATATATTCACGTGAACAAAATAAGAACTCGGATAAAGATGATGAAATTTTTACAAAAAAATCCAAATGACGCAATGTTATGAGTAGCGTACTCATACCACATTGCTTTCGACAATCTTGAAAATTTGAACAAAAATTAAGTTGCTCCAAAATCGGTCGGGTTTAGACTCAATTGTGTGGAAATACATATATATTCACGTGTAGAAAATAAGAACTCGAATAAAGATGTTGAAATTTTTGCAAAAAAGTCCATTTGACACATTGTTATGAGTAGCGTACTCATACGACATTGCTTTCGACAATCTTGAAAATTTGAACAAAAATTAACATGCTCCAAAATCTGTCGGGTTTAGACTCAAATGTGTGGAAATACATATATATTCACGTGAACAAAATAAGAACTCGAATAAAGATGATACATATATATTCACGTGTACAAAATAAGAACTCGAATAAAGATGTTGAAATTTTTGCAAAAAAGTCCACTTGACACATTGTTATGAGTAGCGTACTCATACCACATTGCTTTAGACAATCTAAAAAATTTGAACAAAAATTAACTTGCTCCAAAATCGGTCGGGTTTAGACTCAAATGTGTGGAAATACATTTATATTCAAGTGAACAAATTAAGAACTCGGATAAAGATGATGAAATTTTTGCAAAAAAATCCATATGACCCATTGTTATGAGTAGCGTACTCATACCACATTGCTTTCGACAATCTAAAAAATTTGAACAAAAATTAACTTGCTCCAAAATCGGTCGGGTTTAGACTCAAATGTGTGGAAATACATATATATTCACGTGAACAAAATAAGAATTTGAATAAAGATGATACATATATATTCACGTGTACAAAATAAGAACTCGAATAAAGATGTTGAAATTTTTGCAAAAAAGTCCATTTGACACATTGTTATGAGTAGCGTACTCATACCAGATTGCTTTCGACAATCTAAAAAATTTTAACAAAAATTAACTTGCTCCAAAATCGGTCGGGTTTAGACTCAAATGTGTGGAAATACATATATGTTCACGTGAACAAATTAAGAACTCGGATAAAGATGATGAAATTTTTGCAAAAAAATCCATATGACCCATTGTTATGAGTAGCGTACTAATACCACATTGCTTTCGACAATCTAAAAAATTTGAACAAAAATTAACTTGCTCCAAAATCGGTAGGGTTTAGACTCAAATGTGTGGAAATACATATATTTTTACGGATACAAAATAAGAACTGGAATAAAGATGATGAAATTTTTGCAAAAAAATCCATATGACCCATTGTTATGAGTAGCGTACTCATACGACATTGCTTTCGACAATCTTGAAAATTTGAACAAAAATTAACTTGCTCCAAAATCGGTCGGGTTTAGACTCAAATGTGTGGAAATACATATATTTTTATTCATACAAAATATGAACTCGATTAAAGATGATGAAATTTTTGCAAAAAAATCCATGACCCATTGTTATGAGTAGCGTACTCGTACGACATTGCTTTCGACAATCTTGAAAATTTTAACAAAAATTAAGTTGCTCCATAATCGGTCGGGTTTAGACTCAAATGTGTGGAAATACATATATGTTCACGTGAGCAAAATAAGAACTCGGATAAAGATGATGAAATTTTTGCAAAAAAATCCATATGACCCATTATTATGAGTAGCGTACTCATACCACATTGCTTTCGACAATCTTGAAAATTTGAACAAAAATTAAGTTGCTCCAAAATCGGTCGGGTTTAGACTCAAATGTGTGGAAATACATATATGTTCACGTGTACAAAATAAGAACTCGAATAAAGATTGAAATTTTTGCAAAAAAGTCCATTTGACACATTGTTATGAGTAGCGTACTCATACCACATTGCTTTCGACAATCTAAAAAATTTTAACAAAAATTAACTTGCTCCAAAGTCGGTCGGGTTTAGACTCAAATGTGTGGAAATACATATGTTTTTACGGATACAAAATAAGAACTGGAATAAAGATGATGAAATTTTTGCAAAAAAATCCATATGACCCATTGTTATGAGTAGCGTACTCATACGACATTGCTTTCGACAATCTTGAAAATTTGAACAAAAATTAACTTGCTCCAAAATCGGTTGGGTTTAGACTCAAATGTGTGGAAATACATATATTTTTATTCATACAAAATATCAACTCGATTAAAGATGATGAAATTTTTGCAAAAAAATCCATGACCCATTGTTATGAGTAGCGTACTCGTACGACATTGCTTTCGACAATCTTGAAAATTTTAACAAAAATTAAGTTGCTCCAAAATCGGTCGGGTTTAGACTCAAATGTGTGGAAATACATATATATTCACGTGAACAAAATAAGAACTCGGATAAAGATGATGAAATTTTTGCAAAAAAATCCATATGACCCATTGTTATGAGTAGCGTACTCATACCACATTGCTTTCGACAATCTTGAAAATTTGAACAAAAATTAAGTTGCTCCAAAATCGGTCTGGTTTAGACTCAAATGTGTGGAAATACATATATGTTCACGTGTACAAAATAAGAACTCGAATAAAGATGTTGAAATTTTTGCAAAAAAGTCCATTTGACACATTGTTATGAGTAGCGTACTCATACCAGATTGCTTTCGACAATCTAAAAAATTTTAACAAAAATTAACTTGCTCCAAAATCGGTCGGGTTTAGACTCAAATGTGTGGAAATACATATATGTTCACGTGAACAAAATAAGAACTCGGATAAAGATGATAAAATTTTTGCAAAAAAATCCATATGACCCATTGTTATGAGTAGCGTACTCATACCACATTGCTTTCGACAATCTAAAAAATTTTAACAAAAATTAACTTGCTCCAAAATCGGTCGGGTTTAGACTCAAATGTGTGGAAATACATATATTTTTACGGATTCAAAATAAGAACTGGAATAAAGATGATGAAATTTTTGCGAAAAAATCCATATGACCCATTGTTATGAGTAGCGTACTCATACGACATTGCTTTCGACAATCTTGAAAATTTTAACAAAAATTAACTTGCTCCAAAATCGGTCGGGTTTAGACTCAAATGTGTGGAAATACATATATTTTTATTCATACAAAATATCAACTCGATTAAAGATGATGAAATTTTTGCAAAAAAATCCATATGACCCATTGTTATGAGTAGCGTACTCGTACGACATTGCTTTCGACAATCTTGAAAATTTTAACAAAAATTAAGTTGCTCCAAAATTGGTCTGGTTTAGACTCAAATGTGTGGAAATACATATATGTTCACGTGTACAAAATAAGAACTCGAATAAAGATGTTGAAATTTTTGCAAAAAATTCCATTTGACACATTGTTATGAGTAGCGTACTCATACCACATTGCTCCAAAATTGGTCGGATTTAGACTCAAATGTGTGGAAATACATATACATATATTCACGTGAACAAAATAAGAACTCGGATAAAGATGATGCAATTTTTGCAAAAAAATCCAAATGACGCAATGTTATGAGTAGCGTACTCATACCACATTGCTTTCGACAATCTTGAAAATTTTAACAAAAATTAAGTTGCTCCAAAATCGGTCGGGTTTAGACTCAATTGTGTGGAAATACATATATATTCACGTGTACAAAATAAGAACTCGAATAAAGATGTTGAAATTTTTGCAAAAAAGTCCATTTGACACATTGTTATGAGTAGCGTACTCATACGACATTGCTTTCGACAATCTTGAAAATTTGAACAAAAATTAACTTGCTCCAAAATCGGTCGGGCTTAGACTCAAATGTGTGGAAATACATATATATTCACGTGAACAAAATAAGAACTCGAATAAAGATGATGCAATTTTTGCAAAAAAATCCATATGACGCATTGATATGAGTAGCGTACTCATAACACATTGCTTTCGACAATCTAAAAAATTTTAACAAAAATTAACTTGCTCCAAAATCGGTCGGGTTTAGACTCAAATGTGTGGAAATACATATATATTCACGTGAACAAAATAAGAACTCGGATAAAGATGATGAAATTTTTGCAAAAAAATCCAAATGACGCAATGTTATGAGTAGCGTACTCATACCACATTGCTTTCGACAATCTTGAAAATTTGAACAAAAATTAACTTGCTCCAAAATCGGTCGGGTTTAGACTCAAATGTGTGGAAATACATATATGTTCACGTGTACAAAATAAGAACTCGAATAAAGATGTTGAAATTTTTCCAAAAAAGTCCATTTGACACATTGTTATGAGTAGCGTACTCATACCACATTGCTCCAAAATCGGTTGGATTTAGACTCAAATGTGTGGAAATACATATATATTCACGTATACAAAATAAGAACTCGAATAAAGATGTTGAAATTTTTGCAAAAAAGTCCATTTGACACATTGTTATGAGTAGCGTACTCATACCAGATTGCTTTCGACAATCTAAAAAATTTTAACAAAAATTAACTTGCTCCAAAATCGGTCGGGTTTAGACTCAAATGTGTGGAAATACATATATGTTCACGTGAACAAAATAAGAACTCGGATAAAGATGATAAAATTTTTGCAAAAAAATCCATATGACCCATTGTTATGAGTAGCGTACTCATACCACATTGCTTTCGACAATCTAAAAAATTTTAACAAAAATTAACTTGCTCCAAAATCGGTCCGGTTTAGACTCAAATGTGTGGAAATACATATATTTTTACGGATACAAAATAAGAACTGGAATAAAGATGATGAAATTTTTGCAAAAAAATCCATATGACCCATTGTTATGAGTAGCGTACTCGTACGACATTGCTTTCGACAATCTTGAAAATTTGAACAAAAATTAACTTGCTCCAAAATCGGTCGGGTTTAGACTCAAATGTGTGGAAATACATATATGTTCACGTGAGCAAAATTAATACTCGGATAAAGATGATGAAATTTTTGCAAAAAAATCCATATGACCCATTGTTATGAGTAGCGTACTCGTACGACATTGCTTTCGACAATCTTGAAGATTTTAACAAAAATTAAGTTGCTCCAAAATCGGTCTGGTTTAGACTCAAATGTGTGGAAACACATATATGTTCACGTGTACAAAATAAGAACTCGAATAAAGATGTTGAAATTTTTGCAAAAAAGTCCATTTGACACATTGTTATGAGTAGCGTACTCATACCACATTGCTCCAAAATTGGTCGGATTTAGACTCAAATGTGTGGAAATACATATACATATATTCACGTGAACAAAATAAGAACTCGGATAAAGATGATGAAATTTTTGCAAAAAAAATCCAAATGACGCAATGTTATGAGTAGCGTACTCATACCACATTGCCTTTGACAATCTTGAAAATTTGAACAAAAATTAAGTTGCTCCAAAATCGGTCGGGTTTAGACTCAATTGTGTGGAAATACATATATATTCACGTGTAGAAAATAAGAACTCGAATAAAGATGTTGAAATTTTTGCAAAAAAGTCCATTTGACACATTGTTATGAGTAGCGTACTCATACGACATTGCTTTCGACAATATTGAAAATTTTAACAAAAATTAACTTGTTCCAAAATCGGTCGGGTTTAGACTCAAATGTGTGGAAATACATATATATTCACGTGTACAAAATAAGAACTCGAATAAAGATGATGCAATTTTTGCAAAAAAATCCATATGACGCATTGATATGAGTAGCGTACTCATAACACATTGCTTTCGACAATCTAAAAAATTTTAACAAAAATTAACTTGCTCCAAAATCGGTCGGGTTTAGACTCAAATGTGTGGAAATACATATATATTCACGTGAACAAAATAAGAACTCGGATAAAGATGATGAAATTTTTGCAAAAAAATCCAAATGACGCAATGTTATGAGTAGCGTACTCATACCACATTGCTTTCGACAATCTTGAAAATTTTAACAAAAATTAAGTTGCTCCAAAATCGGTCGGGTTTAGACTCAAATGTGTGGAAATACATATATGTTCACGTGAGCAAAATTAATACTCGGATAAAGATGATGAAATTTTTGCAAAAAAATCCATATGACCCATTGTTATGAGTAGCGTACTCATACCACATTGCTTTCGACAATCTTGAAAATTTGAACAAAAATTAAGTTGCTCCAAAATTGGTCGGGTTTAGACTCAAATGTGTGGAAATACATATATGTTCACGTGTACAAAATAAGAACTCGAATAAAGATGTTGAAATTTTTGCAAAAAAGTCCATTTGACACATTGTTATGAGTAGCGTACTCATACCACATTGCTCCAAAATCGGTTGGATTTAGACTCAAATGTGTGGAAATACATATATATTCACGAATACAAAATAAGAACTCGAATAAAGATGTTGAAATTTTTGCAAAAAAGTCCATTTGACACATTGTTATGAGTAGCGTACTCATACCAGATTGCTTTCGACAATCTGAAAAATTTTAACAAAAATTAACTTGCTCCAAAATCGGTCGGGTTTAGACTCAAATGTGTGGATATACATATATGTTCACGTGAACAAAATTAGAACTCGGATAAAGATGATGAAATTTTTGCAAAAAAATCCATCTGACCCATTGTTATGAGTAGCGTACTCATACCACATTGCTTTCGACAATCTTGAAAATTATAAGAAAAATTAAGTAGCTCCAAAATCGGTCGCGTTTAGTTTCAAATGTGTGGAAATACATATATATAATTTTTGCAAAAAAGTCCACTTGACACATTGTTATGAGTAGCGTACTCATACCACATTGCTTTAGACAATCTAAAAAATTTGAACAAAAATTAACTTGCTCCAAAATCGGTCGGGTTTAGACTCAAATGTGTGGAAATACATATATATTCACGTGTACAAAATAAGAACTCGAATAAAGATGTTGAAATTTTTGCAAAAAAGTCCATTTGACACATTGTTATGAGTAGCGTACTCATACCAGATTGCTTTCGACAATCTAAAAAATTTTAACAAAAATTAACTTGCTCCAAAATCGGTCGGGTTTAGACTCAAATGTGTGGAAATACATATATTTTTACGGATACAAAATAAGAACTGGAATAAAGATGATGAAATTTTTGCAAAAAAATCCATATGACCCATTGTTATGAGTAGCGTACTCATACGACATTGCTTTCGACAATCTTGAAAACTTGAACAAAAATTAACTTGCTCCAAAATCGGTCGGGTTTAGACTCAAATGTGTGGAAATACATATATTTTTATTCATACAAAATATGAACTCGATTAAAGATGATGAAATTTTGCAAAAAAATCCATGACCCATTGTTATGAGTAGCGTACTCGTACGACATTGCTTTCGACAATCTTGAAAATTTTAACAAAAATTAAGTTGCTCTAAAATCGGTGCGGTTTAGACTCAAATGTGTGGAAATACATATATGTTCACGTGAACAAAATAAGAACTCGGATAAAGATGATGAAATTTTTGCAAAAAAATCCATATGCCCCATTGTTATGAGTAGCGTACTCATACCACATTGCTTTCGACAATCTTGAAAATTTGAACAAAAATTAAGTTGCTCCAAAATCGGTCGGGTTTAGACTCAAATGTGTGGAAATACATATATGTTCACGTGTACAAAATAAGAACTCGAATAAAGATGTTGAAATTTTTGCAAAAAAGTCCATTTGACACATTGTTATGAGTAGCGTACTCATACCACATTGCTCCAAAATTGGTCGGATTTAGACTCAAATGTGTGGAAATACATATATATTCACGTGTAGAAAATAAGAACTCGAATAAAGATGTTGAAATTTTTGCAAAAAAGTCCATTTGACACATTGTTATGAGTAGCGTACTCATACGACATTGCTTTCGACAATCTTAAAAATTTGAACAAAAATTAACTTGCTCCAAAATCTGTCGGGTTTAGACTCAAATGAGTGGAAATACATATATATTCACGTGAACAAAATAAGAACTCGAATAAAGATGATGCAATTTTTGCAAAAAAATCCATATGACGCATTGATATGAGTAGCGTACTCATAACACATTGCTTTCGATAATCTAAAAAATTTAACAAAAATTAACTTGCTCCAAAATCGGTCGGGTTTAGACTCAAATGTCTGGAAATACATATATATTCACGTGTAGAAAATAAGAACTCGAATAAAGATGTTGAAATTTTTGCAAAAAAGTTCATTTGACACATTGTTATGAGTAGCGTACTCATACGACATTGCTTTCGACAATCTTGAAAATTTGAACAAAAATTAACTTGCTCCAAAATCTGTCGGGTTAAGACTCAAATGTGTGGAAATACATATATATTCACGTGAACAAAATAAGAACTCGAATAAAGATGATACATATATATTCACGTGTACAAAATAAGAACTCGAATAAAGATGTTGAAATTTTTGCAAAAAGTCCACTTGACACATTGTTATGAGTAGCGTACTCATACCACATTGCTTTAGACAATCTAAAAAATTTGAACAAAAATTAACTTGCTCCAAAATCGGTCGGGTTTAGACTCAAATGTGTGGAAATACATATATATTCACGTGTACAAAATAAGAACTCGAATAAAGATGTTGAAATTTTTGCAAAAAAGTCCATTTGACATATTGTTATGAGTACCGTACTCAAACCAGATTGCTTTCGACAATCTAAAAAATTTTAACAAAAATTAACTTGCTCCAAAATCGGTCGGGTTTAGACTCAAATGTGTGGAAATACATATATGTTCACGTGAACAAATTAAGAACTCGGATAAAGATGATGAAATTTTTGCAAAAAAATCCATATGACCCATTGTTATGAGTAGCGTACTCATACCACATTGCTTTCGACAATCTAAAAAATTTGAACAAAAATTAACTTGCTCCAAAATCGGTAGGGTTTAGACTCAAATGTGTGGAAATACATATATTTTTACGGATACAAAATAAGAACTGGAATAAAGATGATGAAATTTTTGCAAAAAAATCCATATGACCCATTGTTATGAGTAGCGTACTCATACGGCATTGCTTTCGACAATCTTGAAAATTTGAACAAAAATTAACTTGCTCCAAAATCGGTCGGGTTTAGACTCAAATGTGTGGAAATACATATATTTTTATTCATACAAAATATGAACTCGATTAAAGATGATGAAATTTTTGCAAAAAAATCCATGACCCATTGTTATGAGTAGCGTACTCGTACGACATTGCTTTCGACAATCTTGAAAATTTTAACAAAAATTAAGTTGCTCCAAAATCGGTCGGGCTTAGACTCAAATGTGTGGAAATACATATATGTTCACGTGAACAAAATAAGAACTCGGATAAAGATGATGAAATTTTTGCAAAAAAATCCATATGACCCATTATTAAGAGTAGCGTACTCATACCACATTGCTTTCGACAATCTTGAAAATTTGAACAAAAATTAAGTTGCTCCAAAATCGGTCGGGTTTAGGCTCAAATGTGTGAAAATACATATATGTTCACGTGTACAAAATAAGAACTCGAATAAAGATGTTGAAATTTTTGCAAAAAAGTCCATTTGACACATTGTTATGAGTAGCGTACTCATACCAGATTGCTTTCGACAATCTAAAAAATTTTAACAAAAAGTAACTTGCTCCAAAATCGGTAGGGTTTAGACTCATATGTGTGGAAATACATAGATATATGTTCACGTGAATAAAATAAGAACTCGGATAACGATGATGAAATTTTTGCAAAAAAATCCATATGACCCATTGTTATGAGTAGCGTAGTCATACCACATTGCTTTCGATAATTTAAAAAATTTGAACAAAAATTAACTTGCTCCAAAATCGGTTGGGTTTAGACTCAAATGTGTGGAAATACGTATATTTTTACGGATACAAAATAAGAACTGGAATAAAGATGATGAAATTTTTGCAAAAAAGTCCATTTGACACATTGTTATGAGTAGCGTACTCATACCACATTGCTCCAAAATTGGTCGGATTTAGACTCAAATGTGTGGAAATACATATATATTCACGTGAACAAAATAAGAACTCGGATAAAGATGATGAAATTTTTGCAAAAAAATCCATATGCCCCATTGTTATGAGTAGCGTACTCATACCACATTGCTTTCGACAATCTTGAAAATTTGAACAAAAATTAAGTTGCTCCAAAATCGGTCGGGTTTAGACTCAAATGTGTGGAAATACATATATGTTCACGTGTACAAAATAAGAACTCGAATAAAGATGTTGAAATTTTTGCAAAAAAGTCCATTTGACACATTGTTATGAGTAGCGTACTCATACCACATTGCTCCAAAATTGGTCGGATTTAGACTCAAATGTGTGGAAATACATATATATTCACGTGAACAAAATAAGAACTCGGATAAAGATGATGCAATTTTTGCAAAAAAATCCATATGACGCATTGATATGAGTAGCGTACTCATAACACATTGCTTTCGATAATCTAAAAAATTTAACAAAAATTAACTTGCTCCAAAATCGGTCGGGTTTAGACTCAAATGTGTGGAAATACATATATGTTCACGTGTACAAAATAAGAACTCGAATAAAGATGTTGAAATTTTTGCAAAAAAGTCCATTTGACACATTGTTATGAGTAGCGTACTCATACCACATTGCTCCAAAATTGGTCGGATTTAGACTCAAATGTGTGGAAATACATATATATTCACGTGAACAAAATAAGAACTCGAATAAAGATGATACATATATATTCACGTGTACAAAATAAGAACTCGAATAAAGATGTTGAAATTTTTGCAAAAAAGTCCACTTGACACATTGTTATGAGTAGCGTACTCATACCACATTGCTTTAGACAATCTAAAAAATTTGAACAAAAATTAACTTGCTCCAAAATCGGTCGGGTTTAGACTCAAATGTGTGGAAATACATATATATTCACGTGTACAAAATAAGAACTCGAATAAAGATGTTGAAATTTTTGCAAAAAAGTCCATTTGACATATTGTTATGAGTAGCGTACTCAAACCAGATTGCTTTCGACAATCTAAAAAATTTTAACAAAAATTAACTTGCTCCAAAATCTGTCGGGTTTAGACTCAAATGTGTGGAAATACATATATGTTCACGTGAACAAATTAAGAACTCGGATAAAGATGATGAAATTTTTGCAAAAAAATCCATATGACCCATTGTTATGAGTAGCGTACTCATACCACATTGCTTTCGACAATCTAAAAAATTTGAACAAAAATTAACTTGCTCCAAAATCGGTAGGGTTTAGACTCAAATGTGTGGAAATACATATATTTTTACGGATACAAAATAAGAACTGGAATAAAGATGATGAAATTTTTGCAAAAAATTCCATATGACCCATTGTTATGAGTAGCGTACTCATACGACATTGCTTTCGACAATCTTGAAAATTTGAACAAAAATTAACTTGCTCCAAAATCGTTTGGGTTTAGACTCAAATGTGTGGAAATACATATATTTTTATTCATACAAAATATGAACTCGATTAAAGATGATGAAATTTTTGCAAAAAAATCCATGACCCATTGTTATGAGTAGCGTACTCGTACGACATTGCTTTCGACAATCTTGAAAATTTTAACAAAAATTAAGTTGCTCCAAAATCGGTCGGGTTTAGACTCAAATGTGTGGAAATACATATATGTTCACGTGAACAAAATAAGAACTCGGCTAAAGATGATGAAATTTTTGCAAAAAAATCCATATGACCCATTATTAAGAGTAGCGTACTCATACCACATTGCTTTCGACAATCTTGAAAATTTGAACAAAAATTAAGTTGCTCCAAAATCGGTCGGGTTTAGACTCAAATGTGTGAAAATACATATAAGTTCACGTGTACAAAATAAGAACTCGAATAAAGATGTTGAAATTTTTGCAAAAAAGTCCATTTGACACATTGTTATGAGTAGCGTACTCATACCAGATTGCTTTCGACAATCTAAAAAATTTTAACAAAAAGTAACTTGCTCCAAAATCGGTAGGGTTTAGACTCATATGTGTGGAAATACATAGATATATGTTCACGTGAATAAAATAAGAACTCGGATAACGATGATGAAATTTTTGCAAAAAAATCCATATGACCCATTGTTATGAGTAGCGTACTCATACCACATTGCTTTCGATAATTTAAAAAATTTGAACAAAAATTAACTTGCTCCAAAATCGGTTGGGTTTAGACTCAAATGTGTGGAAATACATAAATTTTTACGGATACAAAATAAGAACTGGAATAAAGATGATGAAATTTTTGCAAAAAAGTCCATTTGACACATTGTTATGAGTAGCGTACTCATACCACATTGCTCCAAAATTGGTCGGATTTAGACTCAAATGTGTGGAAATACATATATATTCACGTGAACAAAATAAGAACTCGGATAAAGATGATGCAATTTTTGCAAAAAAATCCAAATGACGCAATGTTATGAGTAGCGTACTCATACCACATTGCTTTAGACAATCTAAAAAATTTGAACAAAAATTAACTTGCTCCAAAATCGGGCGGGTTTAGACTCAAATGTGTGGAAATACATATATATTTACGTGTACAAAATAAGAACTCGAATAAAGATGTTGAAATTTTTGCAAAAAAGTCCATTTGACACATTGTTATGAGTAGCGTACTCATACCAGATTGCTTTCGACAATCTAAAAAATTTTAACAAAAAGTAACTTGCTCCAAAATCGGTAGGGTTTAGACTCATATGTGTGGAAATACATAGATATATTTTCACGTGAATAAAATAAGAACTCGGATAACGATGATGAAATTTTTGCAAAAAAATCCATATGACCCATTGTTATGAGTAGCGTACTCATACCACATTGCTTTCGATAATTTAAAAAATTTGAACAAAAATTAACTTGCTCCAAAATCGGTTGGGTTTAGACTCAAATGTGTGGAAATACATATATTTTTACGGATACAAAATAAGAACTGGAATAAAGATGATGAAATTTTTGCAAAAAAGTCCATTTGACACATTGTTATGAGTAGCGTACTCATACCACATTGCTCCAAAATTGGTCGGATTTAGACTCAAATGTGTGGAAATACATATATATTCACGTGAACAAAATAAGAACTCGGATAAAGATGTTGAAATTTTTGCAAAAAAGTCCATTTGACACATTGTTATGAGTAGCGTACTCATACGACATTGCTTTCGACAATCTTGAAAATTTGAACAAAAATTAACTTGCTCCAAAATCTGTCGGATTTAGAATCAAATGTGTGGAAATACATATACATTCACGTGAACAAAATAAGAACTCGAATAAAGATGATGCAATTTTTGCAAAAAAATCCATATGACGCATTGATATGAGTAGCGTACTCATAACACATTGCTTTCGACAATCTAAAAAATTTTAACAAAAATTAACTTGCTCCGAAATCGATCGGGTTTAGACTCAAATGTGTGGAAATACATATGTATTCACGTGTAGAAAATAAGAACTCGAATAAAGATGTTGAAATTTTTGCAAAAAAGTCCATTTGACATATTGTTATGAGTAGCGTACTCAAACCAGATTGCTTTCGATAATCTAAAAAATTTTAACAAAAATTAACTTGCTCCAAAATCGGTCGGGTTTAGACTCAAATGTGTGGAAATACATATATGTTCACGTGAACAAATTAAGAACTCGGATAAAGATGATGAAATTTTTGCAAAAAAATCCATATGACCCATTGTTATGAGTAGCGTACTCATACCACATTGCTTTCGACAATCTAAAAAATTTGAACAAAAATTAACTTGCTCCAAAATCGGTAGGGTTTAGACTCAAATGTGTGGAAATACATATATTTTTATTCATACAAAATATGAACTCGATTAAAGATGATGAAATTTTTGCAAAAAAATCCATGACCCATTGTTATGAGTAGCGTACTCGTACGACATTGCTTTCGACAATCTTGAAAATTTGAACAAAAATTAACTTGCTCCAAAATCGGTCGGGTTTAGACTCAAATGTGTGGAAATACATATATTTTTATTCATACAAAATATGAACTCGATTAAAGATGATGAAATTTTTGCAAAAAAATCCATGACCCATTGTTATGAGTAGCGTACTCGTACGACATTGCTTTCGACAATCTTGAAAATTTTAACAAAAATTAAGTTGCTCCAAAATCGGTCGGGTTTAGACTCAAATGTGTGGAAATACATATATGTTCACGTGAACAAAATAAGAACTCGGATAAAGATGATGAAATTTTTGCAAAAAATTCCATATGACCCATTATTATGAGTAGCGTACTCATACCACATTGCTTTCGACAATCTTGAAAATTTGAACAAAAATTAAGTTGCTCCAAAATCGGTCGGGTTTAGACTCAAATGTGTGGAAATACATATATTTTTATTCATACAAAATATGAACTCGATTAAAGATGATGAAATTTTTGCAAAAAAATCCATGACCCATTGTTATGAGTAGCGTACTCGTACGACATTGCTTTCGACAATCTTGAAAATTTTAACAAAAATTAAGTTGCTCCAAAATCGGTCGGGTTTAGACTCAAATGTGTGGAAATACATATATGTTCACGTGAACAAAATAAGAACTCGGATAAAGATGATGAAATTTTTGCAAAAAATTCCATATGACCCATTATTATGAGTAGCGTACTCATACCACATTGCTTTCGACAATCTTGAAAATTTGAACAAAAATTAACTTGCTCCAAAATCGGTCGGGTTTAGACTCAAATGTGTGGAAATACATATATTTTTATTCATACAAAATATGAACTCGATTAAAGATGATGAAATTTTTGCAAAAAAATCCATGACCCATTGTTATGAGTAGCGTACTCGTACGACATTGCTTTCGACAATCTTGAAAATTTTAACAAAAATTAAGTTGCTCCAAAATCGGTCGGGTTTAGACTCAAATGTGTGGAAATACATATATGTTCACGTGAACAAAATAAGAACTCGGATAAAGATGATGAAATTTTTGCAAAAAATTCCATATGACCCATTATTATGAGTAGCGTACTCATACCACATTGCTTTCGACAATCTTGAAAATTTGAACAAAAATTAAGTTGCTCCAAAATCGGTCGGGTTTAGACTCAAATGTGTGGAAATACATATATGTTCACGTGTACAAAATAAGAACTCGAATAAAGATGTTGAAATTTTTGCAAAAAAGTCCATTTGACACATTGTTATGAGTAGCGTACTCATACCACATTGCTTTCGACAATCTAATAAATTTTAACAAAAATTAACTTGCTCCAAAATCGGTCGGGTTTAGACTCAAATGTGTGGAAATACATATATATTCACGTGAACAAAATAAGAACTCGAATAAAGATGATGCAATTTTTGCAAAAAAATCCATATGACGCATTGATATGAGTAGCGTACTCATAACACATTGCTTTCGACAATCTAAAAAATTTTAACAAAAATTAACTTGCTCCAAAATCGATCGGGTTTAGACTCAAATGTGTGGAAATACATATATATTCACGTGTAGAAAATAAGAACTCGAATAAAGATGTTGAAATTTTTGCAAAAAAGTCCATTTGACACATTGTTATGAGTAGCGTACTCATACGACCTTGCTTTCGACAATCTTGAAAATTTGAACAAAAATTAACTTGCTCCAAAACCTGTCGGGTTTAGACTCAAATGTGTGGAATTACATATATATTCACGTGAACAAAATAAGAACTCGAATAAAGATGATGCAATTTTTGCAAAAAAATCCATATGACGCATTGATATGAGTAGCGTACTCATAACACATTGCTTTCGACAATCTAAAAAATTTGAACAAAAATTAACTTGCTCCAAAATCGGTAGGGTTTAGACTCAAATGTGTGGAAATACATATATATTCACGTGTAGAAAATAAGAACTCGAATAAAGATGTTGAAATTTTTGCAAAAAAGTCCATTTGACACATTGTTATGAGTAGCGCACTCATACCACATTGCTCCAAAATTGGTCGGATTTAGACTCAAATGTGTGGAAATACATATATATTCACGTAAACAAAATAAGAACTCGGATAAAGATGATGAAATTTTTGCAAAAAAGTCCATTTGACACATTGTTATGAGTAGCGTACTCATACCACATTGCTCCAAAATTGGTCGGATTTAGACTCAAATGTGTGGAAATACATATATATTCACGTAAACAAAATAAGAACTCGGATAAAGATGATGAAATTTTTGCAAAAAAGTCCATTTGACACATTGTTATGAGTAGCGTACTCATACGACATTGCTTTCGACAAACTTGAAAATTTGAACAAAAATTAACTTGCTCCAAAATCTGTCGGGTTTAGACTCAAATGTGTGGAAATACATATATATTCACGTGAACAAAATAAGAACTCGAATAAAGATGATGCAATTTTTGCAAAAAAATCCATATGACGCATTGATATGAGTAGCGTACTCATAACACATTGCTTTCGACAATCTAAAAAATTTTAACAAAAATTAACTTGCTCCAAAATCGATCGGGTTTAGACTCAAATGTGTGGAAATACATATATATTCACGTGTAGAAAATAAGAACTCGAATAAAGATGTTGAAATTTTTCAAAAAAGTCCATTTGACACATTGTTATGAGTAGCGTACTCATACGACATTGCTTTCGACAATCTTGAAAATTTGAACAAAAATTAACTTGCTCCAAAATCTGTCGGGTTAAGACTCAAATGTGTGGAAATACATATATATTCACGTGAACAAAATAAGAACTCGAATAAAGATGATACATATATATTCACGTGTACAAAATAAGAGCTCGAATAAAGATGTTGAAATTTTTGCAAAAAAGTCCACTTGACACATTGTTATGAGTAGCGTACTCATACCACATTGCTTTAGACAATCTAAAAAATTTGAACAAAAATTAACTTGCTCCAAAATCGGGCGGGTTTAGACTCAAATGTGTGGAAATACATATATATTCACGTGTACAAAATAAGAACTCGAATAAAGATGTTGAAATTTTTGCAAAAAAGTCCATTTGACACATTGTTATGAGTAGCGTACTCATACCAGATTGCTTTCGACAATCTAAAAAATTTTAACAAAAAGTAACTTGCTCCAAAATCGGTCGGGTTTAGACTCATATGTGTGGAAATACATAGATATATGTTCACGTGAATAAAATAAGAACTCGGATAAAGATGATGAAATTTTTGCAAAAAAATCCATATGACCCATTGTTATGAGTAGCGTACTCATACCACATTGCTTTCGACAATCTAAAAAATTTGAACAAAAATTAACTTGCTACAATGTGTGGAAATACATATATTTTTACGGATACAAAATAAGAACTGGAATAAAGATGGTGAAATTTTTGCAAAAAAATCCATATGACCCATTGTTATGAGTAGCGTACTCATACGACATTGCTTTCGACAATCTTGAAAATTTTAACAAAAGTTAACTTGCTCCAAAATCGGTCGGGTTTAGACTCAAATGTGTGGAAATACATATATTTTTATTCATACAAAATATGAACTCGATTAAAGATGATGAAATTTTTGCAAAAAATTCCATATGACCCATTGTTATGAGTAGCGTACTCGTACGACATTGCTTTCGACAATCTTGAAAATTTTAACAAAAATTAAGTTGCTCCAAAATCGGTCGGGTTTAGACCCAAATGTGTGGAAATACATATATGTTCACGTGAACAAAATAAGAACTCGGATAAAGATGATGAAATTTTTGCAAAAAAATCCATATGACCCATTGTTATGAGTAGCGTACTCATACCACATTGCTTTCGACAATCTTGAAAATTTGAACAAAAATTAAGTTGCTCCAAAATCGTTCGGGTTTAGACTCAAATGTGTGGAAATACATATATGTTCACGTGTACAAAATAAGAACTCGAATAAAGATGTTGAAATTTTTGCAAAAAAGTCCATTTGACACATTGTTATGAGTAGCGTACTCATACCACATTGCTCCAAAATCGGTCGGATTTAGACTCAAATGTGTGGAAATACATATATATTCACGTGAACAAAATAAGAACTCGGAGAAAGATGATGAAATTTTTGCAAAAAAATCCATTTGACACATTGTTATGAGTAGCGTACTCATACCACATTGCTTTCGACAATCTTGAAAATTTGAACAAAAATTAACTTGCTCCAAAATCGGTCGGGTTTAGACTCAACTGTGCGTAAATACATATATATTCACGTGTAGAAAATAAGAACTCGAATAAAGATGTTGAAATTTTTGCAAAAAAGTCCATTTGACACATTGTTATGAGTAGCGTACTCATACGACATTGCTTTCGACAATCTTGAAAATTTGAACAGAAATGAACTTGCTCCAAAATCTGTCGGGTTTAGTCTCAAATGTGTGGAAATACATATATATTCACGTGAACAAAATAAGAACTCGAATAAAGATGATGCAATTTTTGCAAAAAAATCCATATGACGCATTGATATGAGTAGCGTACTCATAACACATTGCTTTCGACAATCTTGAAAATTATAAGAAAAATTAAGTAGCTCCAAAATCGGTCGGGTTTAGTTTCAAATGTGTGGAAATACATATATATTCACGTGTACAAAATAAGAACTCGAATAAAGATGTTGAAATTTTTGCAAAAAAGTCCATTTGACACATTGTTATGAGTAGCGTACTCATACCAGACTGCTTTCGACAATCTAAAAAATTTTAACAAAAATTAACTTGCTCCAAAATCGGTCGGGTTTAGACTCAAATGTGTGGAAATACATATATTTTTACGGATACAAAATAAGAACTCGAATAAAGATGATGAAATTTTTGCAAAAAAATCCATATGACCCATTGTTATGAGTAGCGTACTCATACGACATTGCTTTCGACAATCTTGAAAATTTGAACAAAAATTAAGTTGCTCCAAAATCGGTCGGGTTTAGTTTCAAATGTGTGGAAATACATATATATTCACGTGTACAAAATAAGAACTCGAATAAAGATGTTGAAATTTTTGCAAAAAAGTCCATTTGACACATTGTTATGAGTAGCTTACTCATACCACATTGCTTTCGACAATCTTGAAAATTTGAGCGGTCGGATTTAGACTCTGTTTAAGCCAACCGGCCGTGAGTTCAAGCCGTTCGGCTTTCGGAGTAGCCCGAATGCGAAGGCGCACAGCCGACCATCCCAACGGCAGCCCGCCACCGGCATCGATTTGGTTGGGCCAGTTAACAAACTACACCCTGAAACCGCGCACGCGACTGCACACCATACATATGTATATTGTAATTTGCACTGTGTTGGAAGTTGAATTATTAAATGAAATTTGTTAGCAAATTCGAATCCAAGTGTTGAATCATTTAGTTGGAAAGTGAAGAAAGTGGTGAGTGCGAAAAGAGACCAAAGTCGATTATTTATTGGTCCTTCGCAGCCAACCTTGGCACAAGCCCTATTGGGAAACATAAATTTAGATACTTAAAAATACAATCAAAAACAAAAAATCGTTCGTTCGCAACTAAAAAATTTCATAAACAAAGTTACGAGTGCTACAAAAACCAAGAACAAGTGACAAAAAAGTTACCCAAAAAAGCAAAGTGCGTACATAGGCACATACCGAAGTGAACAAATAAGTTTTAGCTTAAAAGCAAGACGAATTCATTAAAACAAAAAAAAAAACAAAAAATCAACTACATATACAAAATATTTTTAAAACATTTAAAACTAAATAAAAGAAAACAGTGAGCGCAAGAGCACTACAAAAAAAAAAACGGCAACAGCTTTAAGTGGCAACAGCAGCAGCATTTGCAACATCGCCAGGATTTGCGGCAACAACAGCGTCAACGCCCAACACAAAGGGTGTACACAACCACATTCATATATATACATATACATACAAAAAAAAAGGAAGTTGTAAGTAGGCAAATTTTTAATTTTCTTTAAAAAATTTTAAACAATAAAATATCCTTCATTCCCTTGAAGGTTATATTGTTCTAAACAAAACTGCCAGTGAGTGCTTATGCACACATGTACATACATATGTACGTAGGCACAGGCATGTATGTATAAAAAGTCATAAAGGGCATTTTCCGTCAAGCCAAAACTGGTTTTAATAAAATTGCGGATATTTTCTTACCGCGAAAACCTTCATTTCGGTAATTTGCCGCTATTAATAAATATACAAAAAAAAGTTGGGGAAAATAATCCGTTTTTACGGTATATATGTATATATTAATTTACCGCCAATTTATACATATATAAATATATATACATATGTACATACATATACGCATGCATGGTACATAATTAAAAAATATTCCGTTGCAGTTTTAAATGCCTACTGTACATAATAAAATATCAGCAGATTACTTTCCCTACTTACCAATTTCTGCCGTTGTTCGCAAAGGTCGTTGAACTTAGCCAAATTGCATTTTTTCCATATGCCAATTACATATCCGCGCCTACGCACATATGTATATTCACTCTTGCGTATTACATTATCTGATAATATTCGCTAAGCACCCAACTCTTTGTAACGAAGAGATTGGCTATAATTTTTCAAATAATTCAGCCACCACGCAGCCAACGCTCTTTCTATGATCTTGGCTTCTCTTTTTTAACTAAATACTTCGCTTTACTCGGCCGCACTCACCAAGCTAAGAGAGTTCAAACAAAGCGCGCTCACGACTCACCAAGTGCAGTATCCACAACTCACCTCAGCGTTGAGCGGCTTTTGGGTGTATACATTTGCACTCTCCCGCATACATACATACACTTCGACTTGTCAACATAAATAAATATTCACAGCTGAGCCATTACTCTGGCTTCGTATGTAATCTACATACACACATACGTACGTGTTTGCTTACTTGCGCGCAAATATTTCTACAAACGTACATATGATATTAGCATATTTTTTTCTCGGCTTATCCCAAATGCCACTTGGACACAGTCCACCAAAAATGTCAGACATTGAGACACGGTCAAAACCCGCTGCGCTAGAAGCCAGCGTGAAAACCAAAACTAAAACTTTTGACCCCTCCGCGCAAAAGTTTATAGCGGAAAGTGACAGTCTCATGAGATACTGTGCACGATTCAAGACCACACAGAATCGTATCTCATGATAAAAGACAAATCAATAGATGATTGTTGGGCACGGCTTCAATCGGTTTATGATATGGTTTTTTCAAAAACAGATGATATCCTTCCGGATAATTTCAAGAATGCTGTTGAAGGCAAATACTATGCTTGCCTTGAACAATATGAGGTGACCAAAGCAAGAATTGCTGATCAACTCACGTTGGTGAGAGCAATTGCTGAGCCGAGACCACCATCCCGCGTGGAACACCCCTCGGCGGAGGCAAACGTCTGCCTACAAGTCCCACCTTGTGACATGGAGACATTTTATGGTGGTTATGAAGAATGGCCCGCTTTTCGTGACATGTTCACAGCGGTGTCCGAAGCTCTCCCGTGCTCAGAAATTGTATCACCTTCGATACAAAACCCAAGGAAAAGCCGGCTCAATTGTAAAGCAATATCCGCTTAGCGATGACAATTTCGAGCTGGCATGGGAAGCTTTACTGTCACGATACGAAAACAAACGTATCCTGGTTGACAACCAGATCAAGATTCTTATGACTCTGCCCACTATCCAAACCGAAAATAGTGATCAACTTCAGAAGCTGCAAACCTCGATAAACAACTGTCTGTCGATTCTTCATTCCCAAGATGTTAAGACAGACAGCTGGGATCCCATCTTGGTATACATATGCTCATCAAAGCTGCCCGAAAACACATTGTCACTTTGGGAACAATCTCTCTCTTCCCGAAGAGATTTACCCACATGGTCTCAAATGGATGACTTCCTTACTTCAAGATACGAAGTAGTCGAAATATTGAATCGGCTTCATCCAAGCCAAAGTAAAACAAAACCTGTCACTCATCAAAATGCTTCGCAAAGCAGGCCCTTTAACAGGACCAACGCTTTCGTGGCAGAATCGACGAGAGAAGTAGCATGTGCCTACTGCAACTCTCCTCATCTGATTAGAGTCTGCCAACAATTCAAACGAATTTCGGTTCCGAACCGTATACAATTCGTAAGCCAAAGCAAGTTGTGCAAAAACTGTCTTGCTAATTCTCACAGCACTAATGAATGCCAAGGCTCACAAAGGACTTTTATTTCCTCTAAAGTTCAAAAACGGTTGAAACTTCCATTCGAACATTCCAGCTTCGAAATCTCTGGCATGGGTGGACACGTCGTCCAAAACTCATCCAAACTTTGTCCTCTTACACTGGTTGCATCCAGAACCATGCAAAGGATAAAAGTTCAGGCTATTGTGTTAGCACAACTAACGAGGCATATGCCAACATTCTCCATTAGCCATGAACACTGGCAGCAGTTCAAAATCCTTGAGCTCACTGACCCCAATTGCCTCATACCAGCACATACTGATATGGTCATTGGCAGCGATATTCTTCTACTGGAAGGTATACAAAAGATTTGCGATACCATACTTGCGCAAAAGACAATTTCTTAGTGGTCAAATAACGGAAAAGGTTGTGTCATTCTCGACACAAGTAGAAGAATGCTCGAACGCAGACCTCAGTTTACAACTGAGAAAGTTTTGGGAAGAAGAAGAAATTCCACAGCCTCCGCAAATTTCTCTGGAGGATCGGGCATGTGAGAATATGTATGCAACAACAACGACACGTGCTCCAAACGGTCGATACATTGTGCGACTTCCATTCAAGGAAGATTTCCCCAAAAAACTCTTTCTTGGCCATTCTCGGTCTGCCCTCCAGCAATTATTTAGCATGGAGCGACCGCTGCAAAAGAAAGGGGACTTGAGCACACTGTACAACGATGTGTTGCAGGAATATCTCGACCTCGGTCACATGGACTACACCAAGCCTTGTGAAATCGTATCCGACGGCAAACATTTCTCCTTCTATTTACAGCACCATGCAGTCGTCAAACCAGATAAGGTGACCACCAAAATTCGCGTGGTATTCAACGCCTCCAAAACATCTGGATCAGGAAAATCCCTGAATGACGTCCTGCACACCGGTCCCACACTCCAGCCAGATCTCATGCTACTCATTCTGCAGTGGCGCATGCACAGGTTCGTGTTCAATGGAGATATTGAGAAAATGTATCGTCAAATACTCATCCACGAAGACGATAAACATTTTCAGCGAATTTTATTTTGCAAATCGGCTGACTCTCCGGTCACCGATTACAATCTCAAAACCGTCACATTCGGCGTTAATTGTGCGCCCTATCTTGCTATCCTCACATTACATCAATTAGCTGATGATACGAGAGCGACATTCCCATTGGCGGCGCCAATACTCAGAAACCAGACGTATGTGGATGACATCCTCTCAGGAAGTCATAACATTGACGACGCCACCGAATCACTTTCTCAAGTGATAAAAGCGCTAAAATCAGCTGGTTTCGTATTAAAGAAACTGACGGCCAATCATCCGGCCATATTAGAACAGTTTCCAAAGGAGGATCTTCTCGACTCCAACTTTTTAAAATTTGAGAGCGCTTCCACAACCAAAACTCTTGGTATTCGCTGGAACGCGCTTACAGACAAGTTTTCCTACACCATTCTGCCTATGTCAAATTGTTGCCGTCAAAAAATGCCGTCACAAAACGACAAATTTTGTCATCTGTCGCACGACTTTTTGACCCGGAAGGATGGCTGTCGCCAGTGATGATTCAGGCAAAGATTCTGCTTCAAGAACTTTGGCTAGATGGCATTGATTGGGATGAATGTGCAAAGCCCAAGGCTGTATCAAAATGGCAACAGTTCGCAGAAAATCTGCCAGCCAGCTGCCAAATCGAAATCCCTCGATGGGTTAATTTCTCTCCGAGGCAAGATACTCAAATCCATGGGTTTTGTGATGCCTCGAAAAAAGCGTATTGCGCAGCGATCTACATCCGCGTACATACTTGCAACCAAATAAAATCCTCTCTTCTGGTTGCAAAAGGCAAAGTGGCACCAATCAAGACGGTAAGCTTGCCACGTCTAAAGCTCTGTGGCGCAGTCTTACTTGCAAAACTAGTCGCGGTTGTTCGAAAACAACTCGGCTTAGAAGTATGCAACACTTTCTTATGGTCTGATTCAGAGATTGTGCTAGCTTGGCTGGAAAAGCCACCGTGCACATGGAAAACCTATGTGTCCAACCGTACCTCTCAAATCCGAGAGTATCTTCCGAACGGTACATGGCACCATGTTGCTAGTGCTGACAATCCAGCGGACCTCGGCACCCGCGGTTGCAAACCCCAAGACTTGGCGATTTCCTCGCTCTGGTAGCATGGGCCGAAATGGCTTTCTTGCAACCCGGATTAATGGCCAAAATCAAAAGTGCGAAGCGCATCCCCTCCAGAAAAGCGCAAGATAGAGGCCTATCACGCGCTCGAGGAAGAGGTCGATTTTCTCGACCGGTTTTCATCCTTCTCTCGCGCACTCCGCGTGACTGCGTACATGTTCGGCTTCGTGAACAATGCGCGGAACAAATCTAAGAAGTTAGCCACACTCACTAATCCCAATCTGACCCATGACGAGTTCCAACAAACAAAAACGCGTCTTATCGAGACAGCGCAGTTACGTCATTTTCCGAATGAAAAAAGCGCGCTGCAGGATAAAAAACGGCGGGGTGCTATAAGGCAAACGGCAATAATGCAAATTTGTGTTATTTCCCACTTGATTGTGAAATAACGCAAATTTGCAATATTTCCTTCTATGTTGAGCAATAACACAAACTAATAAATTTCACAATTGAGCAATAAAGCAAAACACTGCACATGGCAACCCACATGCGTTTGATAAAATTATATGCAGCTGGTAAACAGTAAGTTCGAAGAACATCTGTTCTAATTGGTAATTTAGCCACGTGTTTCTTATAATACAAGAATATAATATATCGGACAATTGAAAATTTGGTGATTAATGCGAAATGGAGGAGGAAAATATTTTGGAATACAAAGTGGTTTGAGGAGAACCAGCAAACTTCTGTATGTTGCAAAAGAGGAGCAAATATATAGATTCCAAACAAGCAAAGGCAGCATTAAATATTATTATTGCTACAACAAAAATTGCAAAATTGGTGTGGTAGTTGATTTTAGTAACACTAAATACTGTCGCAAGATTGGTAAATTATATGCCCATCAGCATGGTCCACAAACTGAATTATTAAAAAAGTTAGAAGCAATAAATAATATTAAAAAGGAAGTGGAAGAAGCTCCATTAAAACGAACAAGCGTGCGTGAAATTTTTGATAACAGTTGTAAAAAATTTAAAGAAGCGTCGCACTCATTACAATATGGTACGATGCGAAGACAGTTATTTAATATTAAACAAAAAATATTTCCAAAAACGCCAATGGATTTTGAAGAAATCATTAAAGTATTAGGAAATGAAAAAGTTTATAAGCAGTTTGTGATTTCGCGTTTTGAGAAGGATGAGAGCGCTTTTTATATTGATACAGTGATCACAACCAATTTTTCCTATTCCATATTTGTGTCACCTACAATTACGAATTCTTTGCGTTCCAAAAACTTATCTGAGCCTCGTACCTATATAATCGATGCGACATTTAATGTGATTCCCGTGTCAAAACAATTTAAACAGCTTCTCATTATTCACATCATCCTTGCAGACCATGTAAGTAATCTATGTGTAGCTATTGCGTAAAAAAATATAATTATTTATTTTTGCTTCTAGGCTTATCCTTTTATATACGCTTTAATGTCTAAAAAGTCGCAGGAAACATATACACATCTTTTTCAATATATCAAGTCAAACATTCTAGACTTGCATCCTCACACTGTCGTCAGTGATTTTGAAATAAGTATGCGCAATGCATTTAAAATTGTCTTTCCAACTTCAAAAATGGTTGGATGCTGGTTTCATTTTACAAACGCTTTACGGCGAAAAGCGTCAAAAATACCGAATTTTGTCAATAAACTCAACAGAGATGAAGACGCTAAACGAGTATTTAACAAATTCCTTTATTTACCGTTATTGAAACCAACAGATGTGACAAAAGCTTACGAAATTTTAGTAACCGAAGCAATGGATTACTTCAAACCGTTTATAAAATATTTCAATTCACAGTGGATGAAAAAGGGATTTGAAGTACATATCTAATTCTAACTACGTATTTTGAATAGCGTTTTCTTTTTATTAATTAAAGGTAAAGCCCGTCAACTTTTCAGTTTATAAAGAACCAATTAGAACGACTAACTCTGCGGAAGGTTTACACAGCCGGCTCAATATGAAAATAACAAAACATGGAAATTTTTACAAATTTTTAGAAATGTTGTGTGACCTTGATGAAGTGAAATCAACTGATTATATGAAATCAATATCAGGTTTAGTTTCATTACACAGTGTTACAAAATGGAAAAAATTGAATGAACTTTTAAAGTGACATATTGGAAATTGTTCACCTGGTCGAATATAACTCAAAACGGTTTTTAGAAAATTTGTAACACCCTCAAAATCTTGCTTTACCGTTAAAAAACCGTTCTTCGGAAGTGTACGCGCTAATCTTTTCATTACTTGGCCATTTCTTTACCGATTTTCAATATGAAATATGTTTTGGAAAGGTAAGGATTATACCTTTAAATTGAGGTAAAATCAGCTGGTTTCGTATTAAAGAAACTGACGGCCAATCATCCGGCCATATTAGAACAGTTTCCAAAGGAGGATCTTCTCGACTCCAACTTTTTAAAATTTGAGAGCGCTTCCACAACCAAAACTCTTGGTATTCGCTGGAACGCGCTTACAGACAAGTTTTCCTACACCATTCTGCCTATGTCAAATTGTTGCCGTCAAAAAATGCCGTCACAAAACGACAAATTTTGTCGTCTGTCGCACGACTTTTTGACCCGGAAGGATGGCTGTCGCCAGTGATGATTCAGGCAAAGATTCTGCTTCAAGAACTTTGGCTAGATGGCATTGATTGGGATGAATGTGCAAAGCCCAAGGCTGTATCAAAATGGCAACAGTTCGCAGAAAATCTGCCAGCCATCTGCCAAATCGAAATCCCTCGATGGGTTAATTTCTCTCCGAGGCAAGATACTCAAATCCATGGGTTTTGTGATGCCTCGAAAAAAGCGTATTGCGCAGCGATCTACATCCGCGTACATACTTGCAACCAAATAAAATCCTCTCTTCTGGTTGCAAAAGGCAAAGTGGCACCAATCAAGACGGTAAGCTTGCCACGTCTAAAGCTCTGTGGCGCAGTCTTACTTGCAAAACTAGTCGCGGTTGTTCGAAAACAACTCGGCTTAGAAGTATGCAACACTTTCTTATGGTCTGATTCAGAGATTGTGCTAGCTTGGCTGGAAAAGCCACCGTGCACATCGAAAACCTATGTGTCCAACCGTACCTCTCAAATCCGAGAGTATCTTCCGAACGGTACATGGCACCATGTTGCTAGTGCTGACAATCCAGCGGACCTCGGCACCCGCGGTTGCAAACCCCAAGACTTGGCGATTTCCTCGCTCTGGTAGCATGGGCCGAAATGGCTTTCTTGCAACCCGGGTTAATGGCCAAAATCAAAAGTACGCAGCGCATCCCCTCCAGAAAAGCGCAAGATAGAGGCCTATCACGCGCTCGAGGAAGAGGTCGATTTTCTCGACCGGTTTTCATCCTTCTCTCGCGCACTCCGCGTGACTGCGTACATGTTCGGCTTCGTGAACAATGCGCGGAACAAATCTAAGAAGTTAGCCACACTCACTAATCCCAATCTGACCCATGACGAGTTCCAACAAACAAAAACGCGTCTTATCGAGACAGCGCAGTTACGTCATTTTCCGAATGAAAAAAGCGCGCTGCAGGATAAAAAACGGCGGGGTGCTATAAGGCAAACGGCAATAATGCAAATTTGTGTTATTTCCCACTTGATTGTGAAATAACGCAAATTTGCAATATTTCCTTCTATGTTGAGCAATAACACAAACTAATAAATTTCACAATTGAGCAATAAAGCAAAACACTGCACATGGCAACCCACATGCGTTTGATAAAATTATATGCAGCTGGTAAACAGTAAGTTCGAAGAACATCTGTTCTAATTGGTAATTTAGCCACGTGTTTCTTATAATACAAGAATATAATATATCGGACAATTGAAAATTTGGTGATTATTGCGAAATGGAGGAGGAAAATATTTTGGAATACAAAGTGGTTTGAGGAGAACCAGCAAACTTCTGTATGTTGCAAAAGAGGAGCAAATATATAGATTCCAAACAAGCAAAGGCAGCATTAAATATTATTATTGCTACAACAAAAATTGCAAAATTGGTGTGGTAGTTGATTTTAGTAACACTAAATACTGTCGCAAGATTGGTAAATTATATGCCCATCAGCATGGTCCACAAACTGAATTATTAAAAAAATTAGAAGCAATAAATAATATTAAAAAGGAAGTGGAAGAAGCTCCATTAAAACGAACAAGCGTGCGTGAAATTTTTGATAACAGTTGTAAAAAATTTAAAGAAGCGTCGCACTCATTACAATATGGTACGATGCGAAGACAGTTATTTAATATTAAACAAAAAATATTTCCAAAAACGGCAATGGATTTTGAAGAAATCATTAAAGTATTAGGAAATGAAAAAGTTTATAAGCAGTTTGTGATTTCGCGTTTTGAGAAGGATGAGAGCGCTTTTTATATTGATACAGTGATCACAACCAATTTTTCCTATTCCATATTTGTGTCACCTACAATTACGAATTCTTTGCGTTCCAAAAACTTATCTGAGCCTCGTACCTATATAATCGATGCGACATTTAATGTGATTCCCGTGTCAAAACAATTTAAACAGCTTCTCATTATTCACATCATCCTTGCAGACCATGTAAGTAATCTATGTGTAGCTATTGCGTAAAAAAATATAATTATTTATTTTTGCTTCTAGGCTTATCCTTTTATATACGCTTTAATGTCTAAAAAGTCGCAGGAAACATATACACATCTTTTTCAATATATCAAGTCAAACATTCTAGACTTGCATCCTCACACTGTCGTCAGTGATTTTGAAATAAGTATGCGCAATGCATTTAAAATTGTCTTTCCAACTTCAAAAATGGTTGGATGCTGGTTTCATTTTACAAACGCTTTACGGCGAAAAGCGTCAAAAATACCGAATTTTGTCAATAAACTCAACAGAGATGAAGACGCTAAACGAGTATTTAACAAATTCCTTTATTTACCGTTATTGAAACCAACAGATGTGACAAAAGCTTACGAAATTTTAGTAACCGAAGCAATGGATTACTTCAAACCGTTTATAAAATATTTCAATTCACAGTGGATGAAAAAGGGATTTGAAGTACATATCTAATTCTAACTACGTATTTTGAATAGCGTTTTCTTTTTATTAATTAAAGGTAAAGCCCGTCAACTTTTCAGTTTATAAAGAACCAATTAGAACGACTAACTCTGCGGAAGGTTTACACAGCCGGCTCAATATGAAAATAACAAAACATGGAAAGTTTTACAAATTTTTAGAAATGTTGTGTGACCTTGATGAAGTGAAATCAACTGATTATATGAAATCAATATCAGGTTTAGTTTCATTACACAGTGTTACAAAATGGAAAAAATTGAATGAACTTTTAAAGTGACATATTGGAAATTGTTCACCTGGTCGAATATAACTCAAAACGGTTTTTAGAAAATTTGTAACACCCTCAAAATCTTGCTTTACCGTTAAAAAACCGTTCTTCGGAAGTGTACGCGCTAATCTTTTCATTACTTGGCCATTTCTTTACCGATTTTCAATATGAAATATGTTTTGGAAAGGTAAGGATTATACCTTTAAATTGAGGTAAAATCAGCTGGTTTCGTATTAAAGAAACTGACGGCCAATCATCCGGCCATATTAGAACAGTTTCCAAAGGAGGATCTTCTCGACTCCAACTTTTTAAAATTTGAGAGCGCTTCCACAACCAAAACTCTTGGTATTCGCTGGAACGCGCTTACAGACAAGTTTTCCTACACCATTCTGCCTATGTCAAATTGTTGCCGTCAAAAAATGCCGTCACAAAACGACAAATTTTGTCGTCTGTCGCACGACTTTTTGACCCGGAAGGATGGCTGTCGCCAGTGATGATTCAGGCAAAGATTCTGCTTCAAGAACTTTGGCTAGATGGCATTGATTGGGATGAATGTGCAAAGCCCAAGGCTGTATCAAAATGGCAACAGTTCGCAGAAAATCTGCCAGCCATCTGCCAAATCGAAATCCCTCGATGGGTTAATTTCTCTCCGAGGCAAGATACTCAAATCCATGGGTTTTGTGATGCCTCGAAAAAAGCGTATTGCGCAGCGATCTACATCCGCGTACATACTTGCAACCAAATAAAATCCTCTCTTCTGGTTGCAAAAGGCAAAGTGGCACCAATCAAGACGGTAAGCTTGCCACGTCTAAAGCTCTGTGGCGCAGTCTTACTTGCAAAACTAGTCGCGGTTGTTCGAAAACAACTCGGCTTAGAAGTATGCAACACTTTCTTATGGTCTGATTCAGAGATTGTGCTAGCTTGGCTGGAAAAGCCACCGTGCACATGGAAAACCTATGTGTCCAACCGTACCTCTCAAATCCGAGAGTATCTTCCGAACGGTACATGGCACCATGTTGCTAGTGCTGACAATCCAGCGGACCTCGGCACCCGCGGTTGCAAACCCCAAGACTTGGCGATTTCCTCGCTCTGGTAGCATGGGCCGAAATGGCTTTCTTGCAACCCGGGTTAATGGCCAAAATCAAAAGTACGCAGCGCATCCCCTCCAGAAAAGCGCAAGATAGAGGCCTATCACGCGCTCGAGGAAGAGGTCGATTTTCTCGACCGGTTTTCATCCTTCTCTCGCGCACTCCGCGTGACTGCGTACATGTTCGGCTTCGTGAACAATGCGCGGAACAAATCTAAGAAGTTAGCCACACTCACTAATCCCAATCTGACCCATGACGAGTTCCAACAAACAAAAACGCGTCTTATCGAGACAGCGCAGTTACGTCATTTTCCGAATGAAAAAAGCGCGCTGCAGGACAAAAAACGGCGGGGTGCTATAAGGCAAACGGCAATAATGCAAATTTGTGTTATTTCCCACTTGATTGTGAAATAACGCAAATTTGCAATATTTCCTTCTATGTTGAGCAATAACACAAACTAATAAATTTCACAATTGAGCAATAAAGCAAAACACTGCACATGGCAACCCACATGCGTTTGATAAAATTATATGCAGCTGGTAAACAGTAAGTTCGAAGAACATCTGTTCTAATTGGTAATTTAGCCACGTGTTTCTTATAATACAAGAATATAATATATCGGACAATTGAAAATTTGGTGATTAATGCGAAATGGAGGAGGAAAATATTTTGGAATACAAAGTGGTTTGAGGAGAACCAGCAAACTTCTGTATGTTGCAAAAGAGGAGCAAATATATAGATTCCAAACAAGCAAAGGCAGCATTAAATATTATTATTGCTACAACAAAAATTGCAAAATTGGTGTGGTAGTTGATTTTAGTAACACTAAATACTGTCGCAAGATTGGTAAATTATATGCCCATCAGCATGGTCCACAAACTGAATTATTAAAAAAGTTAGAAGCAATAAATAATATTAAAAAGGAAGTGGAAGAAGCTCCATTAAAACGAACAAGCGTGCGTGAAATTTTTGATAACAGTTGTAAAAAATTTAAAGAAGCGTCGCACTCATTACAATATGGTACGATGCGAAGACAGTTATTTAATATTAAACAAAAAATATTTCCAAAAACGCCAATGGATTTTGAAGAAATCATTAAAGTATTAGGAAATGAAAAAGTTTATAAGCAGTTTGTGATTTCGCGTTTTGAGAAGGATGAGAGCGCTTTTTATATTGATACAGTGATCACAACCAATTTTTCCTATTCCATATTTGTGTCACCTACAATTACGAATTCTTTGCGTTCCAAAAACTTATCTGAGCCTCGTACCTATATAATCGATGCGACATTTAATGTGATTCCCGTGTCAAAACAATTTAAACAGCTTCTCATTATTCACATCATCCTTGCAGACCATGTAAGTAATCTATGTGTAGCTATTGCGTAAAAAAATATAATTATTTATTTTTGCTTCTAGGCTTATCCTTTTATATACGCTTTAATGTCTAAAAAGTCGCAGGAAACATATACACATCTTTTTCAATATATCAAGTCAAACATTCTAGACTTGCATCCTCACACTGTCGTCAGTGATTTTGAAATAAGTATGCGCAATGCATTTAAAATTGTCTTTCCAACTTCAAAAATGGTTGGATGCTGGTTTCATTTTACAAACGCTTTACGGCGAAAAGCGTCAAAAATACCGAATTTTGTCAATAAACTCAACAGAGATGAAGACGCTAAACGAGTATTTAACAAATTCCTTTATTTACCGTTATTGAAACCAACAGATGTGACAAAAGCTTACGAAATTTTAGTAACCGAAGCAATGGATTACTTCAAACCGTTTATAAAATATTTCAATTCACAGTGGATGAAAAAGGGATTTGAAGTACATATCTAATTCTAACTACGTATTTTGAATAGCGTTTTCTTTTTATTAATTAAAGGTAAAGCCCGTCAACTTTTCAGTTTATAAAGAACCAATTAGAACGACTAACTCTGCGGAAGGTTTACACAGCCGGCTCAATATGAAAATAACAAAACATGGAAAGTTTTACAAATTTTTAGAAATGTTGTGTGACCTTGATGAAGTGAAATCAACTGATTATATGAAATCAATATCAGGTTTAGTTTCATTACACAGTGTTACAAAATGGAAAAAATTGAATGAACTTTTAAAGTGACATATTGGAAATTGTTCACCTGGTCGAATATAACTCAAAACGGTTTTTAGAAAATTTGTAACACCCTCAAAATCTTGCTTTACCGTTAAAAAACCGTTCTTCGGAAGTGTACGCGCTAATCTTTTCATTACTTGGCCATTTCTTTACCGATTTTCAATATGAAATATGTTTTGGAAAGGTAAGGATTATACCTTTAAATTGAGGTAAAATCAGCTGGTTTCGTATTAAAGAAACTGACGGCCAATCATCCGGCCATATTAGAACAGTTTCCAAAGGAGGATCTTCTCGACTCCAACTTTTTAAAATTTGAGAGCGCTTCCACAACCAAAACTCTTGGTATTCGCTGGAACGCGCTTACAGACAAGTTTTCCTACACCATTCTGCCTATGTCAAATTGTTGCCGTCAAAAAATGCCGTCACAAAACGACAAATTTTGTCGTCTGTCGCACGACTTTTTGACCCGGAAGGATGGCTGTCGCCAGTGATGATTCAGGCAAAGATTCTGCTTCAAGAACTTTGGCTAGATGGCATTGATTGGGATGAATGTGCAAAGCCCAAGGCTGTATCAAAATGGCAACAGTTCGCAGAAAATCTGCCAGCCATCTGCCAAATCGAAATCCCTCGATGGGTTAATTTCTCTCCGAGGCAAGATACTCAAATCCATGGGTTTTGTGATGCCTCGAAAAAAGCGTATTGCGCAGCGATCTACATCCGCGTACATACTTGCAACCAAATAAAATCCTCTCTTCTGGTTGCAAAAGGCAAAGTGGCACCAATCAAGACGGTAAGCTTGCCACGTCTAAAGCTCTGTGGCGCAGTCTTACTTGCAAAACTAGTCGCGGTTGTTCGAAAACAACTCGGCTTAGAAGTATGCAACACTTTCTTATGGTCTGATTCAGAGATTGTGCTAGCTTGGCTGGAAAAGCCACCGTGCACATGGAAAACCTATGTGTCCAACCGTACCTCTCAAATCCGAGAGTATCTTCCGAACGGTACATGGCACCATGTTGCTAGTGCTGACAATCCAGCGGACCTCGGCACCCGCGGTTGCAAACCCCAAGACTTGGCGATTTCCTCGCTCTGGTAGCATGGGCCGAAATGGCTTTCTTGCAACCCGGGTTAATGGCCAAAATCAAAAGTACGCAGCGCATCCCCTCCAGAAAAGCGCAAGATAGAGGCCTATCACGCGCTCGAGGAAGAGGTCGATTTTCTCGACCGGTTTTCATCCTTCTCTCGCGCACTCCGCGTGACTGCGTACATGTTCGGCTTCGTGAACAATGCGCGGAACAAATCTAAGAAGTTAGCCACACTCACTAATCCCAATCTGACCCATGACGAGTTCCAACAAACAAAAACGCGTCTTATCGAGACAGCGCAGTTACGTCATTTTCCGAATGAAAAAAGCGCGCTGCAGGATAAAAAACGGCGGGGTGCTATAAGGCAAACGGCAATAATGCAAATTTGTGTTATTTCCCACTTGATTGTGAAATAACGCAAATTTGCAATATTTCCTTCTATGTTGAGCAATAACACAAACTAATAAATTTCACAATTGAGCAATAAAGCAAAACACTGCACATGGCAACCCACATGCGTTTGATAAAATTATATGCAGCTGGTAAACAGTAAGTTCGAAGAACATCTGTTCTAATTGGTAATTTAGCCACGTGTTTCTTATAATACAAGAATAGAATATATCGGACAATTGAAAATTTGGTGATTATTGCGAAATGGAGGAGGAAAATATTTTGGAATACAAAGTGGTTTGAGGAGAACCAGCAAACTTCTGTATGTTGCAAAAGAGGAGCAAATATATAGATTCCAAACAAGCAAAGGCGGCATTAAATATTATTATTGCTACAACAAAAATTGCAAAATTGGTGTGGTAGTTGATTTTAGTAACACTAAATACTGTCGCAAGATTGGTAAATTATTTGCCCATCAGCATGGTCCACAAACTGAATTATTAAAAAAATTAGAAGCAATAAATAATATTAAAAAGGAAGTGGAAGAAGCTCCATTAAAACGAACAAGCGTGCGTGAAATTTTTGATAACAGTTGTAAAAAATTTAAAGAAGCGTCGCACTCATTACAATATGGTACGATGCGAAGACAGTTATTTAATATTAAACAAAAAATATTTCCAAAAACGCCAATGGATTTTGAAGAAATCATTAAAGTATTAGGAAATGAAAAAGTTTATAAGCAGTTTGTGATTTCGCGTTTTGAGAAGGATGAGAGCGCTTTTTATATTGATACAGTGATCACAACCAATTTTTCCTATTCCATATTTGTGTCACCTACAATTACGAATTCTTTGCGTTCCAAAAACTTATCTGAGCCTCGTACCTATATAATCGATGCGACATTTAATGTGATTCCCGTGTCGAAGCAATTTAAACAGCTTCTCATTATTCACATCATCCTTGCAGACCATGTAAGTAATCTATGTGTAGCTATTGCGTAAAAAAATTTAATTATTTATTTTTGCTTCTAGGCTTATCCTTTTATATACGCTTTAATGTCTAAAAAGTCGCAGGAAACATATACACATCTTTTTCAATATATCAAGTCAAACATTCTAGACTTGCATCCTCATACTGTCGTCAGTGATTTTGAAATAAGTATGCGCAATGCATTTAAAATTGTATTTCCAACTTCAAAAATGGTTGGATGCTGGTTTCATTTTACAAACGCTTTACGGCGAAAAGCGTCAAAAATACCGAATTTTGTCAATAAACTCAACAGAGATGAAGACGCTAAACGAGTATTTAACAAATTCCTTTATTTACCGTTATTGAAACCAACAGATGTGACAAAAGCTTACGAAATTTTAGTAACCGAAGCAATGGATTACTTCAAACCGTTTATAAAATATTTCAATTCACAGTGGATGAAAAAGGGATTTGTAGTACATATCTAATTCTAACTACGTATTTTGAATAGCGTTTTCTTTTTATTAATTAAAGGTAAAGCCCGTCAACTTTTCAGTTTATAAAGAACCAATTAGAACGACTAACTCTGCGGAAGGTTTACACAGCCGGCTTAATATGAAAATAACAAAACATGGAAATTTTTACAAATTTTTAGAAATGTTGTGTGACCTTGATGAAGTGAAATCAACTGATTATATGAAATCAATATCAGGTTTAGTTTCATTACACAGTGTTACAAAATGGAAAAAATTGAATGAACTTTTAAAGTGACATATTGGAAATTGTTCACCTGGTCGAATATAACTCAAAACGGTTTTTGGAAAATTCGTAACACCCTCAAAATCTTGCTTTACCGTTAAAAACCCGTTCTTCGGAAGTGTACGCGCTAATCTTTTCATTACTTGGCCATTTCTTTACCGATTTTCCATATGAAATATGTTTTGGAAAGGTAAGGATTATACCTTTAAATTGAGGTAAAATCAGCTGGTTTCGTATTAAAGAAACTGACGGCCAATCATCCGGCCATATTAGAACAGTTTCCAAAGGAGGATCTTCTCGACTCCAACTTTTTAAAATTTGAGAGCGCTTCCACAACCAAAACTCTTGGTATTCGCTGGAACGCGCTT
Organism: Philophylla caesio; assembly: GCA_963971545.1. Classification (NCBI taxonomy): domain Eukaryota; kingdom Metazoa; phylum Arthropoda; class Insecta; order Diptera; family Tephritidae; genus Philophylla; species Philophylla caesio. The sequence goes on from OZ020607.1 coordinate 82,816,245, forward strand.
ACAGACAAGTTTTCCTACACCATTCTGCCTATGTCAAATTGTTGCCGTCAAAAAATGCCGTCACAAAACGACAAATTTTGTCGTCTGTCGCACGACTTTTTGACCCGGATGGATGGCTGTCGCCAGTGATGATTCAGGCAAAGATTCTGCTTCAAGAACTTTGGCTAGATGGCATTGATTGGGATGAATGTGCAAAGCCCAAGGCTGTATCAAAATGGCAACAGTTCGCAGAAAATCTGCCAGCCATCTGCCAAATCGAAATCCCTCGATGGGTTAATTTCTCTCCGAGGCAAGATACTCAAATCCATGGGTTTATACTCAAATCCATGGGTTTTGTGATGCCTCGAAAAAAGCGTGTTGCGCAGCGATCTACATCCGCGTACATACTTGCAACCAAATAAAATCCTCTCTTCTGGTTGCAAAAGGCAAAGTGGCACCAATCAAGACGGTAAGCTTGCCACGTCTAGAGCTCTGTGGCGCAGTCTTACTTGCAAAACTAGTCGCGGTTGTTCGAAAACAACTCGGCTTAGAAGTATGCAACACTTTCTTATGGTCTGATTCAGAGATTGTGCTAGCTTGGCTGGAAAAGCCACCGTGCACATGAAAAATCTATGTGTCCAACCGTACCTCTCAAATCCGAGAGTATCTTCCGAAAGGTACATGGCACCATGTTGCTAGTGCTGACAATCCAGCGGACCTCGGCACCCGCGGTTGCAAACCCCAAGACTTGGCGATTTCCTCGCTCTGGTAGCATGGGCCGAAATGGCTTTCTTGCAACCCGGATTAATGGCCAAAATCAAAAGTGCGAAGCGCATCCCCTCCAGAAAAGCGCAAGATAGAGGCCTATCACGCGCTCGAGGAAGAGGTCGATTTTCTCGACCGGTTTTCATCCTTCTCTCGCGCACTCCGCGTGACTGCGTACATGTTCGGCTTCGTGAACAATGCGCGGAACAAATCTAAGAAGTTAGCCACACTCACTAATCCCAATCTGACCCATGACGAGTTCCAACAAACAAAAACGCGTCTTATCGAGACAGCGCAGTTACGTCATTTTCCGAATGAAAAAAGCGCGCTGCAGGATAAAAAACGGCGGGGTGCTATAAGGCAAACGGCAATAATGCAAATTTGTGTTATTTCCCACTTGATTGTGAAATAACGCAAATTTGCAATATTTCCTTCTATGTTGAGCAATAACACAAACTAATAAATTTCACAATTGAGCAATAAAGCAAAACACTGCACATGGCAACCCACATGCGTTTGATAAAATTATATGCAGCTGGTAAACAGTAAGTTCGAAGAACATCTGTTCTAATTGGTAATTTAGCCACGTGTTTCTTATAATACAAGAATAGAATATATCGGACAATTGAAAATTTGGTGATTATTGCGAAATGGAGGAGGAAAATATTTTGGAATACAAAGTGGTTTGAGGAGAACCAGCAAACTTCTGTATGTTGCAAAAGAGGAGCAAATACATAGATTCCAAACAAGCAAAGGCGGCATTAAATATTATTATTGCTACAACAAAAATTGCAAAATTGGTGTGGTAGTTGATTTTAGTAACACTAAATACTGTCGCAAGATTGGTAAATTATATGCCCATCAGCATGGTCCACAAACTGAATTATTAAAAAAATTAGAAGCAATAAATAATATTAAAAAGGAAGTGGAAGAAGCTCCATTAAAACGAACAAGCGTGCGTGAAATTTTTGATAACAGTTGTAAAAAATTTAAAGAAGCGTCGCACTCATTACAATATGGTACGATGCGAAGACAGTTATTTAATATTAAACAAAAACTATTTCCAAAAACGCCAATGGATTTTGAAGAAATCATTAAAGTATTAGGAAATGAAAAAGTTTATAAGCAGTTTGTGATTTCGCGTTTTGAGAAGGATGAGAGCGCTTTTTATATTGATACAGTGATCACAACCAATTTTTCCTACTCCATATTTGTGTCACCTACAATTACGAATTCTTTGCGTTCCAAAAACTTATCTGAGCCTCGTACCTATATAATCGATGCGACATTTAATGTGATTCCCGTGTCGAAGCAATTTAAACAGCTTCTCATTATTCACATCATCCTTGCAGACCATGTAAGTAATCTATGTGTAGCTATTGCGTAAAAAAATATAATTATTTATTTTTGCTTCTAGGCTTATCCTTTTATATACGCTTTAATGTCTAAAAAGTCGCAGGAAACATATACACATCTTTTTCAATATATCAAGTCAAACATTCTAGACTTGCATCCTCACACTGTCGTCAGTGATTTTGAAATAAGTATGCGCAATGCATTTAAAATTGTCTTTCCAACTTCAAAAATGGTTGGATACTGGTTTCATTTTACAAACGCTTTACGGCGAAAAGCGTCAAAAATACCGAATTTTGTCAATAAACTCAACAGAGATGAAGACGCTAAACGAGTATTTAACAAATTCCTTTATTTACCGTTATTGAAACCAACAGATGTGACAAAAGCTTACGAAATTTTAGTAACCGAAGCAATGGATTACTTCAAACCGTTTATAAAATATTTCAATTCACAGTGGATGAAAAAGGGATTTGAAGTACATATATAATTCTAACTACGTATTTTGAATAGCGTTTTCTTTTTATTAATTAAAGGTAAAGCCCGTCAACTTTTCAGTTTATAAAGAACCAATTAGAACGACTAACTCTGCGGAAGGTTTACACAGCCGGCTCAATATGAAAATAACAAAACATGGAAATTTTTACAAATTTTTAGAAATGTTGTGTGACCTTGATGAAGTGAAATCAACTGATTATATGAAATCAATATCAGGTTTAGTTTCATTACACAGTGTTACAAAATGGAAAAAATTTAATGAACTTTAAAAGTGACATATTGGAAATTGTTCACCTGGTCGAATATAACTCAAAACGGTTTTTGGAAAATTTGTAACACCCTCAAAATCTTGCTTTACCGTTAAAAACCCGTTCTTCGGAAGTGTACGCGCTAATCTTTTCATTACTTGGCCATTTCTTTACCGCTTTTCAATATGAAATATGTTTTAGAAAGGTAAGGATTATACCTTTAAATTGAGGTATAAAGATATATTTTGAGCTAGCGTGTTGTAAGTTTTCATCGGGTAAACTTGGAAAATTTGTTTTTTCTTTAAATTTTTCTACTTTGACCGCATTTTATTGCAGTATTTTACTAAAAATATATCAAGTATGAGGAATTATTTTGAAAGTACATTCATGTCCAAAAATTTTGAGTGCTCATGCAATGAAATCGGACAAAAATTGACGAAGCTATTAAATTTTTTCTGCTATTAAATAAATTTACCTTGCGAAAAGTTTTTTTTTTTTAATTTTTCTACTTTGACCGCATTTCATTGCGTTATTTTACTAGAAACATAGCAAGTATTAGGAATTATTTTAAACACATTCATTTCCAAAAATTTTGAGTGGTCATCTAATAAATTTACGCCGTCAATTCAACCTTGCGACCGCTTCGCAATTATATTGTGTAATAAGTGTGGTAAAATGTGTGATAGGCGCAACAAATTTTGTTACGCCTGCGGTCTATTTGTTGATAAGAAATATCGGTTCGATTTAAGAACAAATAAAGCTGTGGTTGAAGCGTTCAACCTCTTTTTCAGTTGCTCATACGTGGAAAGTGCTTGGTATGAACCCGAATATATTTGTTCGATGTGCTGTACAACATTAAAACAATGGAAAACCGGTAAATGCGATGACCAGCGTCTGCCGTTTGTGACTCCTATGGCTTGGCATTATCAAATATATCACAAGCCGTAGGATTGCTACTTTTGCCAAACAAAAATCACTGGTCACCACTATGAAAGTCGCCACCTCATAGAATATGCCAATGTGTTGACTGTATCGAAACCGATTCCAAGAGTAAAACAAGATCAGCGAACTAAAGACAAAAATCCAGCTAAATTTCCTGATTCAAGCCACAAATCTTCTAATGAGGTAAATGACGAACCGTACCTTCCAACCAAAGCAATAGAAACGGAACGTCATTTCGTGTCAAATCACGATTATTGTGATCTTGTGCGGGATATGGATCTGTCTATAAGACAGACAGAGATTCTGGCCTCCAGATTAAAGCAGTGGAATATAGTAGACAGTAACTTTAAAGTAACGTATGCACGAGACAGAGACCTATCTTCGTTCGAACACATTTTCAAAGCTGATGACACCAATAACAAACTAGTTTATTGCGTTGATGTGGATGAATTGTTTGCTGCACTCGATCACGTGCACTGTCCACAAGATTGGCGATTATTTCTAGACGGTTCTTGCAAAAGTAAGTATTTAATGTGTTATGAGTGTGAGAGAACTAAATTTGAATAAAACTTATCAATTCATTTTCAATTGACTAACATCGTAGGTCTGAAAGCAGTATTGCTGCACAACAGAAATGAATTGCCATCAGTTCCAGTGGCATACGCTACTGATATGAAAGAGACTTATCAAACGATGGAAAAAATTCTACGATTGCTTAAATACAATAAATTTCGCTGGCAGATTGTCTCGGACCTTAAAGTCCTGACAATTCTACTTGGAATGCAAGGTGGCTACACTAAATATCCTTGTCGTGCCAAAAATCATTACAAGTGTAACATATGGCCACCGAGAAAGTTTCAAATTGGCAAAAATAATGTTCTCAATATTGCATTAGTTAAGCCTGATGATATAATTTTGCCGCCATTGCATTTAAAATTGGGGTACATGAAACAGTTTGTTAAACGACTCGAAAAAAACAGCGAGGCTTTTCTACACCTGAAACTTGTATTCCCCAAGTTGAGTGACGCCAAGATTAAAGAAGGTACTTATAAAAATTTCCCAACAAGAATTCTTCAAAAATAATTCATCCTAATTTATTTTTACATTTTGATCATGAATTACAGGCGTTTTCGTTGGACCGCAGATTCGTAAGATTATGACTGATGATGACTTCATAAAAAAATTTAACCCAGTAGAGAAAAGAGCATGGCTGAGTTTCATTTCTTTGTGCTGAAACTTTCTTGGAATCAAATTACGTTGAGGTGGTCCATGAATTGTTGGAAGCTTATGGAGAAATGGGATGCAACATGTCTATAAAAATTCACTTTTTGCATTCTCATTTGGAATTTTTCCCGGATAATCTTGGTCAATTCAGCGACGAACAAGGTGAAAGATTTCACCAAGAAATCTCCAACATTGAAAAACGGTTTACAGGAAAGAACCAAGTTAGGATGATAGCTAATTACTGCTGGTCACTCAAACGTGAAACAGATGACTCGTCTTATAAACGCAGAAGATCAAGCAAACATTTTTAGCTATAAAGTTATTTAGCATTTCAATGATTAATTTTTTTTTAATTTCAGTCACAATAAAATTTGAAGTTGAAAGATAATCAAAATGTATGAATTTTTAAATATGATCATCATCTAAAATAATTTAAATAGTAATAACTCTGTCAATTTCTAACCGATTTTCGATTGAAATAGCTTAATCGACGCAGTACTAAATTCAATTTAATAATATTGTCTTTGATAGGTACCTTTCTGAATTAAGACTATCGTAAAATCGTAGTCAAAGTTTCAAAATTAATTTTTTTTTATTAAGTTACGATTTTTTTTCTCTGTAGCTTCGTCAGTTCTCGTTTGATTTTGATGAGTTATACGCCATTAAAATAGTGATTTGTCACCTTTCAAAATATATTAACAACTTTTGAATCGGATGAAAATTCGCAAAGATATTGATGATTGACTAGCGAATGACCTCTAAAACAGTTTTTTGGCCCTAAAATGAGATTTTGGGGGTGTTTCGCAAATTTCAAGTATACAGTTTTTCTTAGTTTTATAAGGCCTAACGCCTAGGCTAGGTCTCTTTCAAAGTTCATTTTCCGTGTTACACAGTGTTATGTAAGAAAAAATCTTCTTGCCTCTTTCAAAAACGCGATATATTCATTAAACAACATTTAAATCTCTTGAAAATGAAAAAAATATCTTTAAATGAAATTTTAATTCAGTTTTCGAACATGAACAATATAACGGGTTGTAAAGATTTTTTAAACGAAATCGACAGTTCAGATAGCGAGGCAAGTGATGACGACGAAAATGCCGAAAGTTTAAGCGAAGATGAAACTCGAAACCGTGTTCTTTGCGTTATATGCTGCCAACGAGAACGGCAACTTTTGTTTGTCCCGTGCAAACATTTTAAAGTTTGCCAACAATGTTTTGGAAATATGAAGCAGCATGCAAATGATCACCATATAAAAACGTTATGTCCAATTTGCCGAGCAGTTATAAGAGACGCCTTTCCAATATACGGTTAGACTTTTCTGTTAATGTTTAATAAAATAAAGATATGGTTACTTAATATTTCACAATTTATTCGATATAACTATTTAAAAGGAAAAATGTGAGTATATCAGGATAGTTTGGCGGGTCTGTGATTACTCTCCTTCGCGCCGCGCCGCACGCGCTGTGCCGTCCTCGCGCCGATCCCCCAACTGAGGTTGGAAATAAAGCAAATTCAAAATTTTTGTGCTATTTCTCAATTAAAAGTGAAATAAAGCAAATTTTGCCTTATTGCCGTTTGCCTTATAGCACCCCGCCATAAAAAACCCATTAGCAAAAAAAGCCCTCTTCTTGTCCTCAATCCGATAATGGACAAAGATGGTCTGCTACGGGTTAACGGGAGATTGGCGCATGCCACGTTGAGATACAACGAAAGACACCCAATCATTCCCCAACAAAATCGAGGTTCTGCCAGCTATATTTGGAGTTTCTACATTCGCTGCTTCTTCATGCAGAAATACGATTGATGCTCCAAATGGTAAGGCAAGAGTATTACGTACCAAAGCTAAAACCTCTAATTAAACGATGCATTTTCCAATGCAAAGTGTGCACTCTTTATAAGCAACGAACACGCACACAAATAATGGCCGCTCTGTCCCCTGAGCGTTGTAATTTCTCATTACCATTTTCTACCACTGGCGTAGATTTTGCGGGGCCATTCCAAATTAAAGCGTCGGTATTAAGATCCACTACGCTTCTCAAAGGTTAAGTAGCTGTATTCGTATGTTTTGCCACAAAGGCAAATCACCTCGAGTTGTGATCTGACCTCACAACCGAAGCTTTTCGAGCAGCGTTTGCTCGCTTCGTCGGCAGACGAGGTTTCCCCTCCAAAATGATGAGTGACAATGGAAAAACGTTCATTGGCGCTCAACGCGCAACTGAACGCGACTTCGTTAAATTTCTTAACGAATGCTCCACAGACATTGTCCAAAAATATGCTCCTCAAGGCATCAATTGGCAATATATACCACCCGGAGCCCCACACATGGGAGGCTTGTGGGAATGCGCAGTAAAAAGCTTTAAAATCCATCTAAAGAAAATTGCTGCATCCCACAAGTTCACATTTGAAGAATTCACGACGATATTGGTGCGAATTGAAGCGGTTCTCAACTCGAGACCTTTGTCCGGACTATCACAGGACCCGGCTGACTTTACAGCGCTTACTCCAGGTCACTTTATTCGAGGTGCACCGCTATTGGCCATTCCCGAGCCTAACGCTGAAGACCTCTCTCTACTTAACCGCTGGGAGAAAGTCAAAGCGCTTCACCATGAATTCAGCCATAGATGGAAAGAGGAATATCTCAAAGATCTTCAAAAAAAAGGATTCGCTCCCGCCCACCGAGTGGAGACTGGGACGAATCGAAAGAGTTCACCACGGGCCTGATAACCATGTACGCGTCGTGGAGATCCGCACGCAAAATGGGGTTGTCACGCGCCCTTAAGTTAAACTGTGCTTCATTCCATCAGCGCAGCCTTCGCGCGACTCACAGTAAAGAAGAAAACAAAAATAAATCATATACCATCCCTGTATATTATGGATTTAAACATCTCGCTTTAAATGCTATCCCCAAGTACTTCTCGTTTCTTTGTTTGTTCTTCTACTTTTAGACCGAAAATCATAATGGCGACACGAAAGGCATGCCCTCTAGCTCCGACCGCAGAGACAGACAAGTGTCTGCAATGCAGACTCTGCCATCGTTACCACGCCATTCGGACCTGTCCAGCCTTCAAGGCAATGAAGCCACCGCAACGGTCAGCCGTAGCCCGGGCGCAAGGGTATTGCGTCAACTGCCTCACACTCGCCCACACCACCGGTGAATGCGATTCGTCCGGCAGCTGCAAGCTTTGCGGGCTCGCACACCACACGCTGTTGCACATGGCAGCAGCCAGTACTGGGCGCCTAAAAGCGCGAAAACGGCCATCCGACCAGCGCGCAAGGGTACAGAAGCGCAAACCAGCTGCGCGCGCAGTCCACGAAAAGCGCAGGCAACGCCCGAAGCAGGGCAAACGAGTGCCCCAACAGCCACCTAAGAAGGAAGCCACTATCGCGCGCACTGATGACGGCCTACAAACCCGGAGATATCGGGGACAAAGCACCACCCGTGTGCTAGGCAACTCCTTCCGCGCCCTGAAAGAGCTGCAGGAGGCACTGACGAGCGCATCCCTGCAGGGCGGTGACGATGTTTAAGCCGCCGCTTAAACAATTAGGCGGCCGTGCGCGTAAGAAGCCAACCGGCCGTGAGTTCAAGCCGTTCGGCTTTCGGAGTAGCCCGAACACGAAGGCGCACAGCGGCCCATCCCAACGGCAGCCCGCCACCGGCATCGATTTGGTTGGGCCAGTTAACAAACTACACCCGGAAACCGCGCACGCGACTGCACACCAAACTTGTTAGTAAATACAAATATCTACATACATATGTATATTGTAATTTGCACTGTGTTGGAAGTTGAATTATTTAATGAAAATTGTTAGCAAATTCGAATCCAAGTGTTGAATCATTTAGTTGGAAAGTGAAGAAAGTGGTGAGTGCGAAAAGAGACCAAAGTGGATTATTTAGACTCAAATGTGTGGAAATACATATATATTCACGTGTACAAAATAAGTACTCGAATAAAGATGTTGAAATTTTTGCAAAAAAATCCATATGACCCATTGTTATGAGTAGCGTACTCATACGACATAGCTTTCGACAATCTTGAAAATTTGAACAAAAATTAACTTGCTCCAAAATCGGTCGAGCTAGCGTGTTGTAAGTTTTCATCGGGTAAACTTGGAAAATTTGTTTTTTCTTAAAATTTTTCTACTTTGACCGCATTTTATTGCAGTATTTTACTAAAAATATATCAAGTATGAGGAATTATTTTGAAAGTACATTCATGTCCAAAAATTTTGAGTGCTCATGCAATGAAATCGGACAAAAATTGACGAAGCTATTCAATTTTTTCTGCTATTAAATAAATTTACCTTGCGAAAAGTTTTTTTTTTTTGTAATTTTTCTACTTTGACCGCATTTCATTGCGTTATTTTACTAGAAACATAGCAAGTATGAGGAATTATTTTAAACACATTCATTTCCAAAAATTTTGAGTAGTCATCTAATAAATTTACGCCGTCAATTCAACCTTGCGACCGCTTCGCAATTATATTGTGTAATAAGTGTGGTAAAATGTGTGATAGGCGCAACAAATTTTGTTACGCCTGCGGTCTATTTGTTGATAAGAAATATCGGTTCGATTTAAGAACAAATAAAGCTGTGGTTGAAGCGTTCAACCTCTTTTTCAGTTGCTCATACGTGGAAAGTGCTTGGTATGAACCCGAATATATTTGTTCGATGTGCTGTACAACATTAAAACAATGGAAAACGGTAAATGCGATGACCAGCGTCTGCCGTTTGTGACTCCTATGGCTTGGCATTATCAAATATATCACAAGCCGGAGGATTGCTACTTTTGCCAAACAAAAATCACTGGTCACCACTATAAAAGTCGCCACCTCATAGAATATGCCAATGTGTTGACTGTATCGAAACCGATTCCAAGAGGAAAAGAAAATCAGCGAACTAAAGACAAAAGTCCAGCTACATTTCCTGATTCAAGCCACAAATCTTCTAATGAGGTAAATGACGAACCGTACCTTCCAACCAAAGCAATAGAAACGGAACGTCATTTCGTGTCAAATCACGATTATTGTGATCTTGTGCGGGATATGGATCTGTCTATAAGACAGACAGAGATTCCGGCCTCCAGATTAAAGCAGTGGAATATAGTAGACAGTAACTTTAAAGTAACGTATGCACGAGACAGAGACCTATCTTTGTTCGAACACAGTTTCAAAGCTGATGACACCAATAACAAACTAGTTTATTGCGTTGATGTGGATGAATTGTTTACTGCACTCGATCACGTGCACTGTCCACAAGATTGGCGATTATTTCTAGACGGTTCTTGCAAAAGTAAGTATTTAATGTGTTATGAGTGTGAGAGAACTAAATTTGAATACAATTTATCAATTCATTTTCAATTGACTAACATCGTAGGTCTGAAAGCAGTATTGCTGCACAACAGAAATGAATTGCCATCAGTTCCAGTAGCATACGCTACTGATATGAAAGAGACTTATCAAACGATGGAAAAAATTCTACGATTGCTTAAATACAATAAATTTCGCTGGCATATTGTCTCGGACCTTAAAGTCCTGACAATTCTACTTGGAATGCAAGGTGGCTACACTAAATATCCTTGTCGTGCCAAAAATCATTACAAGTGTAACATATGGCCACCGAGAAAGTTTCAAATTGGCAAAAATAATGTTCTCAATATTGCATTAGTTAAGCCTGATGATATAATTTTGCCGCCATTGCATTTAAAATTGGGGTACATGAAACAGTTTGTTAAACGACTCGAAAAAAACAGCGAGGCTTTTCTACACCTGAAACTTGTATTCCCCAAGTTGAGTGACGCCAAGATTAAAGAAGGTACTTATAAAAATTTCCCAACAAGAATTCTTCAAAAAGAATTCATCCTAATTTATTTTTACATTTTGATCATGAATTACAGGCGTTTTCGTTGGACCGCAGATTCGTAAGATTATGACTGATGATGACTTCATAAAAAAATTTAACCCAGTAGAGAAAATAGCATGGCTGAGTTTCATTTCTTTGTGCTGAAACTTTCTTGGAATCAAATTACGTTGAGGTGGTCCATGAATGTTGGAAGCTTATGGAGAAATGGGATGCAACATGTCTATAAAAATTCACTTTTTGCATTCTCATTTGGAATTTTTCCCGGATAATCTTGGTCAATTCAGCGACGAACAAGGTGAAAGATTTCACCAAGAAATCTCCAACATTGAAAAACGGTTTACAGGAAAGAACCAAGTTAGGATGATAGCTAATTACTGCTGGTCACTCAAACGTGAAACAGATGACTCGTCTTATAAACGCAGAAGATCAAGCAAACATTTTTAGCTATAAAGTTATTTAGCATTTTAATGATTAATTTTTTTTTATTTTCAGTCACAATAAAAATTTGAAGTTGAAAGATAATCAAAATGTATGAATTTTTAAATATGGTCATCATCTAAAATAATTTAAATAGTAATAACTCTGTCAATTTCCAACCGATTTTCGATTGAAATAGCTTAATCGACGCAGTACTAAATTCACTTTAATAATATTGTCTTTGATAGGTACCTTTCTGAATTAAGACTATCGTAAAATCGTAGTCAAAGTTTCAAAATTAATTTTTTTTTATTAAGTTACGATTTTTTTTCTCTGTAGCTTCGTCAGTTCTCGTTTGATTTTGATGAGTTATACGCCATTAAAATAGTGATTTGTCGCCTTTCAAAATATATAAACAACTTTTGAATCGGATGAAAATTCGCAAAGATATTGATGATTGACTAGCGAATGACCTCAAAAACAGTTTTTTGGCCCTAAAATGAGATTTTGGGGGTGTTTCGCAAATTTCAAGTATACAGTTTTTCTTAGTTTTATAAGGCCTAACGCCTAGCTTAGGTCTCTTTCAAAGTTCATTTTCAGTGTTACACAGTGTTATGTAAGAAAAAATCTTCTTGCCTCTTTCAAAAACGCGATATATTCATTAAACAACATTTAAATCTCTTGAAAATGAAAAAAATATCTTTAAATGAAATTTTAATTCAGTTTTCGAACATGAACAATATAACGGGTTGTAAAGATTTTTTAAACGAAATCGACAGTTCAGATAGCGAGGCAAGTGATGACGACGAAAATGCCGAAAGTTTAAGCGAAGATGAAACTCGAAACCGTGTTCTTTGCGTTATATGCTGCCAACGAGAACGGCAACTTTTGTTTGTCCCGTGCAAACATTTTAAAGTTTGCCAACAATGTTTTGGAAATATGAAGCAGCATGCAAATGATCACCATATAAAAACGTTATGTCCAATTTGCCGAGCAGTTATAAGAGACGCCTTTCCAATATACGGTTAGACTTTTCTGTTAATGTTTAATAAAATAAAGATATGGTTACTTAATATTTCACAATTTATTCGATATAACTATTTAAAAGGAAAAATGTGAGTATATCAGGATAGTTTGGCGGGTCTGTGATTACTCTCCTTCGCGCCGCGCCGCACGTGCTGTGCCGTCCTCGTGCCGATCCCCCAACTGAGGTTGGAAATAAGGCAAATTAAAAATTTTTGTGCTATTTCTCAATTAAAAGTGAAATAAAGCAAATTTTGCCTTATTGCCGTTTGCCTTATAGCACCCCGCCATAAAAAACCCATTAGCAAAAAAAGCCCTCTTCTTGTCCTCAATCCGATAATGGACAAAGACGGTCTGCTACGGGTTAACGGGAGATTGGCGCATGCCACGTTGAGATACAACGAAAGACACCCAATCATTCTCCCAACAAAATCGAGGTTCTGCCAGCTATATTTGGAGTTTCTACATTCGCTGCTTCTTCATGCAGAAATACGATTGATGCTCCAAATGGTAAGGCAAGAGTATTACGTACCAAAGCTAAAACCTCTAATTAAACGACGCATTTTCCAATGCAAAGTGTGCACTCTTTATAAGCAACGAACACGCACACAAATAATGGCCGCTCTGCCCCCTGAGCGTTGTAATTTATCATTACCATTTTCTACCACTGGCGTAGATTTTGCGGGGCCATTCCAAATTAAAGCGTCGGTATTAAGATCCACTACGCTTCTCAAAGGTTAAGTAGCTGTATTCGTATGTTTTGCCACAAAGGCAAATCATCTCGAGTTGAGCTCTGACCTCACAACCGAAGCTTTTCGAGCAGCGTTTGCTCGCTTCGTCGGCAGACGAGGTTTCCCCTCCAAAATGATGAGTGACAATGGAAAAACGTTCATTGGCGCTCAACGCGCAACTGAACGCGACTTCGTTAAATTTCTTAACGAATGCTGCACAGACATTGTCCAAAAATATGCTCCTCAAGGCATCAATTGGCAATATATACCACCCGGAGCCCCACACATGGGAGGCTTGTGGGAATGCGCAGTAAAAAGCTTTAAAATCCATCTAAAGAAAATCGCTGCATCCCACAAGTTCACATTTGAAGAATTCACGACGATATTGGTGCGAATTGAAGCGGTTCTCAACTCGAGACCTTTGTCCGGACTATCACAGGACCCGGCTGACTTTACAGCGCTTACTCCAGGTCACTTTATTCGAGGTGCACCGCTATTGGCCATTCCCGAGCCTAACGCTGAAGACCTCTCTCTACTTAACCGCTGGGAGAAAGTCAAAGCGCTTCACCATGAATTCAGCCATAGATGGAAAGAGGAATATCTCAAAGATCTTCAAAAAAGAGGATTCGCTCCCGCCCACCGAGTGGAGACTGGGACGAATCGAAAGAGTTCACCACGGGCCTGATAACCATGTACGCGTCGTGGAGATCCGCACGCAAAATGGGGTTGTCACGCGCCCTTAAGTTAAACTGTGCTTCATTCCACCAGCGCAGCCTTCGCGCGACTCACAGTAAAGAAGAAAACAAAAATAAATCATATACCATCCCTGTATATTATGGATTTAAACATCTCGCTTTAAATGCTATCCCCAAGTACTTCTCGTTTCTTTGTTTGTTCTTCTACTTTTAGACCGAAAATCATAATGGCGACACGAAAGGCATGCCCTCTAGCTCCGACCGCAGAGACAGACAAGTGTCTGCAATGCAGACTCTGCCATCGTCCAGCCTTCAAGGCAATGAAGCCACCGCAACGGTCAGCCGTAGCCCGGGCGCAAGGGTATTGCGTCAACTGCCTCGCACTCGCCCACACCACCGGTGAATGCGATTCGTCCGGCAGCTGCAAGCTTTGCGGGCTCGCACACCACACGCTGTTGCACATGGCAGCAGCCAGTACTGGGCGCCTAAAAGCGCGAAAACGGCCATCCGACCAGCGCGCAAGGGTACAGAAGCGCAAACCAGCTGCGCGCGCAGTCCACGAAAAGCGCAGGCGACGCCCGAAGCAGGGCAAACGAGTGCCCCAACAGCCACCTAAGAAGGAAGCCACTATCGCGCGCACTGCTGACGGCCTACAAACCCGGAGATATCGGGGACAAAGCACCACCCGTGTGCTAGGCAACTCCATCCGCGCCCTGAAAGAGCTGCAGGAGGCACTGACGAGCGCATCCCTGCAGGGCGGGGACGATGTTTAAGCCGCCGCTTAAACAATTAGGCGGCCGTGCGCATAAGAAGCCAACCGGCCGTGAGTTCAAGCCGTTCGGCTTTCGGAGTAGCCCGAACACGAAGGCGCACAGCCGCCCATCCCAACGGCAGCCCGCCACCGGCATCGATTTGGTTGGGCCAGTTAACAAACTACACCCGGAAACCGCGCACGCGACTGCACACCAAACTTGTTAGTAAATACAAATATCTACATACATATGTATATTGTAATTTGCACTGTGTTGGAAGTTGAATTATTTAATGAAAATTGTTAGCAAATTCGAATCCAAGTGTTGAATCATTTAGTTGGAAAGTGAAGAAAGTGGTGAGTGCGAAAAGAGACCAAAGTGGATTATTTAGACTCAAATGTGTGGAAATACATATATATTCACGTGTACAAAATAAGTACTCGAATAAAGATGTTGAAATTTTTGCAAAAAAATCCATATGACCCATTGTTATGAGTAGCGTACTCATACGACATAGCTTTCGACAATCTTGAAAATTTGAACAAAAATTAACTTGCTCCAAAATCGGTCGAGCTAGCGTGTTGTAAGTTTTCATCGGGTAAACTTGGAAAATTTGTTTTTTCTTTAAATTTTTCTACTTTGACCGCATTTTATTGCAGTATTTTACTAAAAATATATCAAGTATGAGGAATTATTTTGAAAGTACATTCATGTCCAAAAATTTTGAGTGCTCATGCAATGAAATCGGACAAAAATTGACGAAGCTATTCAATTTTTTCTGCTAATAAATAAATTTACCTTGCGAAAAGTTTTTTTTTTTTTGTAATTTTTCTACTTTGACCGCATTTCATTGCGTTATTTTACTAGAAACATAGCAAGTATGAGGAATTATTTTAAACACATTCATTTCCAAAAATTTTGAGTAGTCATCTAATAAATTTACGCCGTCAATTCAACCTTGCGACCGCTTCGCAATTATATTGTGTAATAAGTGTGGTAAAATGTGTGATAGGCGCAACAAATTTTGTTACGCCTGCGGTCTATTTGTTGATAAGAAATATCGGTTGGATTTAAGAACAAATAAAGCTGTGGTTGAAGCGTTCAACCTCTTTTTCAGTTGTTCATACGTGGAAAGTGCTTGGTATGAACCCGAATATATTTGTTCGATGTGCTGTACAACATTAAAACAATGGAAAACCGGTAAATGCGATGACCAGCGTCTGCCGTTTGTGACTCCTATGGCTTGGCATTATCAAATATATCACAAGCCGGAGGATTGCTACTTTTGCCAAACAAAAATCACTGGTCACCACTATAAAAGTCGCCACCTCATAGAATAGAAGTAACGTATGCACGAGACAGAGACCTATCTTCGTTCGAACACATTTTCAAAGCTGATGACACCAATAACAAACTAGTTTATTGCGTTGATGTGGATGAATTGTTTACTGCACTCGATCACGTGCACTGTCCACAAGATTGGCGATTATTTCTAGACGGTTCTTGCAAAAGTAAGTATTTAATGTGTTATGAGTGTGAGAGAACTAAATTTGAATACAATTTATCAATTCATTTTCAATTGACTAACATCGTAGGTCTGAAAGCAGTATTGCTGCACAACAGAAATGAATTGCCATCAGTTCCAGTAGCATACGCTACTGATATGAAAGAGACTTATCAAACGATGGAAAAAATTCTACGATTGCTTAAATACAATAAATTTCGCTGGCATATTGTCTCGGACCTTAAAGTCCTGACAATTCTACTTGGAATGCAAGGTGGCTACACTAAATATCCTTGTCGTGCCAAAAATCATTACAAGTGTAACATATGGCCACCGAGAAAGTTTCAAATTGGCAAAAATAATGTTCTCAATATTGCATTAGTTAAGCCTGATGATATAATTTTGCCGCCATTGCATTTAAAATTGGGGTACATGAAACAGTTTGTTAAACGACTCGAAAAAAACAGCGAGGCTTTTCTACACCTGAAACTTGTATTCCCCAAGTTGAGTGACGCCAAGATTAAAGAAGGTACTTATAAAAATTTCC
Organism: Philophylla caesio; assembly: GCA_963971545.1. NCBI lineage: Eukaryota > Metazoa > Arthropoda > Insecta > Diptera > Tephritidae > Philophylla > Philophylla caesio. Next base: position 82,832,783 of record OZ020607.1, read on the forward strand.
CAACAAGAATTCTTCAAAAAGAATTCATCCTAATTTATTTTTACATTTTGATCATGAATTACAGGCGTTTTCGTTGGACCGCAGATTCGTAAGATTATGACTGATGATGACTTCATAAAAAAATTTAACCCAGTAGAGAAAATAGCATGGCTGAGTTTCATTTCTTTGTGCTGAAACTTTCTTGGAATCAAATTACGTTGAGGTGGTCCATGAATGTTGGAAGCTTATGGAGAAATGGGATGCAACATGTCTATAAAAATTCACTTTTTGCATTCTCATTTGGAATTTTTCCCGGATAATCTTGGTCAATTCAGCGACGAACAAGGTGAAAGATTTCACCAAGAAATCTCCAACATTGAAAAACGGTTTACAGGAAAGAACCAAGTTAGGATGATAGCTAATTACTGCTGGTCACTCAAACGTGAAACAGATGACTCGTCTTATAAACGCAGAAGATCAAGCAAACATTTTTAGCTATAAAGTTATTTAGCATTTTAATGATTAATTTTTTTTTATTTTCAGTCACAATAAAAATTTGAAGTTGAAAGATAATCAAAATGTATGAATTTTTAAATATGGTCATCATCTAAAATAATTTAAATAGTAATAACTCTGTCAATTTCCAACCGATTTTCGATTGAAATAGCTTAATCGACGCAGTACTAAATTCACTTTAATAATATTGTCTTTGATAGGTACCTTTCTGAATTAAGACTATCGTAAAATCGTAGTCAAAGTTTCAAAATTAATTTTTTTTTATTAAGTTACGATTTTTTTTCTCTGTAGCTTCGTCAGTTCTCGTTTGATTTTGATGAGTTATACGCCATTAAAATAGTGATTTGTCACCTTTCAAAATATATTAACAACTTTTGAATCGGATGAAAATTCGCAAAGATATTGATGATTGACTAGCGAATGACCTCAAAAACAGTTTTTTGGCCCTAAAATGAGATTTTGGGGGTGTTTCGCAAATTTCAAGTATACAGTTTTTCTTAGTTTTATAAGGCCTAACGCCTAGCTTAGGTCTCTTTCAAAGTTCATTTTCAGTGTTACACAGTGTTATGTAAGAAAAAATCTTCTTGCCTCTTTCAAAAACGCGATATATTCATTAAACAACATTTAAATCTCTTGAAAATGAAAAAAATATCTTTAAATGAAATTTTAATTCAGTTTTCGAACATGAACAATATAACGGGTTGTAAAGATTTTTTAAACGAATTCAAAATTTTTGTGCTATTTCTCAATTAAAAGTGAAATAAAGCAAATTTTGCCTTATTGCCGTTTGCCTTATAGCACCCCGCCATAAAAAACCCATTAGCAAAAAAAGCCCTCTTCTTGTCCTCAATCCGATAATGGACAAAGACGGTCTGCTACGGGTTAACGGGAGATTGGCGCATGCCACGTTGAGATACAACGAAAGACACCCAATCATTCTCCCAACAAAATCGAGGTTCTGCCAGCTATATTTGGAGTTTCTACATTCGCTGCTTCTTCATGCAGAAATACGATTGATGCTCCAAATGGTAAGGCAAGAGTATTACGTACCAAAGCTAAAACCTCTAATTAAACGACGCATTTTCCAATGCAAAGTGTGCACTCTTTATAAGCAACGAACACGCACACAAATAATGGCCGCTCTGCCCCCTGAGCGTTGTAATTTATCATTACCATTTTCTACCACTGGCGTAGATTTTGCGGGGCCATTCCAAATTAAAGCGTCGGTATTAAGATCCACTACGCTTCTCAAAGGTTAAGTAGCTGTATTCGTATGTTTTGCCACAAAGGCAAATCATCTCGAGTTGAGCTCTGACCTCACAACCGAAGCTTTTCGAGCAGCGTTTGCTCCCTTCGTCGGCAGACGAGGTTTCCCCTCCAAAATGATGAGTGACAATGGAAAAACGTTCATTGGCGCTCAACGCGCAACTGAACGCGACTTCGTTAAATTTCTTAACGAATGCTGCACAGACATTGTCCAAAAATATGCTCCTCAAGGCATCAATTGGCAATATATACCACCCGGAGCCCCACACATGGGAGGCTTGTGGGAATGCGCAGTAAAAAGCTTTAAAATCCATCTAAAGAAAATCGCTGCATCCCACAAGTTCACATTTGAAGAATTCACGACGATATTGGTGCGAATTGAAGCGGTTCTCAACTCGAGACCTTTGTCCGGACTATCACAGGACCCGGCTGACTTTACAGCGCTTACTCCAGGTCACTTTATTCGAGGTGCACCGCTATTGGCCATTCCCGAGCCTAACGCTGAAGACCTCTCTCTACTTAACCGCTGGGAGAAAGTCAAAGCGCTTCACCATGAATTCAGCCATAGATGGAAAGAGGAATATCTCAAAGATCTTCAAAAAAGAGGATTCGCTCCCGCCCACCGAGTGGAGACTGGGACGAATCGAAAGAGTTCACCACGGGCCTGATAACCATGTACGCGTCGTGGAGATCCGCACGCAAAATGGGGTTGTCACGCGCCCTTAAGTTAAACTGTGCTTCATTCCACCAGCGCAGCCTTCGCGCGACTCACAGTAAAGAAGAAAACAAAAATAAATCATATACCATCCCTGTATATTATGGATTTAAACATCTCGCTTTAAATGCTATCCCCAAGTACTTCTCGTTTCTTTGTTTGTTCTTCTACTTTTAGACCGAAAATCATAATGGCGACACGAAAGGCATGCCCTCTAGCTCCGACCGCAGAGACAGACAAGTGTCTGCAATGCAGACTCTGCCATCGTCCAGCCTTCAAGGCAATGAAGCCACCGCAACGGTCAGCCGTAGCCCGGGCGCAAGGGTATTGCGTCAACTGCCTCGCACTCGCCCACACCACCGGTGAATGCGATTCGTCCGGCAGCTGCAAGCTTTGCGGGCTCGCACACCACACGCTGTTGCACATGGCAGCAGCCAGTACTGGGCGCCTAAAAGCGCGAAAACGGCCATCCGACCAGCGCGCAAGGGTACAGAAGCGCAAACCAGCTGCGCGCGCAGTCCACGAAAAGCGCAGGCGACGCCCGAAGCAGGGCAAACGAGTGCCCCAACAGCCACCTAAGAAGGAAGCCACTATCGCGCGCACTGCTGACGGCCTACAAACCCGGAGATATCGGGGACAAAGCACCACCCGTGTGCTAGGCAACTCCATCCGCGCCCTGAAAGAGCTGCAGGAGGCACTGACGAGCGCATCCCTGCAGGGCGGGGACGATGTTTAAGCCGCCGCTTAAACAATTAGGCGGCCGTGCGCATAAGAAGCCAACCGGCCGTGAGTTCAAGCCGTTCGGCTTTCGGAGTAGCCCGAACACGAAGGCGCACAGCCGCCCATCCCAACGGCAGCCCGCCACCGGCATCGATTTGGTTGGGCCAGTTAACAAACTACACCCGGAAACCGCGCACGCGACTGCACACCAAACTTGTTAGTAAATACAAATATCTACATACATATGTATATTGTAATTTGCACTGTGTTGGAAGTTGAATTATTTAATGAAAATTGTTAGCAAATTCGAATCCAAGTGTTGAATCATTTAGTTGGAAAGTGAAGAAAGTGGTGAGTGCGAAAAGAGACCAAAGTGGATTATTTAGACTCAAATGTGTGGAAATACATATATATTCACGTGTACAAAATAAGTACTCGAATAAAGATGTTGAAATTTTTGCAAAAAAATCCATATGACCCATTGTTATGAGTAGCGTACTCATACGACATAGCTTTCGACAATCTTGAAAATTTGAACAAAAATTAACTTGCTCCAAAATCGGTCGAGCTAGCGTGTTGTAAGTTTTCATCGGGTAAACTTGGAAAATTTGTTTTTTCTTTAAATTTTTCTACTTTGACCGCATTTTATTGCAGTATTTTACTAAAAATATATCAAGTATGAGGAATTATTTTGAAAGTACATTCATGTCCAAAAATTTTGAGTGCTCATGCAATGAAATCGGACAAAAATTGACGAAGCTATTCAATTTTTTCTGCTAATAAATAAATTTACCTTGCGAAAAGTTTTTTTTTTTTGTAATTTTTCTACTTTGACCGCATTTCATTGCGTTATTTTACTAGAAACATAGCAAGTATGAGGAATTATTTTAAACACATTCATTTCCAAAAATTTTGAGTAGTCATCTAATAAATTTACGCCGTCAATTCAACCTTGCGACCGCTTCGCAATTATATTGTGTAATAAGTGTGGTAAAATGTGTGATAGGCGCAACAAATTTTGTTACGCCTGCGGTCTATTTGTTGATAAGAAATATCGGTTGGATTTAAGAACAAATAAAGCTGTGGTTGAAGCGTTCAACCTCTTTTTCAGTTGTTCATACGTGGAAAGTGCTTGGTATGAACCCGAATATATTTGTTCGATGTGCTGTACAACATTAAAACAATGGAAAACCGGTAAATGCGATGACCAGCGTCTGCCGTTTGTGACTCCTATGGCTTGGCATTATCAAATATATCACAAGCCGGAGGATTGCTACTTTTGCCAAACAAAAATCACTGGTCACCACTATAAAAGTCGCCACCTCATAGAATATGCCAATGTGTTGACTGTATCGAAACCGATTCCAAGAGGAAAACAACATCAGCGAACTAAAGACAAAAATCCAGCTACATTTCCTGATTTAAGCCACAAATCTTCTAATGAGGTAAATGACGAACCGTACCTTCCTACCAAAGCAATAGAAACGGAACGTTATTTCGTGTCAAATCACGATTATTGTGATCTTGTGCGGGATATGGATCTGTCTATAAGACAGACAGAGATTCTGGCCTCCAGATTAAAGCAGTGGAATATAGTAGACAGTAACTTTAAAGTAACGTATGCACGAGACAGAGACCTATCTTCGTTCGAACACATTTTCAAAGCTGATGACACCAATCACAAACTAGTTTATTGCGTTGATGTGGATGAATTGTTTGCTGCACTCGATCACGTGCACTGTCCACAAGATTGGCGATTATTTCTAGACGGTTCTTGCAAAAGTAAGTATTTAATGTGTTATGAGTGTGAGAGAACTAAATTTGAATACAATTTATCAATTCATTTTCAATTGACTAACATCGTAGGTCTGAAAGCAGTATTGCTGCACAACAGAAATGAATTGCCATCAGTTCCAGTGGCATACGCTACTGATATGAAAGAGACTTATCAAACGATGGAAAAAATTCTACGATTGCTTAAATACAATAAATTTCGCTGGCAGATTGTCTCGGACCTTAAAGTCCTGACAATTCTACTTGGAATGCAAGGTGGCTACACTAAATATCCTTGTTACTTTTGTGAATGGGACAGTCGTGCCAAAAATCATTACAAGTGTAACATATGGCCACCGAGAAAGTTTCAAATTGGCAAAAATAATGTTCTCAATATTGCATTAGTTAAGCCTGATGATATAATTTTGCCGCCATTGCATTTAAAATTGGGGTACATGAAACAGTTTGTTAAACGACTCGAAAAAAACAGCGAGGCTTTTCTACACCTGAAACTTGTATTCCCCAAGTTGAGTGACGCCAAGATTAAAGAAGGTACTTATAAAAATTTCCCAACAAGAATTCTTCAAAAAGAATTCATCCTAATTTATTTTTACATTTTGATCATGAATTACAGGCGTTTTCGTTGGACCGCAGATTCGTAAGATTATGACTGATGATGACTTCATAAAAAAATTTAACCCAGTAGAGAAAAGAGCATGGCTGAGTTTCATTTCTTTGTGCCGAAACTTTCTTGGAATCACGAGAAGTTCAAATTACGTTGAGGTGGTCCATGAATTTTTGGAAGCTTATGGAGAAATGGGATGCAACATGTCTATAAAAATTCACTTTTTGCATTCTCATTTGGAATTTTTCCCGGATAATCTTGGTCAATTCAGCGACGAACAAGGTGAAAGATTTCACCAAGAAATCTCCAACATTGAAAAACGGTTTACAGGAAAGAACCAAGTTAGGATGATAGCTAATTACTGCTGGTCACTCAAACGTGAAACAGATGACTCGTCTTATAAACGCAGAAGATCAAGCAAACATTTTTAGGTATAAAGTTATTTAGCATTTAAATGATTAATTTTTTTTTATTTTCAGTCACAATAAAATTTGAAGTTGAAAGATAATCAAAATGTATGAATTTTTAAATATTATCATCATCTAAAATAATTTAAATAGTAATAACTCTGTCAATTTCTAACCGATTTTCGATTGAAATAGCTTAATCGACGCAGTACTAAATTCACTTTAATAATATTGTCTTTGATAGGTACCTTTCTGAATTAAGACTATCGTAAAATCGTAGTCAAAGTTTCAAAATTAATTTTTTTTTATTAAGTTACGATTTTTTTTCTCTGTAGCTTCGTCAGTTCTCGTTTGATTTTGATGAGTTATACGCCATTAAAATAGTGATTTGTCGCCTTTCAAAATATATAAACAACTTTTGAATCGGATGAAAATTCGCAAAGATATTGATGATTGACTAGCGAATGACCTCAAAAACAGTTTTTTGGCCCTAAAATGAGATTTTGGGGGTGTTTCGCAAATTTCAAGTATACAGTTTTTCTTAGTTTTATAAGGCCTAACGCCTAGGCTAGGTCTCTTTCAAAGTTCATTTTCAGTGTTACACAGTGTTATGTAAGAAAAAATCTTCTTGCCTCTTTCAAAAACGCGATATATTCATTAAACAACATTTAAATCTCTTGAAAATGAAAATAATTTCTTTAAATGAAATTTTAATTCAGTTTTCGAACATGAACAATATAACGGGTTGTAAAGATTTTTTAAACGAAATCGACAGTTCAGATAGCGAGGCAAGTGATGACGACGAAAATGCCGAAAGTTTAAGCGAAGATGAAACTCGAAACCGTGTTCTTTGCGTTATATGCTGCCAACGAGAACGGCAACTTTTGTTTGTCCCGTGCAAACATTTTAAAGTTTGCCAACAATGTTTTGGAAATATAAAGCAGCATGCAAATGATCACCATATAAAAACGTTATGTCCAATTTGCCGAGCAGTTATAAGAGACGCCTTTCCAATATACGGTTAGACTTTTCTGTTAATGTTTAATAAAATAAAGATATGGAAAAATGTGAGTATATCAGGATAGTTTGGCGGGTCTGTGATTAATCTACTTCGCGCCACGCCGTCCGCGCCGCGCCGCACGCGCTGTGCCGTCCTCGCGCCGATCCCCCAATTGAGGTTGGAAATAAGGCAAATTCAAAATTTTTGTGCTATTTCTCAATAAAAAGTGAAATAAAGCAAATTTTGCCTTATTGCCGTTTGCCTTATAGCACCCCGCCATAAAAAACCCATTAGCAAAAAAAGCCCTCTTCTTGTCCTCAATCCGATAATGGACAAAGACGGTCTGCTACGGGTTAACGGGAGATTGGCGCATGCCACGTTGAGATACAACGAAAGACACCCAATCATTCTCCCAACAAAATCGAGGTTCTGCCAGCTATATTTGGAGTTTCTACATTCGCTGCTTCTTCATGCAGAAATACGATTGATGCTCCAAATGGTAAGGCAAGAGTACTACGTACCAAAGCTAAAACCTCTAATTAAACGACGCATTTTCCAATGCAAAGTGTGCACTCTTTATAAGCAACGAACACGCACACAAATAATGGCCGCTCTGCCCCCTGAGCGTTGTAATTTATCATTACCATTTTCTACCACTGGCGTAGATTTTGCGGGGCCATTCCAAATTAAAGCGTCGGTATTAAGATCCACTACGCTTCTCAAAGGTTAAGTAGCTGTATTCGTATGTTTTGCCACAAAGGCAAATCATCTCGAGTTGAGCTCTGACCTCACAACCGAAGCTTTTCGAGCAGCGTTTGCTCGCTTCGTCGGCAGACGAGGTTTCCCCTCCAAAATGATGAGTGACAATGGAAAAACGTTCATTGGCGCTCAACGCGCAACTGAACGCGACTTCGTTAAATTTCTTAACGAATGCTGCACAGACATTGTCCAAAAATATGCTCCTCAAGGCATCAATTGGCAATATATACCACCCGGAGCCCCACACATGGGAGGCTTGTGGGAATGCGCAGTAAAAAGCTTTAAAATCCATCTAAAGAAAATCGCTGCATCCCACAAGTTCACATTTGAAGAATTCACGACGATATTGGTGCGAATTGAAGCGGTTCTCAACTCGAGACCTTTGTCCGGACTATCACAGGACCCGGCTGACTTTACAGCGCTTACTCCAGGTCACTTTATTCGAGGTGCACCGCTATTGGCCATTCCCGAGCCTAACGCTGAAGACCTCTCTCTACTTAACCGCTGGGAGAAAGTCAAAGCGCTTCACCATGAATTCAGCCATAGATGGAAAGAGGAATATCTCTAAGATCTTCAAAAAAGAGGTTTCGCTCCCGCCCACCGAGTGGAGACTGGGACGAATCGAAAGAGTTCACCACGGGCCTGATAACCATGTACGCGTCGTGGAGATCCGCACGCAAAATGGGGTTGTCACGCGCCCTTAAGTTAAACTGTGCTTCATTCCATCAGCGCAGCCTTCGCGCGACTCACAGTAAAGAAGAAAACAAAAATAAATCATATACCATCCCTGTATATTATCGATTTAAACATCTCGCTTTAAATGCTATCCCCAAGTACTTCTCGTTTCTTTGTTTGTTCTTCTACTTTTAGACCGAAAATCATAATGGCGACACGAAAGGCATGCCCTCTAGCTCCGACCGCAGAGACAGACAAGTGTCTGCAATGCAGACTCTGCCATCGTTACCACGCCATTCGGACCTGTCCAGCCTTCAAGGCAATGAAGCCACCGCAACGGTCAGCCGTAGCCCGGGCGCAAGGGTATTGCGTCAACTGCCTCGCACTCGCCCACACCACCGGTGAATGCGATTCGTCCGGCAGCTGCAAGCTTTGCGGGCTCGCACACCACACGCTGTTGCACATGGCAGCAGCCAGTACTGGGCGCCTAAAAGCGCGAAAACGGCCATCCGACCAGCGCGCAAGGGTACAGAAGCGCAAACCAGCTGCGCGCGCAGTCCACGAAAAGCGCAGGCAACGCCCGAAGCAGGGCAAACGAGTGCCCCAACAGCCACCCTAGAAGGAAGCCACTATCGCGCGCACTGCTGACGGCCTACAAACCCGGAGATATCGGGGACAAAGCACCACCCGTGTGCTAGGCAACTCCATCCGTGCCCTGAAAGAGCTGCAGGAGGCACTGACGAGCGCATCCCTGCAGGGCGGGGACGATGTTTAAGCCGCCGCTTAAACAGTTAGGCGGCCGTGCGCGTAAGAAGCCAACCGGCCGTGAGTTCAAGCCGTTCGGCTTTCGGAGTAGCCCGAACAAGAAGGCGCACAGCCGCCCATCCCAACGGCAGCCCGCCACCGGCATCGATTTGGTTGGGCCAGTTAACAAACTACACCCGGAAACCGCGCACGCGACTGCACACCAAACTTGTTAGTAAATACAAATATCTACATACATATGTATATTGTAATTTGCACTGTGTTGGAAGTTGAATTATTCAATGAAAATTGTTAGCAAATTCGAATCCAAGTGTTGAATCATTTAGTTGGAAAGTGAAGAAAGTGGTGAGTGCGAAAAGAGACCAAAGTGGATTATTTAGCCTCAAATGTGTGAAAATACATATATATTCACGTGTACAAAATAAGTACTCGAATAAAGATGTTGAAATTTTTGCAAAAAAATCCATATGACCCATTGTTATGAGTAGCGTACTCATACGACATAGCTTTCGACAATCTTGAAAATTTGAACAAAAATTAACTTGCTCCAAAATCGGTAGAGCTAGCGTGTTGTAAGTTTTCATCGGGTAAACTTGGAAAATTTGTTTTTTCTTTAAATTTTTCTACTTTGACCGCATTTTATTGCAGTATTTTACTAAAAATATATCAAGTATGAGGAATTATTTTGAAAGTACATTCATGTCCAAAAATTTTGAGTGCTCATGCAATGAAATCGGACAAAAATTGACGAAGCTATTCAATTTTTTCTGCTATTAAATAAATTTACCTTGCGAAAAGTTTTTTTTTTTTTGTAATTTTTCTACTTTGACCGCATTTCATTGCGTTATTTTACTAGAAACATAGCAAGTATGAGGAATTATTTTAAACACATTCATTTCCAAAAATTTTGAGTAGTCATCTAATAAATTTACGCCGTCAATTCAACCTTGCGACCGCTTCGCAATTATATTGTGTAATAAGTGTGGTAAAATGTGTGATAGGCGCAACAAATTTTGTTACGCCTGCGGTCTATTTGTTGATAAGAAATATCGGTTCGATTTAAGAACAAATAAAGCTGTGGTTGAAGCGTTCAACCTCTTTTTCAGTTGCTCATACGTGGAAAGTGCTTGGTATGAACCCGAATATATTTGTTCGATGTGCTGTACAACATTAAAACAATGGAAAACCGGTAAATGCGATGACCAGCGTCTGCATTATCAAATATATCACAAGCCGGAGGATTGCTACTTTTGCCAAACAAAAATCACTGGTCACCACTATAAAAGTCGCCACCTCATAGAATATGCCAATGTGTTGACTGTATCGAAACCGATTCCAAGAGGAAAACAAAATCAGCGAACTAAAGACAAAAATCCAGCTACATTTCCTGAATCAAGCCACAAATCTTCTAATGAGGTAAATGACGAACCGTAACTTCCAACCAAAGCAATAGAAACGGAACGTTATTTCGTGTCAAATCACGATTATTGTGATCTTGTGCGGGATATGGATCTGTCTATAAGACAGACAGAGATTCTGGCCTCCAGATTAAAGCAGTGGAATATAGTAGACAGTAACTTTAAAGTAACGTATGCACGAGACAGAGACCTATCTTCGTTCGAACACATTTTCAAAGCTGATGACACCAATAACAAACTAGTTTATTGCGTTGATGTGGATGAATTGTTTGCTGCACTCGATCACGTGCACTGTCCACAAGATTGGCGATTATTTCTAGACGGTTCTTGCAAAAGTAAGTATTTAATGTGTTATGAGTGTGAGAGAACTAAATTTGAATACAATTTATCAATTCATTTTCAATTGACTAACATCGTAGGTCTGAAAGCAGTATTGCTGCACAACAGAAATGAATTGCCATCAGTTCCAGTGGCATACGCTACTGATATGAAAGAGACTTATCAAACGATGGAAAAAATTCTACGATTGCTTAAATACAATAAATTTCGCTGGCAGATTGTCTCGGACCTTAAAGTCCTGACAATTCTACTTGGAATGCAAGGTGGCTACACTAAATATCCTTGTTACTTTTGTGAATGGGACAGTCGTGCCAAAAATCATTACAAGTGTAACATATGGCCACCGAGAAAGTTTCAAATTGGCAAAAATAATGTTCTCAATATTGCATTAGTTAAGCCTGATTATATAATTTTGCCGCCATTGCATTTAAAATTGGGGTACATGAAACAGTTTGTTAAACGACTCGAAAAAAACAGCGAGGCTTTTCTACACCTGAAACTTGTATTCCCTAAGTTGAGTGACGCCAAGATTAAAGAAGGTATTTATAAAAATTTCCCAACAAGAATTCTTCAAAAAGAATTCATCCTAATTTATTTTTACATTTTGATCATGAATTACAGGCGTTTTCGTTGGACCGCAGATTCGTAAGATTATGACTGATGATGACTTCATAAAAAAATGTAACCCAGTAGAGAAAAGAGCATGGCTGAGTTTCATTTCTTTGTGCCGAAACTTTCTTGGAATCACGAGAAGTTCAAATTACGTTGAGGTGGTCCATGAATTTTTGGAAGCTTATGGAGAAATGGGATGCAACATGTCTATAAAAATTCACTTTTTGCATTCTCATTTGGAATTTTTCCCGGATAATCTTGGTCAATTCAGCGACGAACAAGGTGAAAGATTTCACCAAGAAATCTCCAACATTGAAAAACGGTTTACAGGAAAGAACCAAGTTAGGATGATAGCTAATTACTGCTGGTCACTCAAACGTGAAACAGATGACTCGTCTTATAAACGCAGAAGATCAAGCAAACATTTTTAGCTATAAAGTTATTTAGCATTTAAATGATTAATTTTTTTTTAATTTCAGTCACAATAAAATTTGAAGTTGAAAGATAATCAAAATGTATGAATTTTTAAATATGATCATCATCTAAAATAATTTAAATAGTAATAACTCTGTCATCGATTTTCGATTGAAATAGCTTAATCGACGCAGTACTAAATTCACTTTAATAATATTGTCTTTGATAGGTACCTTTCTGAATTAAGACTATCGTAAAATCGTAGTCAAAGTTTCAAAATTAATTTTTTTTTATTAAGTTACGATTTTTTTTCTCTGTAGCTTCGTCAGTTCTCGTTTGATTTTGATGAGTTATACGCCATTAAAATAGTGATTTGTCACCTTTCAAAATATATAAACAACTTTTGAATCGGATGAAAATTCGCAAAGATATTGATGATTGACTAGCGAATGACCTCAAAAACAGTTTTTTGGCCCTAAAATGAGATTTTGGGGGTGTTTCGCAAATTTCAAGTATACAGTTTTTCTTAGTTTTATAAGGCCTAACGCCTAGGCTAGGTCTCTTTCAAAGTTCATTTTCAGTGTTACACAGTGTTATGTAAGAAAAAATCTTCTTGCCTCTTTCAAAAACGCGATATATTCATTAAACAACATTTAAATCTCTTGAAAATGAAAATAATTTCTTTAAATGAAATTTTAATTCAGTTTTCGAACATGAACAATATAACGGGTTGTAAAGATTTTTTAAACGAAATCGACAGTTCAGATAGCGAGGCAAGTGATGACGACGAAAATGCCGAAAGTTTAAGCGAAGATGAAACTCGAAACCGTGTTCTTTGCGTTATATGCTGCCAACGAGAACGGCAACTTTTGTTTGTCCCGTGCAAACATTTTAAAGTTTGCCAACAATGTTTTGGAAATATAAAGCAGCATGCAAATGATCACCATATAAAAACGTTATGTCCAATTTGCCGAGCAGTTATAAGAGACGCCTTTCCAATATACGGTTAGACTTTTCTGTTAATGTTTAATAAAATAAAGATATGGAAAAATGTGAGTATATCAGGATAGTTTGGCGGGTCTGTGATTAATCTACTTCGCGCCACGCCGTCCGCGCCGCGCCGCACGCGCTGTGCCGTCCTCGCGCCGATCCCCCAATTGAGGTTGGAAATAAGGCAAATTCAAAATTTTTGTGCTATTTCTCAATTAAAAGTGAAATAAAGCAAATTTTGCCTTATTGCCGTTTGCCTTATAGCACCCCGCCATAAAAAACCCATTAGCAAAAAAAGCCCTCTTCTTGTCCTCAATCCGATAATGGACAAAGACGGTCTGCTACGGGTTAACGGGAGATTGGCGCATGCCACGTTGAGATACAACGAAAGACACCCAATCATTCTCCCAACAAAATCGAGGTTCTGCCAGCTATATTTGGAGTTTCTACATTCGCTGCTTCTTCATGCAGAAATACGATTGATGCTCCAAATGGTAAGGCAAGAGTATTACGTACCAAAGCTAAAACCTCTAATTAAACGATGCATTTTCCAATGCAAAGTGTGCACTCTTTATAAGCAACGAACACGCACACAAATAATGGCCGCTCTGCCCCCTGAGCGTTGTAATTTCTCATTACCATTTTCTACCACTGGCGTAGATTTTGCGGGGCCATTCCAAATTAAAGCGTCGGTATTAAGATCCACTACGCTTCTCAAAGGTTACGTAGCTGTATTCGTATGTTTTGCCACAAAGGCAAATCACCTCGAGTTGTGCTCTGACCTCACAACCGAAGCTTTTCGAGCAGCGTTTGCTCGCTTCGTCGGCAGACGAGGTTTCCCCTCCAAAATAATGAGTGACAATGGAAAAACGTTCATTGGCGCTCAACGCGCAACTGAACGCGACTTCGTTAAATTTCTTAACGAATGCTCCACAGACATTGTCCAAAAATATGCTCCTCAAGGCATCAATTGGCAATATATACCACCCGGAGCCCCACACATGGGAGGCTTGTGGGAATGCGCAGTAAAAAGCTTTAAAATCCATCTAAAGAAAATTGCTGCATCCCACAAGTTCACATTTGAAGAATTCCCGACGATATTGGTGCGAATTGAAGCGGTTCTCAACTCGAGACCTTTGTCCGAACTATCACAGGACCCAGCTGACTTTACAGCGCTTACTCCAGGTCACTTCATTCGAGGTGCACCGCTATTGGCCATTCCCGAGCCTAACGCTGAATACCTCTCTCTACTTAACCGCTGGGAGAAAGTCAAAGCGCTTCACCATGAATTCAGCCATAGATGGAAAGAGGAATATCTCAAAGATCTTCAAAAAAGAGGATTCGCTCCCGCCCACCGAGTGGAGACTGGGACGAATCGAAAGAGTTCACCACGGGCCTGATAACCATGTACGCGTCGTGGAGATCCGCACGCAAAATGGGGTTGTCACGCGCCCTTAAGTTAAACTGTGCTTCATTCCATCAGCGCAGCCTTCGCGCGACTCACAGTAAAGAAGAAAACAAAAATAAATCATATACCATCCCTGTATATTATGGATTTAAACATCTCGCTTTAAATGCTATCCCCAAGTACTTCTCGTTTCTTTGTTTGTTCTTCTACTTTTAGACCGAAAATCATAATGGCGACACGAAAGGCATGCCCTCTAGCTCCGACCGCAGAGACAGACAAGTGTCTGCAATGCAGACTCTGCCATCGTTACCACGCCATTCGGACCTGTCCAGCCTTCAAGGCAATGAAGCCACCGCAACGGTCAGCCGTAGCCCGGGCGCAAGGGTATTGCGTCAACTGCCTCGCACTCGCCCACACCACCGGTGAATGCGATTCGTCCGGCAGCTGCAAGCTTTGCGGGCTCGCACACCACACGCTGTTGCACATGGCAGCAGCCAGTACTGGGCGCCTTAAAGCGCGAAAACGGCCATCCGACCAGCGCGCAAGGGTACAGAAGCGCAAACCAGCTGCGCGCGCAGTCCACGAAAAGCGCAGGCAACGCGCGAAGCAGGGCAAACGAGTGCCCCAACAGCCACCTAAGAAGGAAGCCACTATCGCGCGCACTGCTGACGGCCTACAAACCCGGAGATATCGGGGACAAAGCACCACCCGTGTGCTAGGCAACTCCATCCGTGCCCTGAAAGAGCTGCAGGAGGCACTGACGAGCGCATCCCTGCAGGGCGGGGACGATGTTTAAGCCGCCGCTTAAACAATTAGGCGGCCGTGCGCGTAAGAAGCCAACCGGCCGTGAGTTCAAGCCGTTCGGCTTTCGGAGTAGCCCGAACACGAAGGCGCACAGCCGCCCATCCCAACGGCAGCCCGCCACCGGCATCGATTTGGTTGGGCCAGTTAACAAACTACACCCGGAAACCGCGCACGCGATTGCACACCAAACTTGTTAGTAAATACAAATATCTACATACATATCTATATTGTAATTTGCACTGTGTTGGAAGTTGAATTATTTAATGAAAATTGTTAGCAAATTCGAATCCAAGTGTTGAATCATTTAGTTGGAAAGTGAAGAAAGTGGTGAGTGCGAAAAGAGACCAAAGTGGATTATTTAGACTCAAATGTGTGGAAATACATATATATTCACGTGTACAAAATAAGTACTCGAATAAAGATGTTGAAATTTTTGCAAAAAAGTCCATTTGACACATTGTTATGAGTAGCGTACTCATACGACATTGCTTTCGACAATCTTAAAATTTTGAACAAAAATTAACTTGCTCCAAAATCTGTCGGGTTTAGACTCAAATGTGTGGAAATACATATATATTCACGTGAACTAAATAAGAACTCGAATAAAGATGATGCAATTTTTGCAAAAAAATCCATATGACGCATTGATATGAGTAGCGTACTCATAACACATTGCTTTCGATAATCTAAAAAATTTAACAAAAATTAACTTGCTCCAAAATCGGTCGGGTGTAGACTCAAATGTGTGGAAATACATATATATTCACGTGTAGAAAATAAGAACTCGAATAAAGATGTTGAAATTTTTGCAAAAAAGTTCATTTGACACATTGTTATGAGTAGCGTACTCATACGACATTGCTTTCGACAATCTTGAAAATTTGAACAAAAATTAACTTGCTCCAAAATCTGTCGGGTTAAGACTCAAATGTGTGGAAATACATATATATTCACGTGAACAAAATAAGAACTCGGATAAAGATGATGAAATTTTTGCAAAAAAATCCATATGACCCATTGTTATGAGTAGCGTACTCATACCACATTGCTTTCGACAATCTAAAAAATTTGAACAAAAATTAACTTGCTCCAAAATCGGTAGGGTTTAGACTCAAATGTGTGGAAATACATATATTTTTACGGATACAAAATAAGAACTGGAATAAAGATGATGAAATTTTTGCAAAAAAATCCATATGACATATTGTTATGAGTAGCGTATTCATACGACATTGCTTTCGACAATCTTGAAAATTTGAACAAAAATTAACTTGCTCCAAAATCGGTCGGGTTTAGACTCAAATGTGTGGAAATACATATATATTCACGTGTAGAAAATAAGAACTCGAATAAAGATGTTGAAATTTTTGCAAAAAAGTCCATTTGACACATTGTTATGAGTAGCGTACTCATACGACATTGCTTTCGACAATCTTGAAAATTTGAACAAAAATTAACTTGCTCCAAAATCTGTCGGGTTTAGACTCAAATGTGTGGAATTACATATATATTCACGTGTAGAAAATAAGAACTCGAATAAAGATGTTGAAATTTTTGCAAAAAAGTCCATTTGACACATTGTTATGAGTAGCGTACTCATACCAGATTGCTTTCGACAATCTAAAAAATTTTAACAAAAAGTAACTTGCTCCAAAATCGGTAGGGTTTAGACTCATATGTGTGAAAATACATAGATATATGTTCACGTGAATAAAATAAGAACTCGGATAACGATGATGAAATTTTTGCAAAAAAATCCATATGACCCATTGTTATGAGTAGCGTACTCATACCACATTGCTTTCGATAATTTAAAAAATTTGAACAAAAATTAACTTGCTCCAAAATCGGTTGGGTTTAGACTCAAATGTGTGGAAATACATATATTTTTACGGATACAAAATAAGAACTGGAATAAAGATGATGAAATTTTTGCAAAAAAGTCCATTTGACACATTGTTATGAGTAGCGTACTCATACCACATTGCTCCAAAATTGGTCGGATTTAGACTCAAATGTGTGGAAATACATATATATTCACGTGAACAAAATAAGAACTCGGATAAAGATGATGAAATTTTTGCAAAAAAATCCAAATGACGCAATGTTATGAGTAGCGTACTCATACCACATTGCTTTAGACAATCTAAAAAATTTGAACAAAAATTAACTTGCTCCAAAATCGGGCGGGTTTAGACTCAAATGTGTGGAAATACATATATATTCACGTGTACAAAATAAGAACTCGAATAAAGATGTAGAAATTTTTGCAAAAAAGTCCATTTGACACATTGTTATGAGTAGCGTACTCATACCAGATTGCTTTCGACAATCTAAAAAATTTTAACAAAAAGTAACTTGCTCCAAAATCGGTAGGGTTTAGACTCATATGTGTGGAAATACATAGATATATGTTCACGTGAATAAAATAAGAACTCGGATAACGATGATGAAATTTTTGCAAAAAAATCCATATGACCCATTGTTATGAGTAGCGTACTCATACCACATTGCTTTCGATAATTTAAAAAATTTGAACAAAAATTAACTTGCTCCAAAATCGGTTGGGTTTAGACTCAAATGTGTGGAAATACATATATTTTTACGGATACAAAATAAGAACTGGAATAAAGATGATGAAATTTTTGCAAAAAAGTCCATTTGACACATTGTTATGAGTAGCGTACTCATACCACATTGCTCCAAAATTGGTCGGATTTAGACTCAAATGTGTGGAAATACATATATATTCACGTGAACAAAATAAGAACTCGAATAAAGATGATGCAATTTTTGCAAAAAAATCCATATGACGCATTGATATGAGTAGCGTACTCATAACACATTGCTTTCGACAATCTAAAAAATTTTAACAAAAATTAACTTGCTCCGAAATCGATCGGGTTTAGACTCAAATGTGTGGAAATACATATATATTCACGTGTAGAAAATAAGAACTCGAATAAAGATGTTGAAATTTTTGCAAAAAAGTCCATTTGACATATTGTTATGAGTAGCGTACTCAAACCAGATTGCTTTCGACAATCTAAAAAATTTTAACAAAAATTAACTTGCTCCAAAATCGGTCGGGTTTAGACTCAAATGTGTGGAAATACATATATGTTCACGTGAACAAATTAAGAACTCGGATAAAGATGATGAAATTTTTGCAAAAAAATCCATATGACCCATTGTTATGAGTAGCGTACTCATACCACATTGCTTTCGACAATCTAAAAAATTTGAACAAAAATTAACTTGCTCCAAAATCGGTAGGGTTTAGACTCAAATGTGTGGAAATACATATATTTTTACGGATACAAAATAAGAACTGGAATAAAGATGATGAAATTTTTGCAAAAAAATCCATATGACCCATTGTTATGAGTAGCGTACTCATACGACATTGCTTTCGACAATCTTGAAAATTTGAACAAAAATTAACTTGCTCCAAAATCGGTCGGGTTTAGACTCAAATGTGTGGAAATACATATATTTTTATTCATACAAAATATGAACTCGATTAAAGATGATGAAATTTTTGCAAAAAAATCCATGACCCATTGTTATGAGTAGCGTACTCGTACGACATTGCTTTCGACAATCTTGAAAATTTTAACAAAAATTAAGTTGCTCCAAAATCGGTCGGGTTTAGACTCAAATGTGTGGAAATACATATATGTTCACGTGAACAAAATAAGAACTCGGATAAAGATGATGAAATTTTTGCAAAAAAATCCAAATGACGCAATGTTATGAGTAGCGTACTCATACCACATTGCTTTAGACAATCTAAAAAATTTGAACAAAAATTAACTTGCTCCAAAATCGGGCGGGTTTAGACTCAAATGTGTGGAAATACATATATGTTCACGTGTACAAAATAAGAACTCGAATAAAGATGTTGAAATTTTTGCAAAAAAGTCCATTTGACACATTGTTATGAGTAGCGTACTCATACCACATTGCTTTCGACAATCTAAAAAATTTTAACAAAAATTAACTTGCTCCAAAATCGGTCGGGTTTAGACTCAAATGTGTGGAAATACATATATATTCACGTGAACAAAATAAGAACTCGAATAAAGATGATGCAATTTTTGCAAAAAAATCCATATGACGCATTGATATGAGTAGCGTACTCATAACACATTGCTTTCGACAATCTAAAAAATTTTAACAAAAATTAACTTGCTCCAAAATCGATCGGGTTTAGACTCAAATGTGTGGAAATACATATATATTCACGTGTAGAAAATAAGAACTCGAATAAAGATGTTGAAATTTTTGCAAAAAAGTCCATTTGACACATTGTTATGAGTAGCGTACTCATACGACATTGCTTTCGACAATCTTGAAAATTTGAACAAAAATTAACTTGCTCCAAAATCTGTCGGGTGTAGACTCAAATGTGTGGAATTACTTATATATTCACGTGAACAAAATAAGAACTCGAATAAAGATGATGCAATTTTTGCAAAAAAATCCATATGACGCATTGATATGAGTAGCGTACTCATAACACATTGCTTTCGACAATCTAAAAAATTTTAACAAAAATTAACTTGCTCCAAAATCGGTAGGGTTTAGACTCAAATGTGTGGAAATACATATATATTCACGTGTAGAAAATAAGAACTCGAATAAAGATGTTGAAATTTTTGCAAAAAAGTCCATTTGACACATTGTTATGAGTAGCGTACTCATACCACATTGCTCCAAAATTGGTCGGATTTAGACTCAAATGTGTGGAAATACATATATATTCACGTAAACAAAATAAGAACTCGGATAAAGATGATGAAATTTTTGCAAAAAAGTCCATTTGACACATTGTTATGAGTAGCGTACTCATACCACATTGCTCCAAAATTGGTCGGATTTAGACTCAAATGTGTGGAAATACATATATATTCACGTAAACAAAATAAGAACTCGGATAAAGATGATGAAATTTTTGCAAAAAAGTCCATTTGACACATTGTTATGAGTAGCGTACTCATACCACATTGCTTTCGACAATCTTGAAAATTTGAACAAAAACTAAGTTGCTCCAAAATCGGTCGGGTTTAGACTCAATTGTGTGGAAATACATATATATTCACGTGTAGAAAATAATAACTCGAATAAAGATGTTGAAATTTTTGCAAAAAAGTCCATTTGACACATTGTTATGAGTAGCGTACTCATACGACATTGCTTTCGACAAACTTGAAAATTTGAACAAAAATTAACTTGCTCCAAAATCTGTCGGGTTTAGACTCAAATGTGTGGAAATACATATATATTCACGTGAACAAAATAAGAACTCGAATAAAGATGATGCAATTTTTGCAAAAAAATCCATATGACGCATTGATATGAGTAGCGTACTCATAACACATTGCTTTCGACAATCTAAAAAATTTTAACAAAAATTAACTTGCTCCAAAATCGATCGGGTTTAGACTCAAATGTGTGGAAATACATATATATTCACGTGTAGAAAATAAGAACTCGAATAAAGATGTTGAAATTTTTGCAAAAAAGTCCATTTGACACATTGTTATGAGTAGCGTACTCATACGACATTGCTTTCGACAATCTTGAAAATTTGATCAAAAATTAACTTGCTCCAAAATCTGTCGGGTTAAGACTCAAATGTGTGGAAATACATATATATTCACGTGAACAAAATAAGAACTCGAATAAAGATGATACATATATATTCACGTGTACAAAATAAGAACTCGAATAAAGATGTTGAAATTTTTGCAAAAAAGTCCACTTGACACATTGTTATGAGTAGCGTACTCATACCACATTGCTTTAGACAATCTAAAAAATTTGAACAAAAATTAACTTGCTCCAAAATCGGGCGGGTTTAGACTCAAATGTGTGGAAATACATATATATTCACGTGTACAAAATAAGAACTCGAATAAAGATGTTGAAATTTTTGCAAAAAAGTCCATTTGACACATTGTTATGAGTAGCGTACTCATACCAGATTGCTTTCGACAATCTAAAAAATTTTAACAAAAAGTAACTTGCTCCAAAATCGGTCGGGTTTAGACTCATATGTGTGGAAATACATAGATATATGTTCACGTGAATAAAATAAGAACTCGGATAAAGATGATGAAATTTTTGCAAAAAAATCCATATGACCCATTGTTATGAGTAGCGTACTCATACCACATTGCTTTCGACAATCTAAAAAATTTGAACAAAAATTAACTTGCTACAATGTGTGGAAATACATATATTTTTACGGATACAAAATAAGAACTGGAATAAAGATGGTGAAATTTTTGCAAAAAAATCCATATGACCCATTGTTATGAGTAGCGTACTCATACGACATTGCTTTCGACAATCTTGAAAATTTTAACAAAAGTTAACTTGCTCCAAAATCGGTCGGGTTTAGACTCAAATGTGTGGAAATACATATATTTTTATTCATACAAAATATGAACTCGATTAAAGATGATGAAATTTTTGCAAAAAATTCCATATGACCCATTGTTATGAGTAGCGTACTCGTACGACATTGCTTTCGACAATATTGAAAATTTTAACAAAAATTAAGTTGCTCCAAAATCGGTCGGGTTTAGACCCAAATGTGTGGAAATACATATATGTTCACGTGAACAAAATAAGAACTCGGATAAAGATGATGAAATTTTTGCAAAAAAATCCATATGACCCATTGTTATGAGTAGCGTACTCATACCACATTGCTTTCGACAATCTTGAAAATTTGAACAAAAATTAAGTTGCTCCAAAATCGTTCGGGTTTAGACTCAAATGTGTGGAAATACATATATGTTCACGTGTACAAAATAAGAACTCGAATAAAGATGTTGAAATTTTTGCAAAAAAGTCCATTTGACACATTGTTATGAGTAGCGTACTCATACCACATTGCTCCAAAATCGGTCGGATTTAGACTCAAATGTGTGGAAATACATATATATTCACGTGAACAAAATAAGAACTCGGAGAAAGATGATGAAATTTTTGCAAAAAAATCCATTTGACACATTGTTATGAGTAGCGTACTCATACCACATTGCTTTCGACAATCTTGAAAATTTGAACAAAAATTAAGTTGCTCCAAAATCGGTCGGGTTTAGACTCAACTGTGCGTAAATACATATATATTCACGTGTAGAAAATAAGAACTCGAATAAAGATGTTGAAATTTTTGCAAAAAAGTCCATTTGACACATTGTTATGAGTAGCGTACTCATACGACGTTGCTTTCACAAAAATCCATATGACCAATTGTTATGAGTAGCGTACTCATACGGAATTGCTTTCGACAATCTTGAAAATTTGAACAAAAATTAACTTGCTCCAAAATTGGTCGGGTTTAGACGCAAATGTGTGGAAATACATATATATTCACGTATACAAAATAAGAATAAGAATAAAGATGATGAAATTTTTGCAAAAAAAACCCATATGACTCATTGTTATGAGTAGCGTACTCGTACGACATTGCTTTCGACAATCTGGAAAATTTTAACAAAAATTAACTTGCTCCAAAATCGGTCGGGTTTAGACTCAAATGTGTGGAAATACATATATATTCACGTATACAAAATAAGAATAAGAATAAAGATGATGAAATTTTTGCAAAAAAAAACCAAATGACGCATGGTTATGAGTAGCTTACTCATACCACATTGCTTTCGACAATCTTGAAAATTTGAGCGGTCGGATTTAGACTCTGTTTAAGCCAACCGGCCGTGAGTTCAAGCCGTTCGGCTTTCGGAGTAGCCCGAACGCGAAGGCGCACAGCCGACCATCCCAACGGCAGCCCGCCACCGGCGTCGATTTGGTTGGGCCAGTTAACAAACTACACCCGGAAACCGCGCACGCGACTGCACACCATACATATGTATATTGTAATTTGCACTGTGTTGGAAGTTGAATTATTAAATGAAAATTGTTAGCAAATTCGAATCTAAAAACAAAAAATCAACTACATATACAAAATATTTTTAAAACATTTAAAACTAAATAAAAGAAAACAGTGAGCGCAAGAGCACTACAAAAAAAAAACGGCAACAGCTTTAAGTGGCAACAGCAGCAGCATTTGCAACATCGCCAGGATTTGCGGCAACAACAGCGTCAACGCCCAACACAAAGGGTGTACACAACCACATTCATATATATACATATACATACAAAAAAAAAAAAGGAAGTTGTAAGTAGGCAAATTTTTAATTTTCTTTAAAAATTTTAAACAATAAAATATCCTTCATTCCCTTGAAGGTTATATTGTTCTAAACAAAACTGCCAGTGAGTGCTTATGCACACATGTACATACATATGTACGTAGGCACAGGCATGTATGTATAAAAAGTCATAAAGGGCATTTTCCGTCAAGCCAAAACTGGTTTTAATAAAATTGCGGATATTTTCTTACCGCGAAAACCTTCATTTCGGTAATTTGCCGCTATTAATAAATATACAAAAAAAAGTTGGGGAAAATAATCCGTTTTTACGGTATATATGTATATATTAATTTACCGCCAATTTATACATATATAAATATATATACATATGTACATACATATACGCATGCATGGTACATAATTAAAAAATATTCCGTTGCAGTTTTAAATGCCTACTGTACATAATAAAATATCAGCAGATTACTTTCCCTACTTACCAATTTCTGCCGTTGTTCGCAAAGGTCGTTGAACTTAGCCAAATTGCATTTTTTCCATATGCCAATTACATATCCGCGCCTACGCACATATGTATATTCACTCTTGCGTATTACATTATCTGATAATATTCGCTAAGCACCCAACTCTTTGTAACGAAGAGATTGGCTATAATTTTTCAAATAATTCAGCCACCACGCAGCCAACGCTCTTTCTATGATCTTGGCTTCTCTTTTTTAACTAAATACTTCGCTTTACTCGGCCGCACTCACCAAGCTAAGAGAGTTCAAACAAAGCGCGCTCACGACTCACCAAGTGCAGTATCCACAACTCACCTCAGCGTTGAGCGGCTTTTGGGTGTATACATTTGCACTCTCCCGCATACATACATACACTTCGACTTGTCAACATAAATAAATATTCACAGCTGAGCCATTACTCTGGCTTCGTATGTAATCTACATACACACATACGTACGTGTTTGCTTACTAGCGCGCAAATATTTCTACAAACGTACATATGATATTAGCATATACATACATGCATGCGAATAACGTAAATTGACACCGAAATTCCAAAAGATATTATAATATTTAGATACAAAGAAGAAACCATTAGGGAAGTTTTCGCAACCAAAAAGTGAAATTTAGCAATATCTTTCAGGTGTTCAATCTTATATATATACACATATTATACAATTTACATACATACATACGTATATAATATACATATATATATATCTTTAAACAAACATACGTATATTTCCACTATGTACATATATAAAAGTGAAAGTGTTTGCGTTCTTTTTTTGTGTTACATAGAATAAAAAATCCAATTCGCGGATTTTAGTTTGGCAGTCCGGTTTCCAAGCATCCAAGTTTAATACATACAAAACAAAAAAAAAACGCAAACACCGTCACAAAACCTTAGTCATTTGGAGGTTCTCTGTGGCACTAAGTGCAAATTTTGCTAGTAATTAAGGTTTTTTTTTCATAAACTCCCACGCAATTTTATCGGCTACATATTTTCTTACTAGTAATTTTTTCTCGGCTTATCCCAAATGCCACTTGGACACAGTCCACCAAAAATGTCAGACATTGAGACACGGTCAAAACCCGCTGCGCTAGAAGCCAGCGTGAAAACCAAAACTAAAACTTTTGACCCCTCCGCGCAAAAGTTTATAGCGGAAAGTGACAGTCTCATGAGATACTGTGCACGATTCAAGACCACACAGAATCGTATCTCATGATAAAAGACAAATCAATAGATGATTGTTGGGCACGGCTTCAATCGGTTTATGATATGGTTTTTTCAAAAACAGATGATATCCTTCCGGATAATTTCAAGAATGCTGTTGAAGGCAAATAATATGCTTGCCTTGAACAATATGAGGTGACCAAAGCAAGAATTGCTGATCAACTCACGTTGGTGAGAGCAATTGCTGAGCCGAGACCACCATCCCGCGTGGAACACCCCTCGGCGGAGGCAAACGTCTGCCTACAAGTCCCACCTTGTGACATGGAGACATTTTATGGTGGTTATGAAGAATGGCCCGCTTTTCGTGACATGTTCACAGCGGTGTCCGAAGCTCTCCCGTGCTCAGAAATTGTATCACCTTCGATACAAAACCCAAGGAAAAGCCGGCTCAATTGTAAAGCAATATCCGCTTAGCGATGACAATTTCGAGCTGGCATGGGAAGCTTTACTGTCACGATACGAAAACAAACGTATCCTGGTTGACAACCAGATCAAGATTCTTATGACTCTGCCCACTATCCAAACCGAAAATAGTGATCAACTTCAGAAGCTGCAAACCTCGATAAACAACTGTCTGTCGATTCTTCATTCCCAAGATGTTAAGACAGACAGCTGGGATCCCATCTTGGTATACATATGCTCATCAAAGCTGCCCGAAAACACATTGTCACTTTGGGAACAATCTCTCTCTTCCCGAAGAGATTTACCCACATGGTCTCAAATGGATGACTTCCTTACTTCAAGATACGAAGTAGTCGAAATATTGAATCGGCTTCATCCAAGCCAAAGTAAAACAAAACCTGTCACTCATCAAAATGCTTCGCAAAGCAGGCCCTTTAACAGGAGGCACATGCCAACATTCGCCATTAGCCATGAACACTGGCAGCAGTTCAAAATCCTTGAGCTCACTGACCCCAATTGCCTCATACCAGCACATACTGATATGGTCATTGGCAGCGATATTCTTCTACTGGAAGGTATACAAAAGATTTGCGATACCATACTTGCGCAAAAGACAATTTCTTAGTGGTCAAATAACGGAAAAGGTTGTGTCATTCTCGACACAAGTAGAAGAATGCTCGAACGCAGACCTCAGTTTACAACTGAGAAAGTTTTGGGAAGAAGAAGAAATTCCACAGCCTCCGCAAATTTCTCTGGAGGATCGGGCATGTGAGAATATGTATGCAACAACAACGACACGTGCTCCAAACCGTCGATACATTGTGCGACTTCCATTCAAGGAAGATTTCCCCAAAAAACTCTTTCTTGGCCATTCTCGGTCTGCCCTCCAGCAATTATTTAGCATGGAGCGACCGCTGCAAAAGAAAGGGGACTTGAGCACACTGTACAACGATGTGTTGCAGGAATATCTCGACCTCGGTCACATGGACTACACCAAGCCTTGTGAAATCGTATCCGACGGCAAACATTTCTCCTTCTATTTACAGCACCATGCAGTCGTCAAACCAGATAAGGTGACCACCAAAATTCGCGTGGTATTCAACGCCTCCAAAACATCTGGATCAGGAAAATCCCTGAATGACGTCCTGCACACCGGTCCCACACTCCAGCCAGATCTCATGCTACTCATTCTGCAGTGGCGCATACACAGGTTCGTGTTCAATGGAGATATTGAGAAAATGTATCGTCAAATACTCATCCACGAAGACGATAAACATTTTCAGCGAATTTTATTTCGCAAATCGGCTGACTCTCCGGTCACCGATTACAATCTCAAAACCGTCACATTCGGCGTTAATTGTGCGCCCTATCTTGCTATCCTCACATTACATCAATTAGCTGATGATACGAGAGCGACATTCCCATTGGCGGCGCCAATACTCAGAAACCAGACGTATGTGGATGACATCCTCTCAGGAAGTCATAACATTGACGACGCCACCGAATCACTTTCTCAAGTGATAAAAGCGCTAAAATCAGCTGGTTTCGTATTAAAGAAACTGACGGCCAATCATCCGGCCATATTAGAACAGTTTCCAAAGGAGGATCTTCTCGACTCCAACTTTTTAAAATTTGAGAGCGCTTCCACAACCAAAACTCTTGGTATTCGCTGGAACGCGCTTACAGACAAGTTTTCCTACACCATTCTGCCTATGTCAAATTGTTGCCGTCAAAAAATGCCGTCACAAAACGACAAATTTTGTCGTCTGTTGCACGACTTTTTGACCCGGCAGGATGGCTGTCGCCAGTGATGATTCAGGCAAAGATTCTGCTTCAAGAACTTTGGCTAGATGGCATTGATTGGGATGAATGTGCAAAGCCCAAGGCTGTATCAAAATGGCAACAGTTCGCAGAAAATCTGCCAGCCGGTTAATTTCTCTCCGAGGCAAAATACTCAAATCCATGGGTTTTGTGATGCCTCGAAAAAAGCGTATTGCGCAGCGATCTACATCCGCGTACATACTTGCAACCAAATAAAATCCTCTCTTCTGGTTGCAAAAGGCAAAGTGGCACCAATCAAGACGGTAAGCTTGCCACGTCTAGAGCTCTGTGGCGCAGTCTTACTTGCAAAACTAGTCGCGGTTGTTCGAAAACAACTCGGCTTAGAAGTATGCAACACTTTCTTATGGTCTGATTCAGAGATTGTGCTAGCTTGGCTGGAAAAGCCACCGTGCACATGGAAAACCTATGTGTCCAACCGTACCTCTCAAATCCGAGAGTATCTTCCGAACGGTACATGGCACCATGTTGCTAGTGCTGACAATCCAGCGGACCTCGGCACCCGCGGTTGCAAACCCCAAGACTTGGCGATTTCCTCGCTCTGGTAGCATGGGCCGAAATGGCTTTCTTGCAACCCGGATTAATGGCCAAAATCAAAAGTGCGCAGCGCATCCCCTCCAGAAAAGCGCAAGATAGAGGCCTATCACGCGCTCGAGGAAGAGGTCGATTTTCTCGACCGGTTTTCATCCTTCTCTCGCGCACTCCGCGTGACTGCGTACATGTTCGGCTTCGTGAACAATGCGCGGAACAAATCTAAGAAGTTAGCCACACTCACTAATCCCAATCTGACCCATGACGAGTTCCAACAAACAAAAACGCGTCTTATCGAGACAGTGCAGTTACGTCATTTTCCGAATGAAAAAAGCGCGCTGCAGGATAAAAAACGGCGGGGTGCTATAAGGCAAACGGCAATAATGCAAATTTGTGTTATTTCCCACTTGATTGTGAAATAACGCAAATTTGCAATATTTCCTTCTATGTTGAGCAATAACACAAACTAATAAATTTCACAATTGAGCAATAAAGCAAAACACTGCACATGGCAACCCACATGCGTTTGATAAAATTATATGCAGCTGGTAAACAGTAAGTTCGAAGAACATCTGTTCTAATTGGTAATTTAGCCACGTGTTTCTTATAATACAAGAATATAATATATCGGACAATTGAAAATTTGGTGATTATTGCGAAATGGAGGAGGAAAATATTTTGGAATACAAAGTGGTTTGAGGAGAACCAGCAAACTTCTGTATGTTGCAAAAGAGGAGGAAATATATAGATTCCAAACAAGCAAAGGCGGCATTAAATATTATTATTGCTACAACAAAAATTGCAAAATTGGTGTGGTAGTTGATTTTAGTAACACTAAATACTGTCGCAAGATTGGTAAATTATATGCCCATCAGCATGGTCCACAAACTGAATTATTAAAAAAATTAGAAGCAATAAATAATATTAAAAAGGAAGTGGAAGAAGCTCCATTAAAACGAACAAGCGTGCGTGAAATTTTTGATAACATTTGTAAAAAATTTAAAGAAGCGTCGCACTCATTACAATATGGTACGATGCGAAGACAGTTATTTAATATTAAACAAAAAATATTTCCAAAAACGCCAATGGATTTTGAAGAAATCATTAAAGTATTAGGAAATGAAAAAGTTTATAAGCAGTTTGTGATTTCGGGTTTTGAGAAGGATGAGAGCGCTTTTTATATTGATACAGTGATCACAACCAATTTTTCCTATTCCATATTTGTGTCACCTACAATTACGAATTCTTTGCGTTCCAAAAACTTATCTGAGCCTCGTACCTATATAATCGATGCGACATTTAATGTGATTCCCGTGTCGAAGCAATTTAAACAGCTTCTCATTATTCACATCATCCTTGCAGACCATGTAAGTAATCTATGTGTAGCTATTGCGTAAAAAATATAATTATTTATTTTTGCTTCTAGGCTTATCCTTTTATATACGCTTTAATGTCTAAAAAGTCGCAGGAAACATATACACATCTTTTTCAATATATCAAGTCAAACATTCTAGACTTGCATCCTCACACTGTCGTCAGTGATTTTGAAATAAGTATGCGCAATGCATTTAAAATTGTCTTTCCAACTTCAAAAATGGTTGGATGCTGGTTTCATTTTACAAACGCTTTACGGCGAAAAGCGTCAAAAATACCGAATTTTGTCAATAAACTCAACAGAGATGAAGACGCTAAACGAGTATTTAACAAATTCCTTTATTTACCGTTATTGAAACCAACAGATGTGACAAAAGCTTACGAAATTTTAGTAACCGAAGCAATGGATTACTTCAAACCGTTTATAAAATATTTCAATTCACAGTGGATGAAAAAGGGATTTGAAGTACATATCTAATTCTAACTACGTATTTTGAATAGCGTTTTCTTTTTATTAATTAAAGGTAAAGCCCGTCAACTTTTCAGTTTATAAAGAACCAATTAGAACGACTAACTCTGCGGAAGGTTTACACAGCCGGCTCAATATGAAAATAACAAAACATGGAAATTTTTACAAATTTTTAGAAATGTTGTGTGACCTTGATGAAGTGAAATCAACTGATTATATGAAATCAATATCAGGTTTAGTTTCATTACACAGTGTTACAAAATGGAAAAAATTGAATGAACTTTTAAAGTGACATATTGGAAATTGTTCACCTGGTCGAATATAACTCAAAACGGTTTTTAGAAAATTTGTAACACCCTCAAAATCTTGCTTTACCGCTAAAAAACCGTTCTTCGGAAGTGTACGCGCTAATCTTTTCATTACTTGGCCATTTCTTTACCGATTTTCAATATGAAATATGTTTTGGAAAGGTAAGGATTATACCTTTAAATTGAGGTAAAATCAGCTGGTTTCGTATTAAAGAAACTGACGGCCAATCATCCGGCCATATTAGAACAGTTTCCAAAGGAGGATCTTCTCGACTCCAACTTTTTAAAATTTGAGAGCGCTTCCACAACCAAAACTCTTGGTATTCGCTGGAACGCGCTTACAGACAAGTTTTCCTACACCATTCTGCCTATGTCAAATTGTTGTCGTCAAAATATGCCGTCACAAAACGACAAATTTTGTCGTCTGTCGCACGACTTTTTGACCCGGCAGGATGGCTGTCGCCAGTGATGATTCAGGCAAAGATTCTGCTTCAAGAACTTTGGCTAGATGGCATTGATTGGGATGAATGTGCAAAGCCCAAGGCTGTATCAAAATGTCAACAGTTCGCAGAAAATCTGCCAGCCGGTTAATTTCTCTCCGAGGCAAGATACTCAAATCCATGGGTTTTGTGATGCCTCGAAAAAAGCGTATTGCGCAGCGATCTACATCCGCGTACATACTTGCAACCAAATAAAATCCTCTCTTCTGGTTGCAAAAGGCAAAGTGGCACCAATCAAGACGGTAAGCTTGCCACGTCTAGAGCTCTGTGGCGCAGTCTTACTTGCAAAACTAGTCGCGGTTGTTCGAAAACAACTCGGCTTAGAAGTATGCAACACTTTCTTATGGTCTGATTCAGAGATTGTGCTAGCTTGGCTGGAAAAGCCACCGTGCACATGGAAAACCTATGTGTCCAACCGTACCTCTCAAATCCGAGAGTATCTTCCGAACGGTACATGGCACCATGTTGCTAGTGCTGACAATCCAGCGGAAAAAGGGATTTGAAGTACATATCTAATTCTAACTACGTATTTTGAATAGCGATTTCTTTTTA
Source organism: Philophylla caesio (assembly GCA_963971545.1). Taxonomy (NCBI): domain Eukaryota; kingdom Metazoa; phylum Arthropoda; class Insecta; order Diptera; family Tephritidae; genus Philophylla; species Philophylla caesio. The sequence continues at coordinate 82,863,863 of OZ020607.1, forward strand.
TTGATTAAAGGTAAAGCCCGTCAACTTTTCAGTTTATAAAGAACCAATTAGAACGACTAACTCTGCGGAAGGTTTACACAGCCGGCTCAATATGAAAATAACAAAACATGGAAATTGTTACAAATTTTTAGAAATGTTGTGTGACCTTGATGAAGTGAAAACAACTGATTATATGAAATCAATATCAGGTTTAGTTTCATTACACAGTGTTACAAAATGGAAAAAATTGAATGAACTTTTAAAGTGACATATTGGAAATTGTTCACCTGGTCGAATATAACTCAAAACGGTTTTTGGAAAATTTGTAACACCCTCAAAATCTTGCTTTACCGTTAAAAACCCGTTCTTCGGAAGTGTACGCGCTAATCTTTTCATTACTTGACAAATTTTGTCGTTTTGTCGCACGACTTTTTGACCCGGCAGGATGGCTGTCGCCAGTGATGATTCAGGCAAAGATTCTGCTTCAAGAACTTTGGCTAGATGGCGTTGATTGGGATGAATGTGCAAAGCCCAAAGCTGTATCAAAATGGCAACAGTTCGCAGAAAATCTGCCAGCCATCTGCCAAATCGAAATCCCTCGATGGGTTAATTTCTCTCCGAGGCAAGATACTCAAATCCATGGGTTTTGTGATGCCTCGAAAAAAGCGTATTGCGCAGCGATCTACATCCGCGTACATACTTGCAACCAAATAAAATCCTCTCTTCTGGTTGCAAAAGTCAAAGTGGCACCAATCAAGACGGTAAGCTTGCCACGTCTAGAGCTCTGTGGCGCAGTCTTACTTGCAAAACTAGTCGCGGTTGTTCGAAAACCACTCGGCTTAGAAGTATGCAACACTTTCTTATGGTCTGATTCAGAGATTGTGCTAGCTTGGCTGGAAAAGCCACCGTGCACATGAAAAACCTATGTGTCCAACCGTACCTCTCAAATCCGAGAGTATCTTCCGAAAGGTACATGGCACCATGTTGCTAGTGCTGACAATCCAGCGGACCTCGGCACCCGCGGTTGCAAACCCCAAGACTTGGCGATTTCCTCGCTCTGGTAGCATGGGCCGAAATGGCTTTCTTGCAACCCGGATTAATGGCCAAAATCAAAAGTGCGAAGCGCATCCCCTCCAGAAAAGCGCAAGATAGAGGCCTATCACGCGCTCGAGGAAGAGGTCGATTTTCTCGACCGGTTTTCATCCTTCTCTCGCGCACTCCGCGTGACTGCGTACATGTTCGGCTTCGTGAACAATGCGCGGAACAAATCTAAGAAGTTAGCCACACTCACTAATCCCAATCTGACCCATGACGAGTTCCAACAAACAAAAACGCGTCTTATCGAGACAGCGCAGTTACGTCATTTTCCGAATGAAAAAAGCGCACTGCAGGATAAAAAACGGCGGGGTGCTATAAGGCAAACGGCAATAATGCAAATTTGTGTTATTTCCCACTTGATTGTGAAATAACGCAAATTTGCAATATTTCCTTCTATGTTGAGCAATAACACAAACTAATAAATTTCACAATTGAGCAATAAAGCAAAACACTGCACATGGCAACCCACATGCGTTTGATAAAATTATATGCAGCTGGTAAACAGTAAGTTCGAAGAACATCTGTTCTAATTGGTAATTTAGCCACGTGTTTCTTATAATACAAGAATATAATATATCGGACAATTGAAAATTTGGTGATTATTGCGAAATGGAGGAGGAAAATATTTTGGAATACAAAGTGGTTTGAGGAGAACCAGCAAACTTCTGTATGTTGCAAAAGAGGAGCAAATATATAGATTCCAAACAAGCAAAGGCGGCATTAAATATTATTATTGCTACAACAAAAATTGCAAAATTGGTGTGGTAGTTGATTTTAGTAACACTAAATACTGTCGCAAGATTGGTAAATTATATGCCCATCAGCATGGTCCACAAACTGAATTATTAAAAAAATTAGAAGCAATAAATAATATTAAAAAGGAAGTGGAAGAAGCTCCATTAAAACGAACAAGCGTGCGTGAAATTTTTGATAACAGTTGTAAAAAATTTAAAGAAGCGTCGCACTCATTACAATATGGTACGATGCGAAGACAGTTATTTAATATTAAACAAAAAATATTTCCAAAAACGCCAATGGATTTTGAAGAAATCATTAAAGTATTAGGAAATGAAAAAGTTTATAAGCAGTTTGTGATTTCGGGTTTTGAGAAGGATGAGAGCGCTTTTTATATTGATACAGTGATCACAACCAATTTTTCCTACTCCATATTTGTGTCACCTACAATTACGAATTCTTTGCGTTCCAAAAACTTATCTGAGCCTCGTACCTATATAATCGATGCGACATTTAATGTGATTCCCGTGTCGAAGCAATTTAAACAGCTTCTCATTATTCACATCATCCTTGCAGACCATGTAAGTAATCTATGTGTAGCTATTGCGTAAAAAAATATAATTATTTATTTTTGCTTCTAGGCTTATCCTTTTATATACGCTTTAATGTCTAAAAAGTCGCAGGAAACATATACACATCTTTTTCAATATATCAAGTCGAACATTCTAGACTTGCATCCTCACACTGTCGTCAGTGATTTTGAAATAAGTATGCGCAATGCATTTAAAATTGTCTTTCCAACTTCAAAAATGGTTGGATACTGGTTTCATTTTACAAACGCTTTACGGCGAAAAGCGTCAAAAATACCGAATTTTGTCAATAAACTCAACAGAGATGAAGACGCTAAACGAGTATTTAACAAATTCCTTTATTTACCGTTATTGAAACCAACAGATGTGACAAAAGCTTACGAAATTTTAGTAATCGAAGCAATGGATTACTTCAAACCGTTTATAAAATATTTCAATTCACAGTGGATGAAAAAGGGATTTGAAGTACATATCTAATTCTAACTACGTATTTTGAATAGCGTTTTCTTTTTATTAATTAAAGGTAAAGCCCGTCAACTTTTCAGTTTATAAAGAACCAATTAGAACGACTAACTCTGCGGAAGGTTTACACAGCCGGCTCAATATGAAAATAACAAAACATGGAAATTTTTACAAATTTTTAGAAATGTGGTCACACAATTGAATGAAGTGAAATCAACTGATTATATGAAATCAATATCAGGTTTAGTTTCAATACGCAGTGTTACAAAATGGAAAAAATTGAATGAACTTTTAAAGTGACATATTGGAAATTGTTCACCTGGTCGAATATAACTCAAAACGGTTTTTGGAAAATTTGTAACACCCTCAAAATCTTGCTTTACCGTTAAAAACCCGTTCTTCGGAAGTGTACGCGCTAATCTTTTCATTACTTGGCCATTTCTTTACCGATTTTCAATATGAAATATGTTTTGGAAAGGTAAGGATTATACCTTTAAATTGAGGTATAAAGATATATTTTGAGCTAGCGTGTTGTAAGTTTTCATCGGGTAAACTTGGAAAATTTGTTTTTTCTTTAAATTTTTCTACTTTGACCGCATTTTATTGCAGTATTTTACTAAAAATATATCAAGTATGAGGAATTATTTTGAAAGTACATTCATGTCCAAAAATTTTGAGTGCTCATGCAATGAAATCGGACAAAAATTGACGAAGCTATTCAATTTTTTCTGCTATTAAATAAATTTACCTTGCGAAAAGTTTTTTTTTTTTTAATTTTTCTACTTTGACCGCATTTCATTGCGTTATTTTACTAGAAACATAGCAAGTATTAGGAATTATTTTAAACACATTCATTTCCAAAAATTTTGAGTGGTCATCTAATAAATTTACGCCGTCAATTCAACCTTGCGACCGCTTCGCAATTATATTGTGTAATAAGTGTGGTAAAATGTGTGATAGGCGCAACAAATTTTGTTACGCCTGCGGTCTATTTGTTGATCAGAAATATCGGTTCGATTTAAGAACAAATAAAGCTGTGGTTGAAGCGTTCAACCTCTTTTTCAGTTGCTCATACGTGGAAAGTGCTTGGTATGAACCCGAATATATTTGTTCGATGTGCTGTACAACATTAAAACAATGGAAAACCGGTAAATGCGATGACCAGCGTCTGCCGTTTGTGACTCCTATGGCTTGGCATTATCAAATATATCACAAGCCGGAGGATTGCTACTTTTGCCAAACAAAAATCACTGGTCACCACTATGAAAGTCGCCACCTCATAGAATATGCCAATGTGTTGACTGTATCGAAACCGATTCCAAGAGTAAAACAAGATCAGCGAACTAAAGACAAAGATCCAGCTACATTTCCTGATTCAAGCCACAAATCTTCTAATGAGGTAAATGACGAACCGTACCTTCCAACCAAAGCAATAGAAACGGAACGTCATTTCGTGTCAAATCACGATTATTGTGATCTTGTGCGGGATATGGATATGTCTATAAGACAGGCAGAGATTCTGGCCTCCAGATTAAAGCAGTGGAATATAGTAGACAGTAACTTTAAAGTAACGTATGCACGAGACAGAGACCTATCTTCGTTCGAACACATTTTCAAAGCTGATGACACCAATAACAAACTAGTTTATTGCGTTGATGTGGATGAATTGTTTGCTGCACTCGATCACGTGCACTGTCCACAAGATTGGCGATTATTTCTAGACGGTTCTTGCAAAAGTAAGTATTTAATGTGTTATGAGTGTGAGAGAACTAAATTTGAATACAATTTATCAATTCATTTTCAATTGACTAACATCGTAGGTCTGAAAGCAGTATTGCTGCACAACAGAAATGAATTGCCATCAGTTCCAGTGGCATACGCTACTGATATGAAAGAGACTTATCAAACGATGGAAAAAATTCTACGATTGCTTAAATACAATAAATTTCGCTGGCAGATTGTCTCGGACCTTAAAGTCCTGACAATTCTACTTGGAATGCAAGGTGGCTACACTAAATATCCTTGTTACTTTTGTGAATGGGACAGTCGTGCCAAAAATCATTACAAGTGTAACATATGGCCACCGAGAAAGTTTCAAATTGGCAAAAATAATGTTCTCAATATTGCATTAGTTAAGCCTGATGATATAATTTTGCCGCCATTGCATTTAAAATTGGGGTACATGAAACAGTTTGTTAAACGACTCGAAAAAAACAGCGAGGCTTTTCTACACCTGAAACTTGTATTCCCTAAGTTGAGTGACGCCAAGATTAAAGAAGGTATTTATAAAAATTTCCCAACAAGAATTCTTCAAAAAGAATTCATCCTAATTTATTTTTACATTTTGATCATGAATTACAGGCGTTTTCGTTGGACCGCAGATTCGTAAGATTATGACTGATGATGACTTCATAAAAAAATTTAACCCAGTAGAGAAAAGAGCATGGCTGAGTTTCATTTCTTTGTGCCGAAACTTTCTTGGAATCACGAGAAGTTCAAATTACGTTGAGGTGGTCCATGAATTTTTGGAAGCTTATGGAGAAATGGGATGCAACATGTCTATAAAAATTCACTTTTTGCATTCTCATTTGGAATTTTTCCCGGATAATCTTGGTCAATTCAGCGACGAACAAGGTGAAAGATTTCACCAAGAAATCTCCAACATTGAAAAACGGTTTACAGGAAAGAACCAAGTTAGGATGATAGCTAATTACTGCTGGTCACTCAAACGTGAAACAGATGACTCGTCTTATAACCGCAGAAGATCAAGCAAACATTTTTAGCTATAAAGTTATTTAGCATTTAAATGATTAATTTTTTTTTATTTTCAGTCACAATAAAATTTGAAGTTGAAAGATAATCAAAATGTATGAATTTTTAAATATGATCATCAACTAAAATAATTTAAATAGTAATAACTCTGTCAATTTCTAACCGATTTTCGATTGAAATAGCTTAGTCGACGCAGTACTAAATTCACCTTAATAATATTGTCTTTGATAGGTACCTTTCTGAATTAAGACTATCGTAAAATCGTAGTCAAAGTTTCAAAATTAATTTTTTTTTATTAAGTTACGCTTTTTTTTCTCTGTAGCTTCGTCAGTTCTCGTTTGATTTTGATGAGTTATACGCCATTAAAATAGTGATTTGTCGCCTTTCAAAATATATAAACAACTTTTGAATCGGATCAAAATTCGCAAAGATATTGATGATTGACTAGCGAATGACCTCAAAAACAGTTTTTTGGCCCTAAAATGAGATTTTGGGGGTGTTTCGCAAATTTCAAGTATACAGTTTTTCTTAGTTTTATAAGGCCTAACGCCTAGGCTAGGTCTCTTTCAAAGTTCATTTTCAGTGTTACACAGTGTTATGTAAGAAAAAATCTTCTTGCCTCTTTCAAAAACGCGATATATTCATTAAACAACATTTAAATCTCTTGAAAATGAAAATAATTTCTTTAAATGAAATTTTAATTCAGTTTTCGAACATGAACAATATAACGGGTTGTAAAGATTTTTTAAACGAAATCGACAGTTCAGATAGCGAGGCAAGTGATGACGACGAAAATGCCGAAAGTTTAAGCGAAGATGAAACTCGAAACCGTGTTCTTTGCGTTATATGCTGCCAACGAGAACGGCAACTTTTGTTTGTCCCGTGCAAACATTTTAAAGTTTGCCAACAATGTTTTGGAAATATAAAGCAGCATGCAAATGATCACCATATAAAAACGTTATGTCCAATTTGCCGAGCAGTTATAAGAGACGCCTTTCCAATATACGGTTAGACTTTTCTGTTAATGTTTAATAAAATAAAGATATGGAAAAATGTGAGTATATCAGGATAGTTTGGCGGGTCTGTGATTAATCTACTTCGCGCCACGCCGTCCGCGCCGCGCCGCACGCGCTGTGCCGTCCTCGCGCCGATCCCCCAATTGAGGTTGGAAATAAGGCAAATTCAAAATTTTTGTGCTATTTCTCAATTAAAAGTGAAATAAAGCAAATTTTGCCTTATTGCCGTTTGCCTTATAGCACCCCGCCATAAAAAACCCATTAGCAAAAAAAGCCCTCTTCTTGTCCTCAATCCGATAATGGACAAAGACGGTCTGCTACGGGTTAACGGGAGATTGGCGCATGCCACGTTGAGATACAACGAAAGACACCCAATCATTCTCCCAACAAAATCGAGGTTCTGCCAGCTATATTTGGAGTTTCTACATTCGCTGCTTCTTCATGCAGAAATACGATTGATGCTCCAAATGGTAAGGCAAGAGTATTACGTACCAAAGCTAAAACCTCTAATTAAACGACGCATTTTCCAATGCAAAGTGTGCACTCTTTATAAGCAACGAACACGCACACAAATAATGGCCGCTCTGCCCCCTGAGCGTTGTAATTTATCATTACCATTTTCTACCACTGGCGTAGATTTTGCGGGGCCATTCCAAATTAAAGCGTCGGTATTAAGATCCACTACGCTTCTCAAAGGTTACGTAGCTGTATTCGTATGTTTTGCCACAAAGGCAAATCATCTCGAGTTGAGCTCTGACCTCACAACCGAAGCTTTTCGAGCAGTGTTTGCTCGCTTCGTCGGCAGACGAGGTTTCCCCTCCAAAATAATGAGTGACAATGGAAAAACGTTCATTGGCGCTCAACGCGCAACTGAACGCGACTTCGTTAAATTTCTTAACGAATGCTCCACAGACATTGTCCAAAAATATGCTCCTCAAGGCATCAATTGGCAATATATACCACCCGGAGCCCCACACATGGGAGGCTTGTGGGAATGCGCAGTAAAAAGCTTTAAAATCCATCTAAAGAAAATTGCTGCATCCCACAAGTTCACATTTGAAGAATTCACGACGATATTGGTGCGAATTGAAGCGGTTCTCAACTCGAGACCTTTGTCCGAACTATCACAGGACCCAGCTGACTTTACAGCGCTTACTCCAGGTCACTTCATTCGAGGTGCACCGCTATTGGCCATTCCCGAGCCTAACGCTGAATACCTCTCTCTACTTAACCGCTGGGAGAAAGTCAAAGCGCTTCACCATGAATTCAGCCATAGATGGAAAGAGGAATATCTCAAAGATCTTCAAAAAAGAGGATTCGCTCCCGCCCACCGAGTGGAGACTGGGACGAATCGAAAGAGTTCACCACGGGCCTGATAACCATGTACGCGTCGTGGAGATCCGCACGCAAAATGGGGTTGTCACGCGCCCTTAAGTTAAACTGTGCTTCATTCCACCAGCGCAGCCTTCGCGCGACTCACAGTAAAGAAGAAAACAAAAATAAATCATATACCATCCCTGTATATTATGGATTTAAACATCTCGCTTTAAATGCTATCCCCAAGTACTTCTGTTTCTTTGTTTGTTCTTCTACTTTTAGACCGAAAATCATAATGGCGACACGAAAGGCATGCCCTCTAGCTCCGACCGCAGAGACAGACAAGTGTCTGCAATGCAGACTCTGCCATCGTTACCACGCCATTCGGACCTGTCCAGCCTTCAAGGCAATGAAGCCACCGCAACGGTCAGCCGTAGCCCGGGCGCAAGGGTATTGCGTCAACTGCCTCGCACTCGCCCACACCACCGGTGAATGCGATTCGTCCGGCAGCTGCAAGCTTTGCGGGCTCGCACACCACACGCTGTTGCACATGGCAGCAGCCAGTACTGGGCGCCTAAAAGCGCGAAAACGGCCATCCGACCAGCGCGCAAGGGTACAGAAGCGCAAACCAGCTGCGCGCGCAGTCCACGAAAAGCGCAGGCAACGCCCGAAGCAGGGCAAACGAGTGCCCCAACAGCCACCTTAGAAGGAAGCCACTATCGCGCGCATTGCTGACGGCCTACAAACCCGGAGATATCGGGGACAAAGCACCACCCGTGTGCTAGGCAACTCCATCCGTGCCCTGAAAGAGCTGCAGGAGGCTCTGACGAGCGCATCCCTGCAGGGCGGGGACGATGTTTAAGCAGCCGCTTAAACAATTAGGCGGCCGTGCGCGTAAGAAGCCAACCGGCCGTGAGTTCAAGCCGTTCGGCTTTCGGAGTAGCCCGAACAAGAAGGCGCACAGCCGCCCATCCCAACGGCAGCCCGCCACCGGCATCGATTTGGTTGGGCCAGTTAACAAACTACACCCGGAAACCGCGCACGCGACTGCACACCAAACTTGTTAGTAAATACAAATATCTACATACATATGTATATTGTAATTTGCACTGTGTTGGAAGTTGAATTATTTAATGAAAATTGTTAGCAAATTCGAATCCAAGTGTTGAATCATTTAGTTGGAAAGTGAAGAAAGTGGTGAGTGCGAAAAGAGACCAAAGTGGATTATTTAGACTCAAATGTGTGGAAATACATATATATTCACGTGTACAAAATAAGTACTCGAATAAAGTTGTTGAAATTTTTGCAAAAAAATCCATATGACCCATTGTTATGAGTAGCGTACTCATACGACATAGCTTTCGACAATCTTGAAAATTTGAACAAAAATTAACTTGCTCCAAAATCGGTCGAGCTAGCGTGTTGTAAGTTTTCATCGGGTAAACTTGGAAAATTTGTTTTTTCTTTAAATTTTTCTACTTTGACCGCATTTTATTGCAGTATTTTACTAAAAATATATCAAGTATGAGGAATTATTTTGAAAGTACATTCATGTCCAAAAATTTTGAGTGCTCATGCAATGAAATCGGACAAAAATTTACGAAGCTATTCAATTTTTTCTGCTATTAAATAAATTTACCTTGCGAAAAGTTTTTTTTTTTTTGTAATTTTTCTACTTTGACCGCATTTCATTGCGTTATTTTACTAGAAACATAGCAAGTATGAGGAATTATTTTAAACACATTCATTTCCAAAAATTTTGAGTAGTCATCTAATAAATTTACGCCGTCAATTCAACCTTGCGACCGCTTCGCAATTATATTGTGTAATAAGTGTGGTAAAATGTGTGATAGGCGCAACAAATTTTGTTACGCCTGCGGTCTATTTGTTGATAAGAAATATCGGTTGGATTTAAGAACAAATAAAGCTGTGGTTGAAGCGTTCAACCTCTTTTTCAGTTGTTCATACGTGGAAAGTGCTTGGTATGAACCCGAATATATTTGTTCGATGTGCTGTACAACATTAAAACAATGGAAAACCGGTAAATGCGATGACCAGCGTCTGCCGTTTGTGACTCCTATGGCTTGGCATTATCAAATATATCACAAGCCGGAGGATTGCTACTTTTGCCAAACAAAAATCACTGGTCACCACTATAAAAGTCGCCACCTCATAGAATATGCCAATGTGTTGACTGTATCGAAACCGATTCCAAGAGGAAAACAACATCAGCGAACTAAAGACAAAAATCCAGCTACATTTCCTGATTTAAGCCACAAATCTTCTAATGAGGTAAATGACGAACCGTACCTTCCTACCAAAGCAATAGAAACGGAACGTTATTTCGTGTCAAATCACGATTATTGTGATCTTGTGCGGGATATGGATCTGTCTATAAGACAGACAGAGATTCTGGCCTCCAGATTAAAGCAGTGGAATATAGTAGACAGTAACTTTAAAGTAACGTATGCACGAGACAGAGACCTATCTTCGTTCGAACACATTTTCAAAGCTGATGACACCAATCACAAACTAGTTTATTGCGTTGATGTGGATGAATTGTTTGCTGCACTCGATCACGTGCACTGTCCACAAGATTGGCGATTATTACTAGACGGTTCTTGCAAAAGTAAGTATTTAATGTGTTATGAGTGTGAGAGAACTAAATTTGAATACAATTTATCAATTCATTTTCAATTGACTAACATCGTAGGTCTGAAAGCAGTATTGCTGCACAACAGAAATGAATTGCCATCAGTTCCAGTGGCATACGCTACTGATATGAAAGAGACTTATCAAACGATGGAAAAAATTCTACGATTGCTTAAATACAATAAATTTCGCTGGCAGATTGTCTCGGACCTTAAAGTCCTGACAATTCTACTTGGAATGCAAGGTGGCTACACTAAATATCCTTGTCGTGCCAAAAATCATTACAAGTGTAACATATGGCCACCGAGAAAGTTTCAAATTGGCAAAAATAATGTTCTCAATATTGCATTAGTTAAGCCTGATGATATAATTTTGCCGCCATTGCATTTAAAATTGGGGTACATGAAACAGTTTGTTAAACGACTCGAAAAAAACAGCGAGGCTTTTCTACACCTGAAACTTGTATTCCCCAAGTTGAGTGACGCCAAGATTAAAGAAGGTACTTATAAAAATTTCCCAACAAGAATTCTTCAAAAAGAATTCATCCTAATTTATTTTTACATTTTGATCATGAATTACAGGCGTTTTCGTTGGACCGCAGATTCGTAAGATTATGACTGATGATGACTTCATAAAAAAATTTAACCCAGTAGAGAAAAGAGCATGGCTGAGTTTCATTTCTTTGTGCTGAAACTTTCTTGGAATCAAATTACGTTGAGGTGGTCCATGAATTGTTGGAAGCTTATGGAGAAATGGGATGCAACATGTCTATAAAAATTCACTTTTTGCATTCTCATTTGGAATTTTTCCCGGATAATCTTGGTCAATTCAGCGACGAACAAGGTGAAAGATTTCACCAAGAAATCTCCAACATTGAAAAACGGTTTACAGGAAAGAACCAAGTTAGGATGATAGCTAATTACTGCTGGTCACTCAAACGTACGTGAAACAGATGACTCGTCTTATAAACGCAGAAGATCAAGCAAACATTTTTAGCTATAAAGTTATTTAGCATTTTAATGATTAATTTTTTTTTATTTTCAGTCACAATAAAAATTTGAAGTTGAAAGATAATCAAAATGTATGAATTTTTAAATATGGTCATCATCTAAAATAATTTAAATAGTAATAACTCTGTCAATTTCCAACCGATTTTCGATTGAAATAGCTTAGTCGACGCAGTACTAAATTCACCTTAAAAATATAGTGTCTTTGATAGGTACCTTTCTGAATTAAGACTATCGTAAAATCGTAGTCAAAGTTTCAAAATTAATTTTTTTTTATTAAGTTACGATTTTTTTTCTCTGTAGCTTCGTCAGTTCTATTTTGATTTTGATGAGTTATACGCCATTAAAATAGTGATTTGTCACCTTTCAAAATATATAAACAACTTTTGAATCGGATGAAAATTCGCAAAGATATTGATGATTGACTAGCGAATGACCTCAAAAACAGTTTTTTGGCCCTAAAATGAGATTTTGGGGGTGTTTCGCAAATTTCAAGTATACAGTTTTTCTTAGTTTTATAAGGCCTAACGCCTAGGTTAGGTCTCTTTCAAAGTTCATTTTCAGTGTTACACAGTGTTATGTAAGAAAAAATCTTCTTGCCTCTTTGAAAAACGCGATATATTCATTAAACAACATTTAAATCTCTTGAAAATGAAAAAAATATCTTTAAATGAAATTTTAATTCAGTTTTCGAACATGAACAATATAACGGGTTGTAAAAATTTTTTAAACGAAATCGACAGTTCAGATAGCGAGGCAAGTGATGACGACGAAAATGCCGAAAGTTTAAGCGAAGATGAAACTCGAAACCGTGTTCTTTGCGTTATATGCTGCCAACGAGAACGGCAACTTTTGTTTGTCCCGTGCAAACATTTTAAAGTTTGCCAACAATGTTTTGGAAATATGAAGCAGCATGCAAATGATCACCATATAAAAACGTTATGTCCAATTTGCCGAGCAGTTATAAGATACGCCTTTCCAATATACGGTTAGACTTTTCTGTTAATGTTTAATAAAATAAAGATATGGTTACTTAATATTTCACAATTTAATTGATATAACTATTTAAAAGGAAAAATGTGAGTATATCAGGATAGTTTGGCGGGTCTGTGATTACTCTCCTTCGCGCCGATCCCCCAACTGAGGTTGGAAATAAGGCAAATTCAAAATTTTTGTGCTATTTCTCAATTAAAAGTGAAATAAAGCAAATTTTGCCTTATTGCCGTTTGCCTTATAGCACCCCGCCATAAAAAACCCATTAGCAAAAAAAGCCCTCTTCTTGTCCTCAATCCGATAATGGACAAAGACGGTCTGCTACGGGTTAACGGGAGATTGGCGCATGCCACGTTGAGATACAACGAAAGACACCCAATCATTCCCCAACAAAATCGAGGTTCTGCCAGCTATATTTGGAGTTTCTACATTCGCTGCTTCTTCATGCAGAAATACGATTGATGCTCCAAATGGTAAGGCAAGAGTATTACGTACCAAAGCTAAAACCTCTAATTAAACGATGCATTTTCCAATGCAAAGTGTGCACTCTTTATAAGCAACGAACACGCACACAAATAATGGCCGCTCTGCCCCCTGAGCGTTGTAATTTATCATTACCATTTTCTACCACTGGCGTAGATTTTGCGGGGCCATTCCAAATTAAAGCGTCGGTATTAAGATCCACTACGCTTCTCAAAGGTTACGTAGCTGTATTCGTATGTTTTGCCACAAAGGCAAATCATCTCGAGTTGAGCTCTGACCTCACAACCGAAGCTTTTCGAGCAGTGTTTGCTCGCTTCGTCGGCAGACGAGGTTTCCCCTCCAAAATGATGAGTGACAATGGAAAAACGTTCATTGGCGCTCAACGCGCAACTGAACGCGACTTCGTTAAATTTCTTAACGAATGCTCCACAGACATTGTCCAAAAATATGCTCCTCAAGGCATCAATTGGCAATATATACCACCCGGAGCCCCACACATGGGAGGCTTGTGGGAATGCGCAGTAAAAAGCTTTAAAATCCATCTAAAGAAAATCGCTGCATCCCACAAGTTCACATTTGAAGAATTCACGACGATATTGGTGCGAATTGAAGCGGTTCTCAACTCGAGACCTTTGTCCGGACTATCACAGGACCCGGCTGACTTTACAGCGCTTACTCCAGGTCACTTCATTCGAGGTGCACCGCTATTGGCCATTCCCGAGCCTAACGCTGAAGACCTCTCTCTACTTAACCGCTGGGAGAAAGTCAAAGCGCTTCACCATGAATTCAGCCATAGATGGAAAGAGGAATATCTCTAAAATCTTCAAAAAAGAGGTTTCGCTCCCGCCCACCGAGTGGAGACTGGGACGAATCGAAAGAGTTCACCACGGGCCTGATAACCATGTACGCGTCGTGGAGATCCGCACGCAAAATGGGGTTGTCACGCGCCCTTAAGTTAAACTGTGCTTCATTCCATCAGCGCAGCCTTCGCGCGACTCACAGTAAAGAAGAAAACAAAAATAAATCATATACCATCCCTGTATATTATGGATTTAAACATCTCGCTTTAAATGCTATCCCCAAGTACTTCTCGTTTCTTTGTTTGTTCTTCTACTTTTAGACCGAAAATCATAATGGCGACACGAAAGGCATGCCCTCTAGCTCCAACCGCAGAGACAGACAAGTGTCTGCAATGCAGACTCTGCCATCGTTACCACGCCATTCGGACCTGTCCAGCCTTCAAGGCAATGAAGCCACCGCAACGGTCAGCCGTAGCCCGGGCGCAAGGGTATTGCGTCAACTGCCTCGCACTCGCCCACACCACCGGTGAATGTGATTCGTCCGGCAGCTGCAAGCTTTGCGGGCTCGCACACCACACGCTGTTGCACATGGCAGCAGCCAGTACTGGGCGCCTAAAAGCGCGAAAACGGCCATCCGACCAGCGCGCAAGGGTACAGAAGCGCAAACCAGCTCCGCGCGCAGTCCACGAAAAGCGCAGGCAACGCCCGAAGCAGGGCAAACGAGTGCCCCAACAGCCACCTAAGAAGGAAGCCACTATCGCGCGCACTGCTGACGGCCTACATTGGCGGGGACAAAGCACCACCCGTGTGCTAGGCAACTCCATCCGCGCCCTGAAAGAGCTGCAGGAGGCACTGACGAGCGCATCCCTGCAGGGCGGGGACGATGTTTAAGCCGCCGCTTAAACAATTAGGCGGCCGTGCGCGTAAGAAGCCAACCGGCCGTGAGTTCAAGCCGTTCGGCTTTCGGAGTAGCCCGAACACGAAGGCGCACAGCCGCCCATCCCAACGGCAGCCCGCCACCGGCATCGATTTGGTTGGGCCAGTTAACAAACTACACCCGGAAACCGCGCACGCGACTGCACACCAAACTTGTTAGTAAATACAAATATCTACATACATATGTATATTGTAATTTGCACTGTGTTGGAAGTTGAATTATTTAATGAAAATTGTTAGCAAATTCGAATCCAAGTGTTGAATCATTTAGTTGGAAAGTGAAGAAAGTGGTGAGTGCGAAAAGAGACCAAAGTAGATTATTTAGACTCAAATGTGTGGAAATACATATATATTCACGTGTACAAAATAAGTACTCGAATAAAGATGTTGAAATTTTTGCAAAAAAATCCATATGACCCATTGTTATGAGTAGCGTACTCATACGACATAGCTTTCGACAATCTTGAAAATTTGAACAAAAATTAACTTGCTCCAAAATCGGTCGAGCTAGCGTGTTGTAAGTTTTCATCGGGTAAACTTGGAAAATTTGTTTTTTCTTTAAATTTTTCTACTTTGACCGCATTTTATTGCAGTATTTTACTAAAAATATATCAAGTATGAGGATTTATTTTGAAAGTACATTCATGTCCAAAAATTTTGAGTGCTCATGCAATGAAATCGGACAAAAATTTACGAAGCTATTCAATTTTTTCTGCTATTAAATAAATTTACCTTGCGAAAAGTTTTTTTTTTTTGTAATTTTTCTACTTTGACCGCATTTCATTGCGTTATTTTACTAGAAACATAGCAAGTATGAGGAATTATTTTAAACACATTCATTTCCAAAAATTTTGAGTAGTCATCTAATAAATTTACGCCGTCAATTCAACCTTGCGACCGCTTCGCAATTATATTGTGTAATAAGTGTGGTAAAATGTGTGATAGGCGCAACAAATTTTGTTACGTCTGCGGTCTATTTGTTGATAAGAAATATCGGTTCGATTTAAGAACAAATAAAGCTGTGGTTGAAGCGTTCAACCTCTTTTTCAGTTGCTCATACGTGGAAAGTGCTTGGTATGAACCCGAATATATTTGTTCGATGTGCTGTACAACATTAAAACAATGGAAAACTGGTAAATGCGATGACCAGCGTCTGCCGTTTGTGACTCCTATGGCTTGGCATTATCAAATATATCACAAGCCGGAGGATAACTACTTTTGCCAAACAAAAATCACTGGTCACCACTATAAAAGTCGCCACCTCATAGAAAATGCCAATGTGTTGACTGTATCGAAACCGATTCCAAGAGGAAAACAAAATCAGCGAACTAAAGACAAAAATCCAGCTACATTTCCTGATTCAAGCCACAAATCTTCTAATGAGGTAAATGACGAACCGTACCTTCCAACCAAAGCAATAGAAACGGAACGTCATTTCGTGTCAAATCACGATTATTGTGATCTTGTGCGGGATATGGATCTGTCTATAAGACAGACAGAGATTCTGGCCTCCAGATTAAAGCAGTGGAATATAGTAGACAGTAACTTTAAAGTAACGTATGCACGAGACAGAGACCTATCTTCGTTCGAACACATTTTCAAAGCTGATGACACCAATAACAAACTAGTTTATTGCGTTGATGTGGATGAATTGTTTGCTGCACTCGATCACGTGCACTGTCCACAAGATTGGCGATTATTTCTAGACGGTTCTTGCAAAAGTAAGTATTTAATGTGTTATGAGTGTGAGAGAACTAAATTTGAATACAATTTATCAATTCATTTTCAATTGACTAACATCGTAGGTCTGAAAGCAGTATTGCTGCACAACAGAAATGAATTGCCATCAGTTCCAGTAGCATACGCTACTGATATGAAAGAGACTTATCAAACGATGGAAAAAATTCTACGATTGCTTAAATACAATAAATTTCGCTGGCAGATTGTCTCGGACCTTAAAGTCCTGACAATTCTACTTGGAATGCAAGGTGGCTACACTAAATATCCTTGTCGTGCCAAAAATCATTACAAGTGTAACATATGGCCACCGAGAAAGTTTCAAATTGGCAAAAATAATGTTCTCAATATTGCATTAGTTAAGCCTGATGATATAATTTTGCCGCCATTGCATTTAAAATTGGGGTACATGAAACAGTTTGTTAAACGACTCGAAAAAAACAGCGAGGCTTTTCTACACCTGAAACTTGTATTCCCCAAGTTGAGTGACGCCAAGATTAAAGAAGGTACTTATAAAAATTTTCCAACAAGAATTCTTCAAAAAGAATTCATCCTAATTTATTTTTACATTTTGATCATGAATTACAGGCGTTTTCGTTGGACCGCAGATTCGTAAGATTATGACTGATGATGACTTCATAAAAAAATTTAACCCAGTAGAGAAAAGAGCATGGCTGAGTTTCATTTCTTTGTGCTGAAACTTTCTTGGAATCAAATTACGTTGAGGTGGTCCATGAATTGTTGGAAGCTTATGGAGAAATGGGATGCAACATGTCTATAAAAATTCACTTTTTGCATTCTCATTTGGCATTTTTCCCGGATAATCTTGGTCAATTCAGCGACGAACAAGGTGAAAGATTTCACCAAGAAATCTCCAACATTGAAAAACGGTTTACAGGAAAGAACCAAGTTAGGATGATAGCTAATTACTGCTGGTCACTCAAACGTACGTGAAACAGATGACTCGTCTTATAAACGCAGAAGATCAAGCAAACATTTTTAGCTATAAAGTTATTTAGCATTTTAATGATTAATTTTTTTTTATTTTCAGTCACAATAAAAATTTGAAGTTGAAAGATAATCAAAATGTATGAATTTTTAAATATGGTCATCATCTAAAATAATTTAAATAGTAATAACTCTGTCAATTTCCAACCGATTTTCGATTGAAATAGCTTAGTCGACGCAGTACTAAATTCACCTTAAAAATATAGTGTCTTTGATAGGTACCTTTCTGAATTAAGACTATCGTAAAATCGTAGTCAAAGTTTCAAAATTAATTTTTTTTTATTAAGTTACGATTTTTTTTCTCTGTAGCTTCGTCAGTTCTCGTTTGATTTTGATGAGTTATACGCCATTAAAATAGTGATTTGTCACCTTTCAAAATATATAAACAACTTTTGAATCGGATGAAAATTCGCAAAGATATTGATGATTGACTAGCGAATGACCTCAAAAACAGTTTTTTGGCCCTAAAATGAGATTTTGGGGGTGTTTCGCAAATTTCAAGTATACAGTTTTTCTTAGTTTTATAAGGCCTAACGCCTAGGTTTGGTCTCTTTCAAAGTTCATTTTCAGTGTTACACAGTGTTATGTAAGAAAAAATCTTCTTGCCTCTTTGAAAAACGCGATATATTCATTAAACAACATTTAAATCTCTTGAAAATGAAAAAAATATCTTTAAATGAAATTTTAATTCAGTTTTCGAACATGAACAATATAACGGGTTGAAAAATTTTTTAAACGAAATCGACAGTTCAGATAGCGAGGCAAGTGATGACGACGAAAATGCCGAAAGTATAAGCGAAGATGAAACTCGAAACCGTGTTCTTTGCGTTATATGCTGCCAACGAGAACGGCAACTTTTGTTTGTCCCGTGCAAACATTTTAAAGTTTGCCAACAATGTTTTGGAAATATGAAGCAGCATGCAAATGATCACCATATAAAAACGTTATGTCCAATTTGCCGAGCAGTTATAAGAGACGCCTTTCCAATATACGGTTAGACTTTTCTGTTAATGTTTAATAAAATAAAGATATGGTTACTTAATATTTCACAATTTATTCGATATAACTATTTAAAAGGAAAAATGTGAGTATATCAGGATAGTTTGGCGGGTCTGTGATTACTCTCCTTCGCGCCGATCCCCCAACTGAGGTTGGAAATAAGGCAAATTCAAAATTTTTGTGCTATTTCTCAATTAAAAGTGAAATAAAGCAAATTTTGCCTTATTGCCGTTTGCCTTATAGCACCCCGCCATAAAAAACCCATTAGCAAAAAAAGCCCTCTTCTTGTCCTCAATCCGATAATGGACAAAGACGGTCTGCTACGGGTTAACGGGAGATTGGCGCATGCCACGTTGAGATACAACGAAAGACACCCAATCATTCCCCAACAAAATCGAGGTTCTGCCAGCTATATTTGGAGTTTCTACATTCGCTGCTTCTTCATGCAGAAATACGATTGATGCTCCAAATGGTAAGGCAAGAGTATTACGTACCAAAGCTAAAACCTCTAATTAAACGATGCATTTTCCAATGCAAAGTGTGCACTCTTTATAAGCAACGAACACGCACACAAATAATGGCCGCTCTGCCCCCTGAGCGTTGTAATTTCTCATTACCATTTTCTACCACTGGCGTAGATTTTGCGGGGCCATTCCAAATTAAAGCGTCGGTATTAAGATCCACTACGCTTCTCAAAGGTTACGTAGCTGTATTCGTATGTTTTGCCACAAAGGCAAATCACCTCGAGTTGTGCTCTGACCTCACAACCGAAGCTTTTCGAGCAGCGTTTGCTCGCTTCGTCGGCAGACGAGGTTTCCCCTCCAAAATAATGAGTGACAATGGAAAAACGTTCATTGGCGCTCAACGCGCAACTGAACGCGACTTCGTTAAATTTCTTAACGAATGCTCCACAGACATTGTCCAAAAATATGCTCCTCAAGGCATCAATTGGCAATATATACCACCCGGAGCCCCACACATGGGAGGCTTGTGGGAATGCGCAGTAAAAAGCTTTAAAATCCATCTAAAGAAAATCGCTGCATCCCACAAGTTCACATTTGAAGAATTCACGACGATATTGGTGCGAATTGAAGCGGTTCTCAACTCGAGACCTTTGTCCGGACTATCACAGGACCCGGCTGACTTTACAGCGCTTACTCCAGGTCACTTCATTCGAGGTGCACCGCTATTGGCCATTCCCGAGCCTAACGCTGAAGACCTCTCTCTACTTAACCGCTGGGAGAAAGTCAAAGCGCTTCACCATGAATTCAGCCATAGATGGAAAGAGGAATATCTCAAAGATCTTCAAAAAAGAGGATTCGCTCCCGCCCACCGAGTGGAGACTGGGACGAATCGAAAGAGTTCACCACGGGCCTGATAACCATGTACGCGTCGTGGAGATCCGCACGCAAAATGGGGTTGTCACGCGCCCTTAAGTTAAACTGTGCTTCATTCCACCAGCGCAGCCTTCGCGCGACTCACAGTAAAGAAGAAAACAAAAATAAATCATATACCATCCCTGTATATTATGGATTTAAACATCTCGCTTTAAATGCTATCCCCAAGTACTTCTCGTTTCTTTGTTTGTTCTTCTACTTTTAGACCGAAAATCATAATGGCGACACGAAAGGCATGCCCTCTAGCTCCGACCGCAGAGACAGACAAGTGTCTGCAATGCAGACTCTGCCATCGTTACCACGCCATTCGGACCTGTCCAGCCTTCAAGGCAAGGAAGCCACCGTCAGCCGTAGCTCGGGCGCAAGGGTATTGCGTCAACTGCCTCGCACTCGCCCACACCACCGGTGAATGCGATTCGTCCGGCAGCTGCAAGCTTTGCGGGCTCGCACACCACACGCTGTTGCACATGGCAGCAGCCAGTACTGGGCGCCTAAAAGCGCGAAAATGGCCATCCGACCAGCGCGCAAGGGTACAGAAGCGCAAACCAGCTGTGCGCGCAGTCCACGAAAAGCGCAGGCAACGCCCGAAGCAGGGCAAACGAGTGCCCCAACAGCCACCTAAGAAGGAAGCCACTATCGCGCGCACTGCTGATGGCCTACAAACCCGGAGATATCGGGGACAAAGCACCACCCGTGTGCTAGGCAACTCCATCCGCGCCCTGAAAGAGCTGCAGGAGGCACTGACGAGCGCATCCCTGCAGGGCGGGGACGATGTTTAAGCCGCCGCTTAAACAATTAGGCGGCCGTGCGCATAAGAAGCCAACCGGCCGTGAGTTCAAGCCGTTCGGCTTTCGGAGTAGCCCGAACACGAAGGCGCACAGCCGCCCATCCCAACGGCAGCCCGCCACCGGCATCGATTTGGTTGGGCCAGTTAACAAACTACACCCGGAAACCGCGCACGCGACTGCACACCAAACTTGTTAGTAAATACAAATATCTACATACATATGTATATTGTAATTTGCACTGTGTTGGAAGTTGAATTATTAAATGAAAATTGTTAGCAAATTCGAATCCAAGTGTTGAATCATTTAGTTGGAAAGTGAAGAAAGTGGTGAGTGCGAAAAGAGACCAAAGTGGATTATTTAGACTCAAATGTGTGGAAATACATATATATTCACGTGTACAAAATAAGTACTCGAATAAAGATGTTGAAATTTTTGCAAAAAAATCCATATGACCCATTGTTATGAGTAGCGTACTCATACGACATAGCTTTCGACAATCTTGAAAATTTGAACAAAAATTAACTTGCTCCAAAATCGGTCGAGCTAGCGTGTTGTAAGTTTTCATCGGGTAAACTTGGAAAATTTGTTTTTTCTTTAAATTTTTCTACTTTGACCGCATTTTATTGCAGTATTTTACTAAAAATATATCAAGTATGAGGAATTATTTTGAAAGTACATTCATGTCCAAAAATTTTGAGTGCTCATGCAATGAAATCGGACAAAAATTGACGAAGCTATTCAATTTTTTCTGCTATTAAATAAATTTACCTTGCGAAAAGTTTTTTTTTTTTGTAATTTTTCTACTTTGACCGCATTTCATTGCGTTATTTTACTAGAAACATAGCAAGTATGAGGAATTATTTTAAACACATTCATTTCCAAAAATTTTGAGTAGTCATCTAATAAATTTACGCCGTCAATTCAACCTTGCGACCGCTTCGCAATTATATTGTGTAATAAGTGTGGTAAAATGTGTGATAGGCGCAACAAATTTTGTTACGCCTGCGGTCTATTTGTTGATAAGAAATATCGGTTCGATTTAAGAACAAATAAAGCTGTGGTTGAAGCGTTCAACCTCTTTTTCAGTTGCTCATACGTGGAAAGTGCTTGGTATGAACCCGAATATATTTGTTCGATGTGCTGTACAACATTAAAACAATGGAAAACCGGTAAATGCGATGACCAGCGTCTGCCGTTTGTGACTCCTATGGCTTGGCATTATCAAATATATCACAAGCCGGAGGATTGCTACTTTTGCCAAACAAAAATCACTGGTCACCACTATAAAAGTCGCCACCTCATAGAATATGCCAATGTGTTGACTGTATCGAAACCGATTCCAAGAGGAAAACAAAATCAGCGAACTAAAGACAAAAGTCCAGCTACATTTCCTGATTCAAGCCACAAATCTTCTAATGAGGTAAATGACGAACCGTACCTTCCAACCAAAGCAATAGAAACGGAACGTCATTTCGTGTCAAATCACGATTATTGTGATCTTGTGCGGGATATGGATCTGTCTATAAGACAGACAGAGAATCCGGCCTCCAGATTAAAGCAGTGGAATATAGTAGACAGTAACTTTAAAGTAACGTATGCACGAGACAGAGACCTATCTTCGTTCGAACACATTTTCAAAGCTGATGACACCAATAACAAACTAGTTTATTGCGTTGATGTGGATGAATTGTTTGCTGCACTCGATCACGTGCACTGTCCACAAGATTGGCGATTATTTCTAGATGGTTCTTGCAAAAGTAAGTATTTAAAGTGTTATGAGTGTGAGAGAACTAAATTTGAATACAATTTATCAATTCATTTTCAATTGACTAACATCGTAGGTCTGAAAGCAGTATTGCTGCACAACAGAAATGAATTGCCATCAGTTCCAGTAGCATACGCTACTGATATGAAAGAGACTTATCAAACGATGGAAAAAATTCTACGATTGCTTAAATACAATAAATTTCGCTAGCAGATTGTCTCGGACCTTAAAGTCCTGACAATTCTACTTGGAATGCAAGGTGGCTACACTAAATATCCTTGTCGTGCCAAAAATCATTACAAGTGTAACATATGGCCACCGAGAAAGTTTCAAATTGGCAAAAATAATGTTCTCAATATTGCATTAGTTAAGCCTGATGATATAATTTTGCCGCCATTGCATTTAAAATTGGGGTACATGAAACAGTTTGTTAAACGACTCGAAAAAAACAGCGAGGCTTTTCTACACCTGAAACTTGTATTCCCCAAGTTAAGTGACGCCAAGATTAAAGAAGGTACTTATAAAAATTTCCCAACAAGAATTCTTCAAAAAGAATTCATCCTAATTTATTTTTACATTTTGATCATGAATTACAGGCGTTTTCGTTGGACCGCAGATTCGTAAGATTATGACTGATGATGACTTCATAAAAAAATTTAACCCAGTAGAGAAAAGAGCATGGCTGAGTTTCATTTCTTTGTGCCGAAACTTTCTTGGAATCACGAGAAGTTCAAATTACGTTGAGGTGGTCCATGAATTTTTGGAAGCTTATGGAGAAATGGGATGCAACATGTCTATAAAAATTCACTTTTTGCATTCTCATTTGGAATTTTTCCCGGATAATCTTGGTCAATTCAGCGACGAACAAGGTGAAAGATTTCACCAAGAAATCTCCAACATTGAAAAACGGTTTACAGGAAAGAACCAAGTTAGGATGATAGCTAATTACTGCTGGTCACTCAAACGTGAAACAGATGACTCGTCTTATAAACGCAGAAGATCAAGCAAACATTTTTAGGTATAAAGTTATTTAGCATTTAAATGATTAATTTTTTTTTATTTTCAGTCACAATAAAATTTGAAGTTGAAAGATAATCAAAATGTATGAATTTTTAAATATTATCATCATCTAAAATAATTTAAATAGTAATAACTCTGTCAATTTCTAACCGATTTTCGATTGAAATAGCTTAATCGACGCAGTACTAAATTCACTTTAATAATATTGTCTTTGATAGGTACCTTTCTGAATTAAGACTATCGTAAAATCGTAGTCAAAGTTTCAAAATTAATTTTTTTTTATTAAGTTACGATTTTTTTTCTCTGTAGCTTCGTCAGTTCTCGTTTGATTTTGATGAGTTATACGCCATTAAAATAGTGATTTGTCACCTTTCAAAATATATAAACAACTTTTGAATCGGATGAAAATTCGCAAAGATATTGATGATTGACTAGCGAATGACCTCAAAAACAGTTTTTTGGCCCTAAAATGAGATTTTGGGGGTGTTTCGCAAATTTCAAGTATACAGTTTTTCTTAGTTTTATAAGGCCTAACGCCTAGCTTAGGTCTCTTTCAAAGTTCATTTTCAGTGTTACACAGTGTTATGTAAGAAAAAATCTTCTTGCCTCTTTCAAAAACGCGATATATTCATTAAACAACATTTAAATCTCTTGAAAATGAAAAAAATATCTTTAAATGAAATTTTAATTCAGTTTTCGAACATGAACAATATAACGGGTTGTAAAGATTTTTTAAACGAAATCGACAGTTCAGATAGCGAGGCAAGTGATGACGACGAAAATGCCGAAAGTTTAAGCGAAGATGAAACTCGAAACCGTGTTCTTTGCGTTATATGCTGCCAACGAGAACGGCAACTTTTGTTTGTCCCGTGCAAACATTTTAAAGTTTGCCAACAATGTTTTGGAAATATAAAGCAGCATGCAAATGATCACCATATAAAAACGTTATGTCCAATTTGCCGAGCAGTTATAAGAGACGCCTTTCCAATATACGGTTAGACTTTTCTGTTAATGTTTAATAAAATAAAGATATGGTTACTTAATATTTCACAATTTATTCGATATAACTATTTAAAAGGAAAAATGTGAGTATATCAGGATAGTTTGGCGGGTCTGTGATTACTCTCCTTCGCGCCGATCCCCCAACTGAGGTTGGAAATAAGGCAAATTCAAAATTTTTGTGCTATTTCTCAATTAAAAGTGAAATAAAGCAAATTTTGCCTTATTGCCGTTTGCCTTATAGCACCCCGCCATAAAAAACCCATTAGCAAAAAAAGCCCTCTTCTTGTCCTCAATCCGATAATGGACAAAGACGGTCTGCTACGGGTTAACGGGAGATTGGCGCATGCCACGTTGAGATACAACGAAAGACACCCAATCATTCCCCAACAAAATCGAGGTTCTGCCAGCTATATTTGGAGTTTCTACATTCGCTGCTTCTTCATGCAGAAATACGATTGATGCTCCAAATGGTAAGGCAAGAGTATTACGTACCAAAGCTAAAACCTCTAATTAAACGATGCATTTTCCAATGCAAAGTGTGCACTCTTTATAAGCAACGAACACGCACACAAATAATGGCCGCTCTGCCCCCTGAGCGTTGTAATTTCTCATTACCATTTTCTACCACTGGCGTAGATTTTGCGGGGCCATTCCAAATTAAAGCGTCGGTATTAAGATCCACTACGCTTCTCAAAGGTTACGTAGCTGTATTTGTATGTTTTGCCACAAAGGCAAATCATCTCGAGTTGAGCTCTGACCTCACAACCGAAGCTTTTCGAGCAGCGTTTGCTCGCTTCGTCGGCAGACGAGGTTTCCCCTCCAAAATGATGAGTGACAAATGGAAACTGAACGCGACTTCGTTAAATTTCTTAACGAATGCTCCACAGACATTGTCCAAAAATATGCTCCTCAAGGCATCAATTGGCAATATATACCACCCGGAGCCCCACACATGGGAGGCTTGTGGGAATGCGCAGTAAAAAGCTTTAAAATCCATCTAAAGAAAATCGCTGCATCCCACAAGTTCACATTTGAAGAATTCACGACGATATTGGTGCGAATTGAAGCGGTTCTCAACTCGAGACCTTTGTCCGGACTATCACAGGACCCGGCTGACTTTACAGCGCTTACTCCAGGTCACTTCATTCGAGGTGCACCGCTATTGGCCATTCCCGAGCCTAACGCTGAAGACCTCTCTCTACTTAACCGCTGGGAGAAAGTCAAAGCGCTTCACCATGAATTCAGCCATAGATGGAAAGAGGAATATCTCTAAAATCTTCAAAAAAGAGGTTTCGCTCCCGCCCACCGAGTGGAGACTGGGACGAATCGAAAGAGTTCACCACGGGAATGATAACCATGTACGCGTCGTGGAGATCCGCACGCAAAATGGGGTTGTCACGCGCCCTTAAGTTAAACTGTGCTTCATTCCATCAGCGCAGCCTTCGCGCGACTCACAGTAAAGAAGAAAACAAAAATAAATCATATACCATCCCTGTATATTATGGATTTAAACATCTCGCTTTAAATGCTATCCCCAAGTACTTCTCGTTTCTTTGTTTGTTATTCTACTTTTAGACCGAAAATCATAATGGCGACACGAAAGGCATGCCCTCTAGCTCCGACCGCAGAGACAGACAAGTGTCTGCAATGCAGACTCTGCCATCGTCCAGCCTTCAAGGCAATGAAGCCACCGCAACGGTCAGCCGTAGCCCGGGCGCAAGGGTATTGCGTCAACTGCCTCGCACTCGCCCACACCACCGGTGAATGCGATTCGTCCGGCAGCTGCAAGCTTTGCGGGCTCGCACACCACACGCTGTTGCACATGGCAGCAGCCAGTACTGGGCGCCTAAAAGCGCGAAAACGGCCATCCGACCAGCGCGCAAGGGTACAGAAGCGCAAACCAGCTGCGCGCGCAGTCCACGAAAAGCGCAGGCGACGCCCGAAGCAGGGCAAACGAGTGCCCCAACAGCCACCTAAGAAGGAAGCCACTATCGCGCGCACTGCTGACGGCCTACAAACCCGGAGATATCGGGGACAAAGCACCACCCGTGTGCTAGGCAACTCCATCCGCGCCCTGAAAGAGCTGCAGGAGGCACTGACGAGCGCATCCCTGCAGGGCGGGGACGATGTTTAAGCCGCCGCTTAAACAATTAGGCGGCCGTGCGCATAAGAAGCCAACCGGCCGTGAGTTCAAGCCGTTCGGCTTTCGGAGTAGCCCGAACACGAAGGCGCACAGCCGCCCATCCCAACGGCAGCCCGCCACCGGCATCGATTTGGTTGG
This sequence comes from Philophylla caesio, assembly GCA_963971545.1. NCBI lineage: Eukaryota > Metazoa > Arthropoda > Insecta > Diptera > Tephritidae > Philophylla > Philophylla caesio. Next base: position 82,890,700 of record OZ020607.1, read on the forward strand.
GCCAGTTAACAAACTACACCCGGAAACCGCGCACGCGACTGCACACCAAACTTGTTAGTAAATACAAATATCTACATACATATGTATATTGTAATTTGCACTGTGTTGGAAGTTGAATTATTTAATGAAAATTGTTAGCAAATTCGAATCCAAGTGTTGAATCATTTAGTTGGAAAGTGAAGAAAGTGGTGAGTGCGAAAAGAGACCAAAGTGGATTATTTAGACTCAAATGTGTGGAAATACATATATATTCACGTGTACAAAATAAGTACTCGAATAAAGATGTTGAAATTTTTGCAAAAAAATCCATATGACCCATTGTTATGAGTAGCGTACTCATACGACATAGCTTTCGACAATCTTGAAAATTTGAACAAAAATTAACTTGCTCCAAAATCGGTCGAGCTAGCGTGTTGTAAGTTTTCATCGGGTAAACTTGGAAAATTTGTTTTTTCTTTAAATTTTTCTACTTTGACCGCATTTTATTGCAGTATTTTACTAAAAATATATCAAGTATGAGGAATTATTTTGAAAGTACATTCATGTCCAAAAATTTTGAGTGCTCATGCAATGAAATCGGACAAAAATTGACGAAGCTATTCAATTTTTTCTGCTAATAAATAAATTTACCTTGCGAAAAGTTTTTTTTTTTTTGTAATTTTTCTACTTTGACCGCATTTCATTGCGTTATTTTACTAGAAACATAGCAAGTATGAGGAATTATTTTAAACACATTCATTTCCAAAAATTTTGAGTAGTCATCTAATAAATTTACGCCGTCAATTCAACCTTGCGACCGCTTCGCAATTATATTGTGTAATAAGTGTGGTAAAATGTGTGATAGGCGCAACAAATTTTGTTACGCCTGCGGTCTATTTGTTGATAAGAAATATCGGTTGGATTTAAGAACAAATAAAGCTGTGGTTGAAGCGTTCAACCTCTTTTTCAGTTGTTCATACGTGGAAAGTGCTTGGTATGAACCCGAATATATTTGTTCGATGTGCTGTACAACATTAAAACAATGGAAAACCGGTAAATGCGATGACCAGCGTCTGCCGTTTTTGACTCCTATGGCTTGGCATTATCAAATATATCACAAGCCGGAGGATTGCTACTTTTGCCAAACAAAAATCACTGGTCACCACTATAAAAGTCGCCACCTCATAGAATATGCCAATGTGTTGACTGTATCGAAACCGATTCCAAGAGGAAAACAACATCAGCGAACTAAAGACAAAAATCCAGCTACATTTCCTGATTTAAGCCACAAATCTTCTAATGAGGTAAATGACGAACCGTACCTTCCTACCAAAGCAATAGAAACGGAACGTTATTTCGTGTCAAATCACGATTATTGTGATCTTGTGCGGGATATGGATCTGTCTATAAGACAGACAGAGATTCTGGCCTCCAGATTAAAGCAGTGGAATATAGTAGACAGTAACTTTAAAGTAACGTATGCACGAGACAGAGACCTATCTTCGTTCGAACACATTTTCAAAGCTGATGACACCAATCACAAACTAGTTTATTGCGTTGATGTGGATGAATTGTTTGCTGCACTCGATCACGTGCACTGTCCACAAGATTGGCGATTATTACTAGACGGTTCTTGCAAAAGTAAGTATTTAATGTGTTATGAGTGTGAGAGAACTAAATTTGAATACAATTTATCAATTCATTTTCAATTGACTAACATCGTAGGTCTGAAAGCAGTATTGCTGCACAACAGAAATGAATTGCCATCAGTTCCAGTGGCATACGCTACTGATATGAAAGAGACTTATCAAACGATGGAAAAAATTCTACGATTGCTTAAATACAATAAATTTCGCTGGCAGATTGTCTCGGACCTTAAAGTCCTGACAATTCTACTTGGAATGCAAGGTGGCTACACTAAATATCCTTGTTACTTTTGTGAATGGGACAGTCGTGTCAAAAATCATTACAAGTGTAACATATGGCCACCGAGAAAGTTTCAAATTGGCAAAAATAATGTTCTCAATATTGCATTAGTTAAGCCTGATGATATAATTTTGCCGCCATTGCATTTAAAATTGGGGTACATGAAACAGTTTGTTAAACGACTCGAAAAAAACAGCGAGGCTTTTCTACACCTGAAACTTGTATTCCCCAAGTTGAGTGACGCCAAGATTAAAGAAGGTACTTATAAAAATTTCCCAACAAGAATTCTTCAAAAAGAATTCATCCTAATTTATTTTTACATTTTGATCATGAATTACAGGCGTTTTCGTTGGACCGCAGATTCGTAAGATTATGACTGATGATGACTTCATAAAAAAATTTAACCCAGTAGAGAAAAGAGCATGGCTGAGTTTCATTTCTTTGTGCCGAAACTTTCTTGGAATCACGAGAAGTTCAAATTACGTTGAGGTGGTCCATGAATTTTTGGAAGCTTATGGAGAAATGGGATGCAACATGTCTATAAAAATTCACTTTTTGCATTCTCATTTGGAATTTTTCCCGGATAATCTTGGTCAATTCAGCGACGAACAAGGTGAAAGATTTCACCAAGAAATCTCCAACATTGAAAAACGGTTTACAGGAAAGAACCAAGTTAGGATGATAGCTAATTACTGCTGGTCACTCAAACGTGAAACAGATGACTCGTCTTATAAACGCAGAAGATCAAGCAAACATTTTTAGGTATAAAGTTATTTAGCATTTAAATGATTAATTTTTTTTTATTTTCAGTCACAATAAAATTTGAAGTTGAAAGATAATCAAAATGTATGAATTTTTAAATATTATCATCATCTAAAATAATTTAAATAGTAATAACTCTGTCAATTTCTAACCGATTTTCGATTGAAATAGCTTAATCGACGCAGTACTAAATTCACTTTAATAATATTGTCTTTGATAGGTACCTTTCTGAATTAAGACTATCGTAAAATCGTAGTCAAAGTTTCAAAATTAATTTTTTTTTATTATTAATTTTTTTTCTCTGTAGCTTCGTCAGTTCTCGTTTGATTTTGATGAGTTATACGCCATTAAAATAGTGATTTGTCACCTTTCAAAATATATAAACAACTTTTGAATCGGATGAAAATTCGCAAAGATATTGATGATTGACTAGCGAATGACCTCAAAAACAGTTTTTTGGCCCTAAAATGAGATTTTGGGGGTGTTTCGCAAATTTCAAGTATACAGTTTTTCTTAGTTTTATAAGGCCTAACGCCTAGCTTAGGTCTCTTTCAAAGTTCATTTTCAGTGTTACACAGTGTTATGTAAGAAAAAATCTTCTTGCCTCTTTCAAAAACGCGATATATTCATTAAACAACATTTAAATCTCTTGAAAATGAAAAAAATATCTTTAAATGAAATTTTAATTCAGTTTTCGAACATGAACAATATAACGGGTTGTAAAGATTTTTTAAACGAAATCGACAGTTCAGATAGCGAGGCAAGTGATGACGACGAAAATGCCGAAAGTTTAAGCGAAGATGAAACTCGAAACCGTGTTCTTTGCGTTATATGCTGCCAACGAGAACGGCAACTTTTGTTTGCCCCGTGCAAACATTTTAAAGTTTGCCAACAATGTTTTGGAAATATAAAGCAGCATGCAAATGATCACCATATAAAAACGTTATGTCCAATTTGCCGAGCAGTTATAAGAGACGCCTTTCCAATATACGGTTAGACTTTTCTGTTAATGTTTAATAAAATAAAGATATGGAAAAATGTGAGTATATCAGGATAGTTTGGCGGGTCTGTGATTAATCTACTTCGCGCCACGCCGTCCGCGCCGCGCCGCACGCGCTGTGCCGTCCTCGCGCCGATCCCCCAATTGAGGTTGGAAATAAGGCAAATTCAAAATTTTTGTGCTATTTCTCAATTAAAAGTGAAATAAAGCAAATTTTGCCTTATTGCCGTTTGCCTTATAGCACCCCGCCATAAAAAACCCATTAGCAAAAAAAGCCCTCTTCTTGTCCTCAATCCGATAATGGACAAAGACGGTCTGCTACGGGTTAACGGGAGATTGGCGCATGCCACGTTGAGATACAACGAAAGACACCCAATCATTCCCCAACAAAATCGAGGTTCTGCCAGCTATATTTGGAGTTTCTACATTCGCTGCTTCTTCATGCAGAAATACGATTGATGCTCCAAATGGTAAGGCAAGAGTATTACGTACCAAAGCTAAAACCTCTAATTAAACGATGCATTTTCCAATGCAAAGTGTGCACTCTTTATAAGCAACGAACACGCACACAAATAATGGCCGCTCTGCCCCCTGAGCGTTGTAATTTATCATTACCATTTTCTACCACTGGCGTAGATTTTGCGGGGCCATTCCAAATTAAAGCGTCGGTATTAAGATCCACTACGCTTCTCAAAGGTTACGTAGCTGTATTCGTATGTTTTGCCACAAAGGCAAATCATCTCGAGTTGAGCTCTGACCTCACAACCGAAGCTTTTCGAGCAGTGTTTGCTCGCTTCGTCGGCAGACGAGGTTTCCCCTCCAAAATGATGAGTGACAATGGAAAAACGTTCATTGGCGCTCAACGCGCAACTGAACGCGACTTCGTTAAATTTCTTAACGAATGCTCCACAGACATTGTCCAAAAATATGCTCCTCAAGGCATCAATTGGCAATATATACCACCCGGAGCCCCACACATGGGAGGCTTGTGGGAATGCGCAGTAAAAAGCTTTAAAATCCATCTAAAGAAAATCGCTGCATCCCACAAGTTCACATTTGAAGAATTCACGACGATATTGGTGCGAATTGAAGCGGTTCTCAACTCGAGACCTTTGTCCGGACTATCACAGGACCCGGCTGACTTTACAGCGCTTACTCCAGGTCACTTCATTCGAGGTGCACCGCTATTGGCCATTCCCGAGCCTAACGCTGAAGACCTCTCTCTACTTAACCGCTGGGAGAAAGTCAAAGCGCTTCACCATGAATTCAGCCATAGATGGAAAGAGGAATATCTCTAAAATCTTCAAAAAAGAGGTTTCGCTCCCGCCCACCGAGTGGAGACTGGGACGAATCGAAAGAATTCACCACGGGCCTGATAACCATGTACGCGTCGTGGAGATCCGCACGCAAAATGGGGTTGTCACGCGCCCTTAAGTTAAACTGTGCTTCATTCCATCAGCGCAGCCTTCGCGCGACTCACAGTAAAGAAGAAAACAAAAATAAATCATATACCATCCCTGTATATTATGGATTTAAACATCTCGCTTTAAATGCTATCCCCAAGTACTTCTCGTTTCTTTGTTTGTTCTTCTACTTTTGGACCGAAAATCATAATGGCGACACGAAAGGCATGCCCTCTAGCTCCGACCGCAGAGACAGACAAGTGTCTGCAATGCAGACTCTGCCATCGTTACCACGCCATTCGGACCTGTCCAGCCTTCAAGGCAATGAAGCCACCGCAACGGTCAGCCGTAGCCCGGGCGCAAGGGTATTGCGTCAACTGCCTCGCACTCGCCCACACCACCGGTGAATGCGATTCGTCCGGCAGCTGCAAGCTTTGCGGGCTCGCACACCACACGCTGTTGCACATGGCAGCAGCCAGTACTGGGCGCCTAAAAGCGCGAAAACGGCCATCCGACCAGCGCGCAAGGGTACAGAAGCGCAAACCAGCTGCGCGCGCAGTCCACGAAAAGCGCAGGCAACGCCCGAAGCAGGGCAAACGAGTGCCCCAACAGCCACCTTAGAAGGAAGCCACTATCGCGCGCACTGCTGACGGCCTACAAACCCGGAGATATCGGGGACAAAGCACCACCCGTGTGCTAGGCAACTCCATCCGTGCCCTGAAAGAGCTGCAGGAGGCACTGACGAGCGCATCCCTGCAGGGCGGGGACGATGTTTAAGCCGCCGCTTAAACAATTAGGAGGCCGTGCGCATAAGAAGCCAACCGGCCGTGAGTTCAAGCCGTTCGGCTTTCGGAGTAGCCCGAACACGAAGGCGCACAGCCGCCCATCCCAACGGCAGCCCGCCACCGGCATCGATTTGGTTGGGCCAGTTAACAAACTACACCCGGAAACCGCGCACGCGACTGCACACCAAACTTGTTAGTAAATACAAATATCTACATACATATGTATATTGTAATTTGCACTGTGTTGGAAGTTGAATTATTTAATGAAAATTGTTAGCAAATTCGAATCCAAGTGTTGAATCATTTAGTTGGAAAGTGAAGAAAGTGGTGAGTGCGAAAAGAGACCAAAGTGGATTATTTAGACTCAAATGTGTGGAAATACATATATATTCACGTGTACAAAATAAGTACTCGAATAAAGATGTTGAAATTTTTGCAAAAAAATCCATATGACCCATTGTTATGAGTAGCGTACTCATACGACATAGCTTTCGACAATCTTGAAAATTTGAACAAAAATTAACTTGCTCCAAAATCGGTCGAGCTAGCGTGTTGTAAGTTTTCATCGGGTAAACTTGGAAAATTTGTTTTTTCTTTAAATTTTTCTACTTTGACCGCATTTTATTGCAGTATTTTACTAAAAATATATCAAGTATGAGGAATTATTTTGAAAGTACATTCATGTCCAAAAATTTTGAGTGCTCATGCAATGAAATCGGACAAAAATTGACGAAGCTATTCAATTTTTTCTGCTAATAAATAAATTTACCTTGCGAAAAGTTTTTTTTTTTTTGTAATTTTTCTACTTTGACCGCATTTCATTGCGTTATTTTACTAGAAACATAGCAAGTATGAGGAATTATTTTAAACACATTCATTTCCAAAAATTTTGAGTAGTCATCTAATAAATTTACGCCGTCAATTCAACCTTGCGACCGCTTCGCAATTATATTGTGTAATAAGTGTGGTAAAATGTGTGATAGGCGCAACAAATTTTGTTACGCCTGCGGTCTATTTGTTGATAAGAAATATCGGTTCGATTTAAGAACAAATAAAGCTGTGGTTGAAGCGTTCAACCTCTTTTTCAGTTGTTCATACGTGGAAAGTGCTTGGTATGAACCCGAATATATTTGTTCGATGTGCTGTACAACATTAAAACAATGGAAAACCGGTAAATGCGATGACCAGCGTCTGCCGTTTGTGACTCCTATGGCTTGGCATTATCAAATATATCACAAGCCGGAGGATTGCTACTTTTGCCAAACAAAAATCACTGGTCACCACTATAAAAGTCGCCACCTCATAGAATATGCCAATGTGTTGACTGTATCGAAACCGATTCCAAGAGGAAAACAACATCAGCGAACTAAAGACAAAAATCCAGCTACATTTCCTGATTTAAGCCACAAATCTTCTAATGAGGTAAATGACGAACCGTACCTTCCTACCAAAGCAATAGAAACGGAACGTTATTTCGTGTCAAATCACGATTATTGTGATCTTGTGCGGGATATGGATCTTTCTATAAGACAGACAGAGATTCTGGCCTCCAGATTAAAGCAGTGGAATATAGTAGACAGTAACTTTAAAGTAACGTATGCACGAGACAGAGACCTATCTTCGTTCGAACACATTTTCAAAGCTGATGACACCAATCACAAACTAGTTTATTGCGTTGATGTGGATGAATTGTTTGCTGCACTCGATCACGTGCACTGTCCACAAGATTGGCGATTATTACTAGACGGTTCTTGCAAAAGTAAGTATTTAATGTGTTATGAGTGTGAGAGAACTAAATTTGAATACAATTTATCAATTCATTTTCAATTGACTAACATCGTAGGTCTGAAAGCAGTATTGCTGCACAACAGAAATGAATTGCCATCAGTTCCAGTGGCATACGCTACTGATATGAAAGAGACTTATCAAACGATGGAAAAAATTCTACGATTGCTTAAATACAATAAATTTCGCTGGCAGATTGTCTCGGACCTTAAAGTCCTGACAATTCTACTTGGAATGCAAGGTGGCTACACTAAATATCCTTGTTACTTTTGTGAATGGGACAGTCGTGCCAAAAATCATTACAAGTGTAACATGTGGCCACCGAGAAAGTTTCAAATTGGCAAAAATAATGTTCTCAATATTGCATTAGTTAAGCCTGATGATATAATTTTGCCGCCATTGCATTTAAAATTGGGGTACATGAAACAGTTTGTTAAACGACTCGAAAAAAACAGCGAGGCTTTTCTACACCTGAAACTTGTATTCCCCAAGTTGAGTGACGCCAAGATTAAAGAAGGTACTTATAAAAATTTCCCAACAAGAATTCTTCAAAAAGAATTCATCCTAATTTATTTTTACATTTTGATCATGAATTACAGGCGTTTTCGTTGGACCGCAGATTCGTAAGATTATGACTGATGATGACTTCATAAAAAAATTTAATCCAGTAGAGAAAAGAGCATGGCTGAGTTTCATTTCTTTGTGCCGAAACTTTCTTGGAATCACGAGAAGTTCAAATTACGTTGAGGTGGTCCATGAATTTTTGGAAGCTTATGGAGAAATGGGATGCAACATGTCTATAAAAATTCACTTTTTGCATTCTCATTTGGAATTTTTCCCGGATAATCTTGGTCAATTCAGCGACGAACAAGGTGAAAGATTTCACCAAGAAATCTCCAACATTGAAAAACGGTTTACAGGAAAGAACCAAGTTAGGATGATAGCTAATTACTGCTGGTCACTCAAACGTGAAACAGATGACTCGTCTTATAAACGCAGAAGATCAAGCAAACATTTTTAGGTATAAAGTTATTTAGCATTTAAATGATTAATTTTTTTTTATTTTCAGTCACAATAAAATTTGAAGTTGAAAGATAATCAAAATGTATGAATTTTTAAATATTATCATCATCTAAAATAATTTAAATAGTAATAACTCTGTCAATTTCTAACCGATTTTCGATTGAAATAGCTTAATCGACGCAGTACTAAATTCACTTTAATAATATTGTCTTTGATAGGTACCTTTCTGAATTAAGACTATCGTAAAATCGTAGTCAAAGTTTCAAAATTAATTTTTTTTTATTAAGTTACGATTTTTTTTCTCTGTAGCTTCGTCAGTTCTCGTTTGATTTTGATGAGTTATACGCCATTAAAATAGTGATTTGTCACCTTTCAAAATATATAAACAACTATTGAATCGGATGAAAATTCGCAAAGATATTGATGATTGACTAGCGAATGACCTCAAAAACAGTTTTTTGGCCCTAAAATGAGATTTTGGGGGTGTTTCGCAAATTTCAAGTATACAATTTTTCTTAGTTTTATAAGGCCTAACGCCTATGCTAGGTCTCTTTCAAAGTTCATTTTCAGTGTTACACAGTGTTATGTAAGAAAAAATCTTCTTGCCTCTTTCAACAACGCGATATATTCATTAAACAACATTTAAATCTCTTGAAAATGAAAATAATTTCTTTAAATGAAATTTTAATTCAGTTTTCGAACATGAACAATATAACGGGTTGTAAAGATTTTTTAAACGAAATCGACAGTTCAGATAGCGAGGCAAGTGATGACGACGAAAATGCCGAAAGTTTAAGCGAAGATGAAACTCGAAACCGTGTTCTTTGCGTTATATGCTGCCAACGAGAACGGCAACTTTTGTTTGTCCCGTGCAAACATTTTAAAGTTTGCCAACAATGTTTTGGAAATATAAAGCAGCATGCAAATGATCACCATATAAAAACGTTATGTCCAATTTGCCGAGCAGTTATAAGAGACGCCTTTCCAATATACGGTTAGACTTTTCTGTTAATGTTTAATAAAATAAAGATATGGAAAAATGTGAGTATATCAGGATAGTTTGGCGGGTCTGTGATTAATCTACTTCGCGCCACGCCGTCCGCGCCGCGCCGCACGCGCTGTGCCGTCCTCGCGCCGATCCCCCAATTGAGGTTGGAAATAAGGCAAATTCAAAATTTTTGTGCTATTTCTCAATTAAAAGTGAAATAAAGCAAATTTTGCCTTATTGCCGTTTGCCTTATAGCACCCCGCCATAAAAAACCCATTAGCAAAAAAAGCCCTCTTCTTGTCCTCAATCCGATAATGGACAAAGACGGTCTGCTACGGGTTAACGGGAGATTGGCGCATGCCACGTTGAGATACAACGAAAGACACCCAATCATTCTCCCAACAAAATCGAGGTTCTGCCAGCTATATTTGGAGTTTCTACATTCGCTGCTTCTTCATGCAGAAATACGATTGATGCTCCAAATGGTAAGGCAAGAGTATTACGTACCAAAGCTAAAACCTCTAATTAAACGATGCATTTTCCAATGCAAAGTGTGCACTCTTTATAAGCAACGAACACGCACACAAATAATGGCCGCTCTGCCCCCTGAGCGTTGTAATTTATCATTACCATTTTCTACCACTGGCGTAGATTTTGCGGGGCCATTCCAAATTAAAGCGTCGGTATTAAGATCCACTACGCTTCTCAAAGGTTACGTAGCTGTATTCGTATGTTTTGCCACAAAGGCAAATCATCTCGAGTTGAGCTCTGACCTCACAACCGAAGCTTTTCGAGCAGTGTTTGCTCGCTTCGTCGGCAGACGAGGTTTCCCCTCCAAAATGATGAGTGACAATGGAAAAACGTTCATTGGCGCTCAACGCGCAACTGAACGCGACTTCGTTAAATTTCTTAACGAATGCTCCACAGACATTGTCCAAAAATATGCTCCTCAAGGCATCAATTGGCAATATATACCACCCGGAGCCCCACACATGGGAGGCTTGTGGGAATGCGCAGTAAAAAGCTTTAAAATCCATCTAAAGAAAATCGCTGCATCCCACAAGTTCACATTTGAAGAATTCACGACGATATTGGTGCGAATTGAAGCGGTTCTCAACTCGAGACCTTTGTCCGGACTATCACAGGACCCGGCTGACTTTACAGCGCTTACTCCAGGTCACTTCATTCGAGGTGCACCGCTATTGGCCATTCCCGAGCCTAACGCTGAAGACCTCTCTCTACTTAACCGCTGGGAGAAAGTCAAAGCGCTTCACCATGAATTCAGCCATAGATGGAAAGAGGAATATCTCTAAAATCTTCAAAAAAGAGGTTTCGCTCCCGCCCACCGAGTGGAGACTGGGACGAATCGAAAGAGTTCACCACGGGCCTGATAACCATGTACGCGTCGTGGAGATCCGCACGCAAAATGGGGTTGTCACGCGCCCTTAAGTTAAACTGTGCTTCATTCCATCAGCGCAGCCTTCGCGCGACTCACAGTAAAGAAGAAAACAAAAATAAATCATATACCATCCCTGTATATTATGGATTTAAACATCTCGCTTTAAATGCTATCCCCAAGTACTTCTCGTTTCTTTGTTTGTTCTTCTACTTTTAGACCGAAAATCATAATGGCGACACGAAAGGCATGCCCTCTAGCTCCAACCGCAGAGACAGACAAGTGTCTGCAATGCAGACTCTGCCATCGTTACCACGCCATTCGGACCTGTCCAGCCTTCAAGGCAATGAAGCCACCGCAACGGTCAGCCGTAGCCCGGGCGCAAGGGTATTGCGTCAACTGCCTCGCACTCGCCCACACCACCGGTGAATGCGATTCGTCCGGCAGCTGCAAGCTTTGCGGGCTCGCACACCACACGCTGTTGCACATGGCAGCAGCCAGTACTGGGCGCCTAAAAGCGCGAAAACGGCCATCCGACCAGCGCGCAAGGGTACAGAAGCGCAAACCAGCTGCGCGCGCAGTCCACGAAAAGCGCAGGCAACGCCCGAAGCAGGGCAAACGAGTGCCCCAACAGCCACCTTAGAAGGAAGCCACTATCGCGCGCACTGCTGACGGCCTACAAACCCGGAGATATCGGGGACAAAGCACCACCCGTGTGCTAGGCAACTCCATCCGTGCCCTGAAAGAGCTGCAGGAGGCACTGACGAGCGCATCCCTGCAGGGCGGGGACGATGTTTAATCCGCCGCTTAAACAATTAGGCGGCCGTGCGCGTAAGAAGCCAACCGGCCGTGAGTTCAAGCCGTTCGGCTTTCGGAGTAGCCCGAACAAGAAGGCGCACAGCCGCCCATCCCAACGGCAGCCCGCCACCGGCATCGATTTGGTTGGGCCAGTTAACAAACTACACCCGGAAACCGCGCACGCGACTGCACACCAAACTTGTTAGTAAATACAAATATCTACATACATATGTATATTGTAATTTGCACTGTGTTGGAAGTTGAATTATTTAATGAAAATTGTTAGCAAATTCGAATCCAAGTGTTGAATCATTTAGTTGGAAAGTGAAGAAAGTGGTGAGTGCGAAAAGAGACCAAAGTGGATTATTTAGACTCAAATGTGTGGAAATACATATATATTCACGTGTACAAAATAAGTACTCGAATAAAGATGTTGAAATTTTTGCAAAAAAATCCATATGACCCATTGTTATGAGTAGCGTACTCATACGACATAGCTTTCGACAATCTTGAAAATTTGAACAAAAATTAACTTGCTCCAAAATCGGTCGAGCTAGCGTGTTGTAAGTTTTCATCGGGTAAACTTGGAAAATTTGTTTTTTCTTTAAATTTTTCTACTTTGACCGCATTTTATTGCAGTATTTTACTAAAAATATATCAAGTATGAGGAATTATTTTGAAAGTACATTCATGTCCAAAAATTTTGAGTGCTCATGCAATGAAATCGGACAAAAATTGACGAAGCTATTCAATTTTTTCTGCTATTAAATAAATTTACCTTGCGAAAATTTTTTTTTTTTTTGTAATTTTTCTACTTTGACCGCATTTCATTGCGTTATTTTACTAGAAACATAGCAAGTATGAGGAATTATTTTAAACACATTCATTTCCAAAAATTTTGAGTAGTCATCTAATAAATTTACGCCTTCAATTCAACCTTGCGACCGCTTCGCAATTATATTGTGTAATAAGTGTGGTAAAATGTGTGATAGGCGCAACAAATTTTGTTACGCCTGCGGTCTATTTGTTGATAAGAAATATCGGTTCGATTTAAGAACAAATAAAGCTGTGGTTGAAGCGTTCAACCTCTTTTTCAGTTGCTCATACGTGGAAAGTGCTTGGTATGAACCCGAATATATTTGTTCGATGTGCTGTACAACATTAAAACAATGGAAAACCGGTAAATGCGATGACCAGCGTCTGCATTATCAAATATATCACAAGCCGGAGGATTGCTACTTTTGCCAAACAAAAATCACTGGTCACCACTATAAAAGTCGCCACCTCATAGAATATGCCAATGTGTTGACTGTATCGAAACCGATTCCAAGAGGAAAACAAAATCAGCGAACTAAAGACAAAAATCCAGCTACATTTCCTGAATCAAGCCACAAATCTTCTAATGAGGTAAATGACGAACCGTACCTTCCAACCAAAGCAATAGAAACGGAACGTTATTTCGTGTCAAATCACGATTATTGTGATCTTGTGCGGGATATGGATCTGTCTATAAGACAGACAGAGATTCTGGCCTCCAGATTAAAGCAGTGGAATATAGTAGACAGTAACTTTAAAGTAACGTATGCACGAGACAGAGACCTATCTTCGTTCGAACACATTTTCAAAGCTGATGACACCAATAACAAACTAGTTTATTGCGTTGATGTGGATGAATTGTTTGCTGCACTCGATCACGTGCACTGTCCACAAGATTGGCGATTATTTCTAGACGGTTCTTGCAAAAGTAAGTATTTAATGTGTTATGAGTGTGAGAGAACTAAATTTGAATACAATTTATCAATTCATTTTCAATTGACTAACATCGTAGGTCTGAAAGCAGTATTGCTGCACAACAGAAATGAATTGTCATCAGTTCCAGTGGCATACGCTACTGATATGAAAGAGACTTATCAAACGATGGAAAAAATTCTACGATTGCTTAAATACAATAAATTTCGCTGGCAGATTGTCTCGGACCTTAAAGTCCTGACAATTCTACTTGGAATGCAAGGTGGCTACACTAAATATCCTTGTTACTTTTGTGAATGGGACAGTCGTGCCAAAAATCATTACAAGTGTAACATATGGCCACCGAGAAAGTTTCAAATTGGCAAAAATAAAAAACAGCGAGGCTTTTCTACACCTGAAACTTGTATTCCCTAAGTTGAGTGACGCCAAGATTAAAGAAGGTATTTATAAAAATTTCCCAACAAGAATTCTTCAAAAAGAATTCATCCTAATTTATTTTTACATTTTGATCATGAATTACAGGCGTTTTCGTTGGACCGCAGATTCGTAAGATTATGACTGATGATGACTTCATAAAAAAATTTAACCCAGTAGAGAAAAGAGCATGGCTGAGTTTCATTTCTTTGTGCCGAAACTTTCTTGGAATCACGAGAAGTTCAAATTACGTTGAGGTGGTCCATGAATTTTTGGAAGCTTATGGAGAAATGGGATGCAACATGTCTATAAAAATTCACTTTTTGCATTCTCATTTGGAATTTTTCCCGGATAATCTTGGTCAATTCAGCGACGAACAAGGTGAAAGATTTCACCAAGAAATCTCCAACATTGAAAAACGGTTTACAGGAAAGAACCAAGTTAGGATGATAGCTAATTACTGCTGGTCACTCAAACGTGAAACAGATGACTCGTCTTATAAACGCAGAAGATCAAGCAAACATTTTTAGCTATAAAGTTATTTAGCATTTAAATGATTAATTGTTTTTTATTTTCAGTCACAATAAAATTTGAAGTTGAAAGATAATCAATATGTATGAATTTTTAAATATGATCATCATCTAAAATAATTTAAATAGTAATAACTCTGTCAATTTCCAACCGATTTTCGATTGAAATAGCTTAATCGACGCAGTACTAAATTCACTTTAATAATTATGTCTTTGATAGGTACCTTTCTGAATTAAGACTATCGTAAAATCGTAGTCAAAGTTTCAAAATTAATTTTTTTTTATTAAGTTACGATTTTTTTTCTCTGTAGCTTCGTCAGTTCTCGTTTGATTTTGATGAGTTATACGCCATTAAAATAGTGATTTGTCACCTTTCAAAATATATAAACAACTTTTGAATCGGATGAAAATTCGCAAAGATATTGATGATTGACTAGCGAATGACCTCAAAAACAGTTTTTTGGCCCTAAAATGAGATTTTGGGGGTGTTTCGCAAATTTCAAGTATACAGTTTTTCTTAGTTTTATAAGGCCTAACGCCTAGGCTAGGTCTCTTTCAAAGTTCGTTTTCAGTGTTACACAGTGTTATGTAAGAAAAAATCTTCTTGCCTCTTTCAAAAACGCGATATATTCATTAAACAACATTTAAATCTCTTGAAAATGAAAATAATTTCTTTAAATGAAATTTTAATTCAGTTTTCGAACATGAACAATATAACGGGTTGTAAAGATTTTTTAAACGAAATCGACAGTTTAGATAGCGAGGCAAGTGATGACGACGAAAATGCCTTTCCAATATACGGTTAGACTTTTCTGTTAATGTTTAATAAAATAAAGATATGGAAAAATGTGAGTATATCAGGATAGTTTGGCGGGTCTGTGATTAATCTACTTCGCGCCACGCCGTCCGCGCCGCGCCGCACGCGCTGTGCCGTCCTCGCGCCGATCCCCCAACTGAGGTTGGAAATAAGGCAAATTCAAAATTTTTGTGCTATTTCTCAATTAAAAGTGAAATAAAGCAAATTTTGCCTTATTGCCGTTTGCCTTATAGCACCCCGCCATAAAAAACCCATTAGCAAAAAAAGCCCTCTTCTTGTCCTCAATCCGATAATGGACAAAGACGGTCTGCTACGGGTTAACGGGAGATTGGCGCATGCCACGTTGAGATACAACGAAAGACACCCAATCATTCTCCCAACAAAATCGAGGTTCTGCCAGCTATATTTGGAGTTTCTACATTCGCTGCTTCTTCATGCAGAAATACGATTGATGCTCCAAATGGTAAGGCAAGAGTATTACGTACCAAAGCTAAAACCTCTAATTAATCGACGCATTTTCCAATGCAAAGTGTGCACTCTTTATAAGCAACGAACACGCACACAAATAATGGCCGCTCTGCCCCCTGAGCGTTGTAATTTATCATTACCATTTTCTACCACTGGCGTAGATTTTGCGGGGCCATTCCAAATTAAAGCGTCGGTATTAAGATCCACTACGCTTCTCAAAGGTTACGTAGCTGTATTCGTATGTTTTGCCACAAAGGCAAATCATCTCGAGTTGAGCTCTGACCTCACAACCGCAGCTTTTCGAGCAGCGTTTGCTCGCTTCGTCGGCAGACGAGGTTTCCCCTCCAAAATGATGAGTGACAATGGAAAAACGTTCATTGGCACTCAACGCGCAACTGAACGCGACTTCGTTAAATTTCTTAACGAATGCTCCACAGACATTGTCCAAAAATATGCTCCTCAAGGCATCAATTGGCAATATATACCACCCGGAGCCCCACACATGGGAGGCTTGTGGGAATGCGCAGTAAAAAGCTTTGAAATCCATCTAAAGAAAATCGCTGCATCCCACAAGTTCACATTTGAAGAATTCACGACGATATTGGTGCGAATTGAAGCGGTTCTCAACTCGAGACCTTTGTCCGCACTATCACAGGACCCGGCTGACTTTACAGCGCTTACTCCAGGTCACTTCATTCGAGGTGCACCGCTATTGGCCATTCCCGAGCCTAACGCTGAAGACCTCTCTCTACTTAACCGCTGGGAGAAAGTCAAAGCGCTTCACCATGAATTCAGCCATAGATGGAAAGAGGAATATCTCTAAGATCTTCAAAAAAGAGGTTTCGCTCCCGCCCACCGAGTGGAGACTGGGACGAATCGAAAGAGTTCACCACGGGAATGATAACCATGTACGCGTCGTGGAGATCCGCACGCAAAATGGGGTTGTCACGCGCCCTTAAGTTAAACTGTTCAAGTGGCCCATCGAAACCAGGATAAGCCTGTTCAGTCTCCACTCCCCGCGGGACCACCGTTAGGTATTACTTCGCGGGGAGGGATGCGTTGAAGATACGCCGCCTTTGCGGTCCTTGCCGTCACTTCTCATTTCACATGACGGGCTTTAAAAATTCGTTGTTTCCGCGTTGATCTTTTCCACTTCTTCTTGCTACTGCCTTTCACGTGCACGCCTCGTACGCTCGCATATCCGCAGCTGCTGCATCACCTGAGCAGCCATGCTACATACGTCTTTCCAAGCTTCTTCACTATTCAGCATTAGTGTCACCATATTCCTCGGACAAGCCTGTGAACCGAGGCTTCTATTAAGTCTGCTTCTAAATACACTGAATCGCGGGCATATAAAAAATGCGTGTTCCGCATCTTCAATAGCGGGTGGTCCGCAGTGGTCGCAGTACGGGTCCTCTTCGTGTCGAAAACGGTGGAGGTAGCTTTTGAAGCATCCGTGGCCGCTCAAGACTTGAGTGAGATAGAAGTCAACCTCTCCGTGTTGCCGCTCAACCCAGTCTTTAATATTATGTATGAGGCGGTGTGTCCATCTACCATTGGATGATTTTTCCCACCTTGCCTGCCACTGGCAAAGATATTGATGATTGACTAGCGAATGACCTCAAAAACAGTTTTTTGGCCCTAAAATGAGATTTTGGGGGTGTTTCGCAAATTTCAAGTATACAGTTTTTCTTAGTTTTATAAGGCCTAACGCCTAGGCTAGGTCTCTTTCAAAGTTCGTTTTCAGTGTTACACAGTGTTATGTAAGAAAAAATCTTCTTGCCTCTTTCAAAAACGCGATATATTCATTAAACAACATTTAAATCTCTTGAAAATGAAAATAATTTCTTTAAATGAAATTTTAATTCAGTTTTCGAACATGAACAATATAACGGGTTGTAAAGATTTTTTAAACGAAATCGACAGTTTAGATAGCGAGGCAAGTGATGACGACGAAAATGCCTTTCCAATATACGGTTAGACTTTTCTGTTAATGTTTAATAAAATAAAGATATGGAAAAATGTGAGTATATCAGGATAGTTTGGCGGGTCTGTGATTAATCTACTTCGCGCCACGCCGTCCGCGCCACGCCGTCCGCGCCGCGCCGCACGCGCTGTGCCGTCCTCGCGCCGATCCCCCAACTGAGGTTGGAAATAAGGCAAATTCAAAATTTTTGTGCTATTTCTCAATTAAAAGTGAAATAAAGCAAATTTTGCCTTATTGCCGTTTGCCTTATAGCACCCCGCCATAAAAAACCCATTAGCAAAAAAAGCCCTCTTCTTGTCCTCAATCCGATAATGGACAAAGACGGTCTGCTACGGGTTAACGGGAGATTGGCGCATGCCACGTTGAGATACAACGAAAGACACCCAATCATTCTCCCAACAAAATCGAGGTTCTGCCAGCTATATTTGGAGTTTCTACATTCGCTGCTTCTTCATGCAGAAATACGATTGATGCTCCAAATGGTAAGGCAAGAGTATTACGTACCAAAGCTAAAACCTCTAATTAATCGACGCATTTTCCAATGCAAAGTGTGCACTCTTTATAAGCAACGAACACGCACACAAATAATGGCCGCTCTGCCCCCTGAGCGTTGTAATTTATCATTACCATTTTCTACCACTGGCGTAGATTTTGCGGGGCCATTCCAAATTAAAGCGTCGGTATTAAGATCCACTACGCTTCTCAAAGGTTACGTAGCTGTATTCGTATGTTTTGCCACAAAGGCAAATCATCTCGAGTTGAGCTCTGACCTCACAACCGCAGCTTTTCGAGCAGCGTTTGCTCGCTTCGTCGGCAGACGAGGTTTCCCCTCCAAAATGATGAGTGACAATGGAAAAACGTTCATTGGCACTCAACGCGCAACTGAACGCGACTTCGTTAAATTTCTTAACGAATGCTCCACAGACATTGTCCAAAAATATGCTCCTCAAGGCATCAATTGGCAATATATACCACCCGGAGCCCCACACATGGGAGGCTTGTGGGAATGCGCAGTAAAAAGCTTTGAAATCCATCTAAAGAAAATCGCTGCATCCCACAAGTTCACATTTGAAGAATTCACGACGATATTGGTGCGAATTGAAGCGGTTCTCAACTCGAGACCTTTGTCCGCACTATCACAGGACCCGGCTGACTTTACAGCGCTTACTCCAGGTCACTTCATTCGAGGTGCACCGCTATTGGCCATTCCCGAGCCTAACGCTGAAGACCTCTCTCTACTTAACCGCTGGGAGAAAGTCAAAGCGCTTCACCATGAATTCAGCCATAGATGGAAAGAGGAATATCTCTAAGATCTTCAAAAAAGAGGTTTCGCTCCCGCCCACCGAGTGGAGACTGGGACGAATCGAAAGAGTTCACCACGGGAATGATAACCATGTACGCGTCGTGGAGATCCGCACGCAAAATGGGGTTGTCACGCGCCCTTAAGTTAAACTGTTCAAGTGGCCCATCGAAACCAGGATAAGCCTGTTCAGTCTCCACTCCCCGCGGGACCACCGTTAGGTATTACTTCGCGGGGAGGGATGCGTTGAAGATACGCCGCCTTTGCGGTCCTTGCCGTCACTTCTCATTTCACATGACGGGCTTTAAAAATTCGTTGTTTCCGCGTTGATCTTTTCCACTTCTTCTTGCTACTGCCTTTCACGTGCACGCCTCGTACGCTCGCATATCCGCAGCTGCTGCATCACCTGAGCAGCCATGCTACATACGTCTTTCCAAGCTTCTTCACTATTCAGCATTAGTGTCACCATATTCCTCGGACAAGCCTGTGAACCGAGGCTTCTATTAAGTCTGCTTCTAAATACACTGAATCGCGGGCATATAAAAAATGCGTGTTCCGCATCTTCAATAGCGGGTGGTCCGCAGTGGTCGCAGTACGGGTCCTCTTCGTGTCGAAAACGGTGGAGGTAGCTTTTGAAGCATCCGTGGCCGCTCAAGACTTGAGTGAGATAGAAGTCAACCTCTCCGTGTTGCCGCTCAACCCAGTCTTTAATATTATGTATGAGGCGGTGTGTCCATCTACCATTGGATGATTTTTCCCACCTTGCCTGCCACTGGCATATGCTCCGTTGCCTCAGTGAATTTTTGTCCACACTTCCTGTAGTGCGCAATGGTTCACGAATTGCATATTGCTAATCACACATTTCTTGTGCAATGAGATCGAGTGGGCATAGGCCTGCTATGACTAGCGCTGCGTCTTCCGACACTGTTCTGAATGCTGAACATACTCTTAGCGCACAAAGACGGTAGGTAGCCTTCATCCCCCGAGTATATGAAGAACACTTGAAGGCGTCCCTCCAGACCGGGGTAGCATATAGGAGAATAGATCGGGAAACTCCTGTTAGAATTTGCCTTATCATTTGTCTTGGCCCACCTTTATTTGCCATTAATCTGGTTAGCGCAGCTGTTGTCGTTGCAGCTTTTCGGTTCGAGTACTCCAGATGGTCCCGGAAACTCAGACGGTGGTCTATAAGGACCCAAAGGTATTTTACGTAGGGCTTTGACTCTATCACGCTCGCACCTACTCTAAGTGCCACCTTTTCTACTCTCTTTCGGCTGCTTATTAGAACTGCCTCTGTCTTGTGGTCAGCTAACGTCATTGATTTTGAACTTAGCCACCGTTTCACTACTTCTACTGATTCTTCCGCAATATTAACGACCTCCCTTAGAGTTTTCGCTGTCACTACGACTGACACATCATCCGCAAAGCCTATTAGCGTTGCGTTTTCATCAACCCTAGTCCGTAGGATGCCATCGTACATGATGTTCCACAGAAGGGGCCCAAGTACGGATCCTTGTGGTACTCCAGCCGACAATGCGTGATCAATCGTTTGATATTCGGTATCATACCGCAGTGTTCTATCTGAGAGGTAGCTCGAAATAATTGCCTGTAAGTAGGGTGGCACCTCTAGAGCGTGGAGGGAATTTAAAATTTCCTTCCAGCTTGCACTATTAAACGCATTTTTTACATCCAGGGTTACCACCAAACAGTATTTTTTTGTACCGCCAAGCCACCGCTTACCAGAAATGGCCTCTTCAGCGATTGCTTTCACAGCATCTATGGCGTCTGTGGTTGCACGTTTTTTCCTAAAACCGTACTGATTTCTTGACAACTGGCTGTCTGTGTCCTCTTCCAATCTGTTTTTGATTATATGTTCAAGCAGCTTTCCGGCGGAATTGAGCATACACAGTGGACGGTATTCAGCAGAAGAACAAGGGTTTGCACATTTTGGTATGAGTACCAACTTTTGGAGCTTCCATATTTTTGGAAAGATTCCCTCGCGTAGACAAGAGGTAAAGACGCTAGCAAAAATCCTCGGGTTGCAGGCGATCGCCTTTTTTAGGGCAACGTTTGGGACACCATCGGGTCCTGGCGCTTTCTTAGTGTTAATCTTGCTCCCCGCGCTTATGACCTCCTCCACAGTTACCGCCGGAACATTACCAACCGCCTGTTCGGCGTCCTCTCGTGCAAAGTTTGAATGAGAGGGAAAGAGGTCACACACAATTTGTGCAAGAAGCGAAGGGCAAGTTGGCTGGGCTGAATGCTTAAGTTTTTTGAGTACGATCTGATACGCTGATCCAAAAGGGTTGTTATTTAGATCGTAGCAAAGTTCGCCGAATATTCGTTTTTTGCTATCCTGGATAGCTTTCTTAAAAAGTTTGCGCTTTTCTTTGAAATCTATCCGAAGTTGTACAGTTTGTGCTGTATTTCCTGAGCGCTGACATGCTCTTCTGGCTCTATTGCATTGCTTTCTTAGTGCTGCTATCTCGTCGTTCCACCAGTACACTGGCCTGCGAGCCCTGTGTCCGCTTTGGCGCACCATAGCTACGTCACAAGCCCTTGTAATGGCTTTCATGAGTCCAGCCGCAGCACCTGCCGCCGATCCTGAGGTTTGCGCATCACAAAAAGCTACCTCGAATATTTTTTCGTCGAAGGTTTTTAATTTCCACCCCATCGCTCGTTTCTGAGGTGCTATATCCGCGTGTGTTTTTTGAATATTTATGACGATTGCCTTGTGATCGCTATGTGTATAGCAGTCACTGATATGCCA
Organism: Philophylla caesio; assembly: GCA_963971545.1. NCBI lineage: Eukaryota > Metazoa > Arthropoda > Insecta > Diptera > Tephritidae > Philophylla > Philophylla caesio. The sequence goes on from OZ020607.1 coordinate 82,912,580, forward strand.
GCTTGTGTCCCTGCTCAGTCCCCCACTTATGAAAGTCAGGTCGATAACGGAGCCCGCTCCGTGCCTTTCGTAGGTGTTTTTAAAACCAGTGTTCAGCAAAATCACATTCAGCGTAGCCAAGGAATCAAGCAGTTGTCTGCCCTTTGCATTAGTTCGCCTGCAGCCCCACTCCATTGCCCAAGCGTTAAAATCCCCTGCAACGAGGGCCATGCGCCTCGACCTAACGTCATTCGCCAGCTCATCAATAATGGCTGAGAACTCATTCAAGTCAGTGCTCGGTGGTATGTAGCAGCTATAAACATATAAACTGTTTATTCTGGCACATACAAACCCGCTCGTAGAGGCAGTTGTTACAAGATGTTGCGGGGTATTGTTGCAACTCCATATCGCGCATTTGCCTGTTGTATTAGTAACCCATGAAGGATCGTGTTCATTTTTATATGGTTCGCTGAGAAGTGCGAAATAAATGTCTTCTTCATATACTGTTTGTTTAAGCAGCTCCTGTGCCGCTTTGCAGTGATTGAGGTTTAGCTGCAGGTACCTCATGATTGTCGTTGTTTAGCGGCCTTCTGTATTGCTTTTGCCCGTCGAAAGGCAACACAAAGTTAAACTGTGCTTCATTCCATCAGCGCAGCCTTCGCGCGACTTACAGTAAAGAAGAAAACAAAAATAAATCATATACCATCCCTGTATATTATGGATTTAAACATCTCGCTTTAAATGCTATCCCCAAGTACTTCTCGTTTCTTTGTTTGTTCTTCTACTTTTAGACCGAAAATCATAATGGCGACACGAAAGGCATGCCCTCTAGCTCCGACCGCAGAGACAGACAAGTGTCTGCAATGCAGACTCTGCCATCGTTACCACGCCATTCGGACCTGTCCAGCCTTCAAGGCAATGAAGCCACCGCAACGGTCAGCCGTAGCCCGGGCGCAAGGGTATTGCGTCAACTGCCTCGCACTCGCCCACACCACCGGTGAATGCGATTCGTCCGGCAGCTGCAAGCTTTGCGGGCTCGCACACCACACGCTGTTGCACATGGCAGCAGCCAGTACTGGGCGCCTAAAAGCGCGAAAACGGCCATCCGACCAGCGCGCAAGGGTACAGAAGCGCAAACCAGCTGCGCGCGCAGTCCACGAAAAGCGCAGGCAACGCCCGAAGCAGGGCAAACGAGTGCCCCAACAGCCACCTATGAAGGAAGCCACTATCGCGCGCACTGCTGACGGCCTACAAACCCGGAGATATCGGGGACAAAGCACCACCCGTGTGCTAGGCAACTCCATCCGCGCCCTGAAAGAGCTGCAGGAGGCACTGACGAGCGCATCCCTGCAGGGCGGGGACGATGTTTAAGCCACCGCTTAAACAATTAGGCGGCCGTGCGCGTAAGAAGCCAACCGGCCGTGAGTTCAAGCCGTTCGGCTTTCGGAGTAGCCCGAACACGAAGGCGCACAGCCGCCCATCCCAACGGCAGCCCGCCACCGGCATCGATTTGGTTGGGCCAGTTAACAAACTACACCCGGAAACCGCGCACGCGACTGCACACCAAACTTGTTAGTAAATACAAATATCTACATACATATGTATATTGTAATTTGCACTGTGTTGGAAGTTGAATTATTTAATGAAAATTGTTAGCAAATTCGAATCCAAGTGTTGAATCATTTAGTTGGAAAGTGAAGAAAGTGGTGAGTGCGAAAAGAGACCAAAGTGGATTATTTAGACTCAAATGTGTGGAAATACATATATATTCACGTGTACAAAATAAGTACTCGAATAAAGATGTTGAAATTTTTGCAAAAAAATCCATATGACCCATTGTTATGAGTAGCGTACTCATACGACATAGCTTTCGACAATCTTGAAAATTTGAACAAAAATTAACTTGCTCCAAAATCGGTCGGGTTTAGACTCAAATGTGTGGAAATACATATATTTTTACTCATACAAAATATGAACTCGATTAAAGATGATGAAATTTTTGCAAAAAAATCCATATGACCCATTGTTATGAGTAGCGTACTCATACGACATAGCTTTCGACAATCTTGAAAATTTGAACAAAAATTAACTTGCTCCAAAATCGGTCGGGTTTAGACTCAAATGTGTGGAAATACATATATTTTTACTCATACAAAATATGAACTCGATTAAAGATGATGAAATTTTTGCAAAAAAATCCATATGACCCATTGTTATGAGTAGCGTACTCATACGACATAGCTTTCGACAATCTTGAAAATTTGAACAAAAATTAAGTAGCTCCAAAATCGGTCGGGTTTATACTCAAATGTGTGGAAATACATATATATTCACGTGTTCAAAATAAGAACTCGAATAAAGATGTTGAAATTTTTGCAAAAAAGTCCATTTGACACGTTGTTATGAGTAGCGTACTCATATCACATTGAAAATTTGAACAAAAATTTAGTTGCTCCAAAATCGGTCGGATTTAGACTCAAATGTGTGGAAATACATATATATTCACGTGTACAAAATAAGTACTCGAATAAAGATGTTGAAATTTTTGCAAAAAAATCCATATGACCCATTGTTATGAGTAGCGTACTCATACGACATAGCTTTCGACAATCTTGAAAATTTGAACAAAAATTAACTTGCTCCAAAATCGGTCGGGTTTAGACTCAAATGTGTGGAAATACATATATTTTTACTCATACAAAATATGAACTCGATTAAAGATGATGAAATTTTTGCAAAAAAATCCATATGACCCATTGTTATGAGTAGCGTACTCATACGACATAGCTTTCGACAATCTTGAAAATTTGAACAAAAATTAACTTGCTCCAAAATCGGTCGGGTTTAGACTCAAATGTGTGGAAATACATATATTTTTACTCATACAAAATATGAACTCGATTAAAGATGATGAAATTTTTGCAAAAAAATCCATATGACCCATTGTTATGAGTAGCGTACTCATACGACATAGCTTTCGACAATCTTGAAAATTTGAACAAAAATTAAGTAGCTCCAAAATCGGTCGGGTTTATACTCAAATGTGTGGAAATACATATATATTCACGTGTTCAAAATAAGAACTCGAATATAGATGTTGAAATTTTTGCAAAAAAGTCCATTTGACACGTTGTTATGAGTAGCGTACTCATATCACATTGAAAATTTGAACAAAAATTAACTTGCTCCAAAATCGGTCGGATTTAGACTCAAATGTGTGGAAATACATATATATTCACTTGAACAAAATAAGAACTCGAATAAAGTTGATGAAATATTTGCAAAAAAATCCATATGACGCATTGCTATGAGTAGCGTACTCATACCACATTGCTTTCGACAATTTTGAAAATTATAAGAAAAATTAAGTAGCTCCAAAATCGGTCGGATTTAGACTCAAATGTGTGGAAATACATATATATTCACGTGTACAAAATAAGATCTCGAATAAAGATGATGCAATTTTTGCAAAAAAGTCCATATGACACATTGTTATGAGTAGCGTACTCATTCCACATTGCTTTCGACAATCTTGAAAATTTTAACAAAAATTAACTTGCTCTAAAATCGGTCGGCTTTAGACTTAAATGTGTGGAAATACATACATATTCACACGAACAAAATAAGAAATCGATTAAAGATGTTGAAATTTTTTCGAAAAAATCCATATGACGCATTGTTATGAGTAGAGTACTCATACCACATTGCTTTCGACAATCTAAAAAATTTGAACAAAAATTAACTTGCTCTAAAATCGGTCGGGTTTATACTCAAATGTGTGGAAATACATATACATATATTCCGTGTACAAAATAAGAACTCGAATAAAGATGATACAATTTTTGCAAAAAAAATCCATATAACGCATTGATATGAGTAGCGTACTCATACGACATTGCTTTCGACAATCTAAAAAATTTGAACAAAAATTTAGTAGCCCCAAAATCGGTCGGATTTAGACTCAAATGTGTGGAAATACATATATTTTTACGGATACAAAATATGAACTCGATTAAAGATGATGACATTTTTGCAAAGAAGTCCATATGACATATAGTTATGAGTAGCGTACTCATCCGACATTGCTTTCGACAATCTTGAGAATTTGAACAAAAATTAACTTGCTGCAAAATCGGTCGGGTTAGACTCAAATGTGTGGAAATACATACATATTCACGTGTACAAAATTAGAACTCGGTTAAAGATGATGAAATTTTTACAAAAGAATCCATATGACGCATTGATATGAGTAGCATACTCATACCACATTGCTTTGGACAATCTTGAAAATTTGAACAAAAATTAACTTGCTCCAAAATCGGTCGGGTTTAGACTCAAATGTGTGGAAATACATAAAGGGTGTTTTTTTTACAGGTTTGTTTTTCGAATAGAGATAAAACTGGCATTTTGTGGTCAAATCTGGCAACTCTAATGTCATTTATGTTCAGTTTGGTTTGCCATTTCATCATGAACAGGTTGACAAAAGAACAACGCTTGCAAATCGTGCAAATTTATTTCGAAAATAATGGTTCAGTTCGCGAAGTTTACCGTGAGCTCCGTCCATTTTATGGTCGTCCATCAGAGCAATGAATTCGGTTAACCATGGATCGTTTTCGCACTACGTTTACTCTATGTGATAATACGCATCCGCAGAGACGTCGAACAGTGCGCACCGAAGAAACAATTGCCGCTGTAGAGCAAAGTGTTGAAGAGGACCCGAATGAATCGATTCGCCACCGTGCACAGCAATTGGAGCTTTGTCCATCAACTTTATGGAAGATTTTGCGCAAAGATCTTGGCTTGCGACCTTACAAGATCCAGCTTGTGCAAGAATTAAAGCCGCGAGACCATGCAATGCGTCGTGATTTTGGTGTATGGGCCGAAAATGAGATTGATCTCGATGCTGATTTTCATCGCAAAATTTTGTTCAGTGATGAGGCTCATTTTTGGTTGAATGGCTACGTCAACAAGCAAAATTGCCGCATTTGGAGTGAAGAGAATCCACATGAGACCCTTGAAACGCCATTACATCCACAAAAACTGACTGTTTGGTGTGCTCTATGGGCTGGTGGAGTCATTGGGCCATACTTCTTCCGCAATAATGCTGGAGAGGCAGTTACCGTTAATGGAGACCGGTATAGAGCCATGATAACCGACTATTTTGTTCCCGAATTGGATGGCATGAATGTGGATGAGTTGTGGTTCCAACAAGATGGCGCTACATGCCACACAGCGCACGTCACAATCGATTTATTGAAGGAAACATTCGCTGAGCGCATAATTTCGCGGAATGAACCTGTCAATTGGCCACCAAGATCGTGTGATTTGACACCATTGGATTATTTTCTTTGGGGATATGTGAAGTCGCTCGTCTACACCAACAAACCAGAAACGTTAGGGGAATTGGAAGCCAACATTCGTGGCGTTATTGCCGACATACGGCCCCATATGCTCGAAAAAGTGGTTGAAAATTGGACCTGTAGAATTGGCTTTATTCGAGCCAGCCGCGGCGGCCACATGCCCGAAATCATATTTAAACATTAATGGCATAAAATTATCCTATAAAACTATCCAATAAAGCCAAATTGATGGACCTTAAAACGATTTTCTTGTGTTTTATTTCAATTCGAAGTTTTATACCCCTGAAAAAAACATCCGTTATATATTCACGTGTACAAAATAAGAACTCGAATAAAGGTGATGAAATTTTTGCGAAAAAATCCATATGACGCATTGTTATGAGTAGCGTACTCATACCACATTGCTATCGATAATCTTGAAAATTATAAGAAAAATTAAGTATCTCCAAAATCGGTCGGGGTTAGACTCAAATGTGTGGAAATACATATATATTCACGTGAACAAAATAAGAACTCGAATAAAGTTGATGAAATTTTTGCAAAAAAATCCATATGACGCCTTGTTATGAGTAGCGTACTCATACCACATTGCCTTCGACAATCTTGAAAATTATAAGAAAAATTAAGTAGCTCCAAAATCAGTCGGGTTTAGGCTCAAATGTGTGGAAATACATATATATTCACGTGAACAAAATAAGAACTCGAATAAAGTTGATGAAATTTTTGCAAAAAAATCCATATGACACATTGTTATGAGTAGCGTACTCACACCACATTGCTTTCGACAATCTTGAAAATTTGAACAAAAATTAACTTGCTCCAAAATCGGTCGGGTTTAGACTCAAATGTGTGGAAATACATACATATTCACATGTACAAAATAAGAACTCGATTAAAGATGCTGAAATTTTTGCAAAAGAATCCATATGACACATTGTTATGAGTAGCGCACTCATACCACATTGCTTTCGATAATCTAAAAAATTTGAACAAAAATTAACTTGCTCTAAAATCGGTCGGGTTTAGACTCAAATGTGTGGAAATACATATATATTCACGTGAACAAAATAAGAACTCGAATAAAGATGATGCAATTTTTGCAAAAAAATCCATATGACGCATTGATATGAGTAGCGTACTCATCCGACATTGCATACGACAATCTTGAAAATTTTAACAAAAAATAACTTGCTCAAAAATCGGTCGGGTTTAGACTCAAATGTGTGGAAATACATATATATTCACGTGAACAAAATAAGAACTCGGATAAAAATGTTGAAATTTTTGCAAAAAAATCCATATGACGCATTGATATGAGTAGCGTACTCATCCGACATTGCATACGACAATCTTGAAAATTTGAACAAAAATTAACTTGCTCTAAAATCGGTCGGGTTTAGACTTAAATGTGTGGAAATACATATATTCCGTGTACAAAATAAGAACTCGAATAAAGATGATACAATTTTTGCAAAAAAAATCCATATAACGCATTGATATGAGTAGCGTACTCATACGACATTGCTTTCGACAATCTAAAAAATTTGAACAAAAATTAAGTAGCTCCAAAATCGGTCGGGTTTAGGCTCAAATATGTGGAAATACATATATATTCACGTGAACAAAATAAGAACTCGAATAAAGTTGATGAAATTTTTGCAAAAAAATCCATATAACACATTGTTATGAGTAGCGTACTCACACCACATTGCTTTCGACAATCTTGAAAATTTGAACAAAAATTAACTTGCTCCAAAATCGGTCGGGTTTAGACTCAAATGTGTGGAAATACATACATATTCACATGTACAAAATAAGAACTCGATTAAAGATGCTGAAATTTTTGCAAAAGAATCCATATGACACATTGTTATGAGTAGCGCACTCATACCACATTGCTTTCGATAATCTAAAAAATTTGAACAAAAATTAACTTGCTCTAAAATCGGTCGGGTTTAGACTCAAATGTGTGGAAATACATATATATTCACGTGAACAAAATAAGAACTCGAATAAAGATGATGCAATTTTTGCAAAAAAATCCATATGACATATAGTTATGAGTAGCGTACTCATCCGACATTGCTTTCGACAATCTTGAGAATTTGAACAAAAATTAACTTGCTCCAAAATCGGTCGGGTTAGACTCAAATGTGTGGAAATACATACATATTCACGTGTACAAAATTAAAACTCGGTTAAAGATGATGAAATTTTTACAAAAGAATCCATATGACGCATTGTTATGAGTGGCATACTCATACCACATTGCTTTGGACAATCTTGAAAATTTGAACAAAAATTAACTTGCTCTAAAATCAGTCATGTTTAGACTTAAATGTGTGGAAATACATACATATTCACATGTACAAAATAAGAACTCGATTAAAGATGATGAAATTTTTACGAAAAAATCAATATGACGCATTGTTATGAGTAGCGTACTCATACCAAATTGCCTTCGACAATCTTGAAAATTATAAGAAAAATTAAGTAGCTCCAAAATCGGTCGGATTTCGACTCAAATGTGTGGAAATACAAATATATTCACGTGTACAAAATAAGAACTCGAATAAAGATGATGAAATTTTTGCAAAAAAGTCTATATGACACATTGTTATGAGTAGCGTACTCACACCACATTGCTTTCGACAATCTTGAAAATTTGAACAAAAATTAACTTGCTCCAAAATCGGTCGGGTTTAGACTCAAATGTGTGGAAATACATACATATTCACATGTACAAAATAAGAACTCGATTAAAGTTGATGAAATTTTTGCAAAAAAATCCATATGACGCATTGTTATGAGTAGAGTACTCATACGACATTGCTTTCGACAATCTAAAAAATTTGAACAAAAATTTAGTAGCCCCAAAATCGGTCGGATTTAGACTCAAATGTGTGGAAATACATATATTTTTACGGATACAAAATATGACCTCGATTAAAGATGATGACATTTTTGCAAAGAAGTCCATATGACATATAGTTATGAGTAGCGTACTCATCCGACATTGCTTTCGACAATCTTGAGAATTTGAACAAAAATTAACTTGCTCCAAAATCGGTCGGGTTAGACTCAAATGTGTGGAAATACGTACATATTCACGTGTACAAAATTAGAACTCGGTTAAAGATGATGAAATTTTTACAAAAGAATCCATATGACGCATTGATATGAGTAGCATACTCATACCACATTGCTTTGGACAATCTTGAAAATTTGAACAAAAATTAACTTGCTCCAAAATCGGTCGGGTTTAGACTCAAATGTGTGGAAATACATACATATTCACATGTACAAAATAAGAACTCGATTAAAGATGCTGAAATTTTTGCAAAAGAATCCATATGACACATTGTTATGAGTAGCGCACTCATACCACATTGCTTTCGATAATCTAAAAAATTTGAACAAAAATTAACTTGCTCTAAAATCGGTCGGGTTTAGACTCAAATGTGTGGAAATACATATATATTCACGTGAACAAAATAAGAACTCGAATAAAGATGATGCAATTTTTGCAAAAAAATCCATATGACATATAGTTATGAGTAGCGTACTCATCCGACATTGCTTTCGACAATCTTGAGAATTTGAACAAAAATTAACTTGCTCCAAAATCGGTCGGGTTAGACTCAAATGTGTGGAAATACATACATATTCACGTGTACAAAATTAAAACTCGGTTAAAGATGATGAAATTTTTACAAAAGAATCCATATGACGCATTGTTATGAGTGGCATACTCATACCACATTGCTTTGGACAATCTTGAAAATTTGAACAAAAATTAACTTGCTCTAAAATCAGTCGTGTTTAGACTTAAATGTGTGGAAATACATACATATTCACATGTACAAAATAAGAACTCGATTAAAGATGATGAAATTTTTACGAAAAAATCAATATGACGCATTGTTATGAGTAGCGTACTCATACCAAATTGCCTTCGACAATCTTGAAAATTATAAGAAAAATTAAGTAGCTCCAAAATCGGTCGGATTTCGACTCAAATGTGTGGAAATACAAATATATTCACGTGTACAAAATAAGAACTCGAATAAAGATGATGAAATTTTTGCAAAAAAGTCTATATGACACATTGTTATGAGTAGCGTACTCACACCACATTGCTTTCGACAATCTTGAAAATTTGAACAAAAATTAACTTGCTCCAAAATCGGTCGGGTTTAGACTCAAATGTGTGGAAATACATACATATTCACATGTACAAAATAAGAACTCGATTAAAGTTGATGAAATTTTTGCAAAAAAATCCATATGACGCATTGTTATGAGTAGAGTACTCATACGACATTGCTTTCGACAATCTAAAAAATTTGAACAAAAATTTAGTAGCCCCAAAATCGGTCGGATTTAGACTCAAATGTGTGGAAATACATATATTTTTACGGATACAAAATATGAACTCGATTAAAGATGATGACATTTTTGCAAAGAAGTCCATATGACATATAGTTATGAGTAGCGTACTCATCCGACATTGCTTTCGACAATCTTGAGAATTTGAACAAAAATTAACTTGCTCCAAAATCGGTCGGGTTAGACTCAAATGTGTGGAAATACATACATATTCACGTGTACAAAATTAGAACTCGGTTAAAGATGATGAAATTTTTACAAAAGAATCCATATGACGCATTGATATGAGTAGCATACTCATACCACATTGCTTTGGACAATCTTGAAAATTTGAACAAAAATTAACTTGCTCCAAAATCGGTCGGGTTTAGACTCAAATGTGTGGAAATACATATATATTCACGTGAACAAAATAAGAACTCGAATAAAGATGATGCAATTTTTGCAAAAAAATCCATATGACATATAGTTATGAGTAGCGTACTCATCCGACATTGCTTTCGACAATCTTGAGAATTTGAACAAAAATTAACTTGCTCCAAAATCGGTCGGGTTAGACTCAAATGTGTGGAAATACATACATATTCACGTGTACAAAATTAAAACTCGGTTAAAGATGATGAAATTTTTACAAAAGAATCCATATGACGCATTGTTATGAGTGGCATACTCATACCACATTGCTTTGGACAATCTTGAAAATTTGAACAAAAATTAACTTGCTCTAAAATCAGTCGTGTTTAGACTTAAATGTGTGGAAATACATACATATTCACATGTACAAAATAAGAACTCGATTAAAGATGATGAAATTTTTACGAAAAAATCAATATGACGCATTGTTATGAGTAGCGTACTCGTACCAAATTGCCTTCGACAATCTTGAAAATTATAAGAAAAATTAAGTAGCTCCAAAATCGGTCGGATTTCGACTCAAATGTGTGGAAATACAAATATATTCACGTGTACAAAATAAGAACTCGAATAAAGATGATGAAATTTTTGCAAAAAAGTCTATATGACACATTGTTATGAGTAGCGTACTCACACCACATTGCTTTCGACAATCTTGAAAATTTGAACAAAAATTAACTTGCTCCAAAATCGGTCGGGTTTAGACTCAAATGTGTGGAAATACATGCATATTCACATGTACAAAATAAGAACTCGATTAAAGTTGATGAAATTTTTGCAAAAAAATCCATATGACGCATTGTTATGAGTAGAGTACTCATACGACATTGCTTTCGACAATCTAAAAAATTTGAACAAAAATTTAGTAGCCCCAAAATCGGTCGGATTTAGACTCAAATGTGTGGAAATACATATATTTTTACGGATACAAAATATGAACTCGATTAAAGATGATGACATTTTTGCAAAGAAGTCCATATGACATATAGTTATGAGTAGCGTACTCATCCGACATTGCTTTCGACAATCTTGAGAATTTGAACAAAAATTAACTTGCTCCAAAATCGGTCGGGTTAGACTCAAATGTGTGGAAATACATACATATTCACGTGTACAAAATTAGAACTCGGTTAAAGATGATGAAATTTTTACAAAAGAATCCATATGACGCATTGATATGAGTAGCATACTCATACCACATTGCTTTGGACAATCTTGAAAATTTGAACAAAAATTAACTTGCTCCAAAATCGGTCGGGTTTAGACTCAAATGTGTGGAAATACATATATATTCACGTGTACAAAATAAGAACTCGAATAAAGGTGATGAAATTTTTGCGAAAAAATCCATATGACGCATTGTTATGAGTAGCGTACTCATACCACATTGCTATCGATAATCTTGAAAATTATAAGAAAAATTAAGTATCTCCAAAATCGGTCGGGGTTAGACTCAAATGTGTGGAAATACATATATATTCACGTGAACAAAATAAGAACTCGAATAAAGTTGATGAAATTTTTGCAAAAAAATCCATATGACGCATTGTTATGAGTAGCGTACTCATACCACATTGCCTTCGACAATCTTGAAAATTATAAGAAAAATTAAGTAGCTCCAAAATCGGTCGGGTTTAGGCTCAAATGTGTGGAAATACATATATATTCACGTGAACAAAATAAGAACTCGAATAAAGTTGATGAAATTTTTGCAAAAAAATCCATATGACACATTGTTATGAGTAGCGTACTCACACCACATTGCTTTCGACAATCTTGAAAATTTGAACAAAAATTAACTTGCTCCAAAATCGGTCGGGTTTAGACTCAAATGTGTGGAAATACATACATATTCACATGTACAAAATAAGAACTCGATTAAAGATGCTGAAATTTTTGCAAAAGAATCCATATGACACATTGTTATGAGTAGCGCACTCATACCACATTGCTTTCGATAATCTAAAAAATTTGAACAAAAATTAACTTGCTCTAAAATCGGTCGGGTTTAGACTCAAATGTGTGGAAATACATATATATTCACGTGTACAAAATAAGATCTCGAATTAAGATGATGCAATTTTTGCAAAAAAGTCCATATGACACATTGTTATGAGTAGCGTACTCATTCCACATTGCTTTCGACAATCTTGAAAATTTTAACAAAAATTAACTTGCTCTAAAATCGGTCGGCTTTAGACTTAAATGTGTGGAAATACATAGATATTCACACGAACAAAATAAGAAATCGATTAAAGATGTTGAAATTTTTTCGAAAAAATCCATATGACGCATTGTTATGAGTAGAGTACTCATACCACATTGCTTTCGACAATCTAAAAAATTTGAACAAAAATTAACTTGCTCTAAAATCGGTCGGGTTTATACTCAAATGTGTGGAAATACATATACATATATTCCGTGTACAAAATAAGAACTCGAATAAAGATGATAAAATTTTTGCAAAAAAAATCCATATAACGCATTGATATGAGTAGCGTACTCATACGACATTGCTTTCGACAATCTAAAAAATTTGAACAAAAATTTAGTAGCCCCAAAATCGGTCGGATTTAGACTCAAATGTGTGGAAATACATATATTTTTACGGATACAAAATATGAACTCGATTAAAGATGATGACATTTTTGCAAAGAAGTCCATATGACATATAAATAGTTATGAGTAGCGTACTCATCCGACATTGCTTTCGACAATCTTGAGAATTTGAACAAAAATTAACTTGCTCCAAAATCGGTCGGGTTAGACTCAAATGTGTGGAAATATATACATATTCACGTGTACAAAATTAGAACTCGGTTAAAGATGATGAAATTTTTACAAAAGAATCCATATGACGCATTGATATGAGTAGCATACTCATACCACATTGCTTTGGACAATCTTGAAAATTTGAACAAAAATTAACTTGCTCCAAAATCGGTCGGGTTTAGACTCAAATGTGTGGAAATACATACATATTCACGTGTACAAAATTAGAACTCGGTTAAAGATGATGAAATTTTTACAAAAGAATCCATATGACGCATTGATATGAGTAGCATACTCATACCACATTGCTTTGGACAATCTTGAAAATTTGAACAAAAATTAACTTGCTCCAAAATCGGTCGGGTTTAGACTCAAATGTGTGGAAATACATAGTTATATATTCACGTGTACAAAATAAGAACTCGAATAAAGGTGATGAAATTTTTGCGAAAAAATCCATATGACGCATTGTTATGAGTAGCGTACTCATACCACATTGCTATCGATAATCTTGAAAATTATAAGAAAAATTAAGTATCTCCAAAATCGGTCGGGGTTAGACTCAAATGTGTGGAAATACATATATATTCACGTGAACAAAATAAGAACTCGAATAAAGTTGATGAAATTTTTGCAAAAAAATCCATATGACGCATTGTTATGAGTAGCGTACTCATACCACATTGCCTTCGACAATCTTGAAAATTATAAGAAAAATTAAGTAGCTCCAAAATCGGTCGGGTTTAGGCTCAAATGTGTGGAAATACATATATATTCACGTGAACAAAATAAGAACTCGAATAAAGTTGATGAAATTTTTGCAAAAAAATCCATATGACACATTGTTATGAGTAGCGTACTCACACCACATTGCTTTCGACAATCTTGAAAATTTGAACAAAAATTAACTTGCTCCAAAATCGGTCGGGTTTAGACTCAAATGTGTGGAAATACATACATATTCACATGTACAAAATAAGAACTCGATTAAAGATGCTGAAATTTTTGCAAAAGAATCCATATGACACATTGTTATGTGTAGCGCACTCATACCACATTGCTTTCGATAATCTAAAAAATTTGAACAAAAATTAACTTGCTCTAAAATCGGTCGGGTTTAGACTCAAATGTGTGGAAATACATATATATTCACGTGTACAAAATAAGATCTCGAATAAAGATGATGCAATTTTTGCAAAAAAGTCCATATGACACATTGTTATGAGTAGCGTACTCATTCCACATTGCTTTCGACAATCTTGAAAATTTTAACAAAAATTAACTTGCTCTAAAATCGGTCGGCTTTAGACTTAAATGTGTGGAAATACATACATATTCACACGAACAAAATAAGAAATCGATTAAAGATGTTGAAATTTTTTCGAAAAAATCCATATGACGCATTGTTATGAGTAGAGTACTCATACCACATTGCTTTCGACAATCTAAAAAATTTGAACAAAAATTAACTTGCTCTAAAATCGGTCGGGTTTATACTCAAATGTGTGGAAATACATATACATATATTCCGTGTACAAAATAAGAACTCGAATAAAGATGATACAATTTTTGCAAAAAAAATCCATATAACGCATTGATATGAGTAGCGTACTCATACGACATTGCTTTCGACAATCTAAAAAATTTGAACAAAAATTTAGTAGCCCCAAAATCGGTCGGATTTAGACTCAAATGTGTGGAAATACATATATTTTTACGGATACAAAATATGAACTCGATTAAAGATGATGACATTTTTGCAAAGAAGTCCATATGACATATAGTTATGAGTAGCGTACTCATCCGACATTGCTTTCGACAATCTTGAGAATTTGAACAAAAATTAACTTGCTCCAAAATCGGTCGGGTTAGACTCAAATGTGTGGAAATACATACATATTCACGTGTACAAAATTAGAACTCGGTTAAAGATGATGAAATTTTTACAAAAGAATCCATATGACGCATTGATATGAGTAGCATACTCATACCACATTGCTTTGGACAATCTTGAAAATTTGAACAAAAATTAACTTGCTCCAAAATCGGTCGGGTTTAGACTCAAATGTGTGGAAATACATATATATTCACGTGAACAAAATAAGAACTCGAATAAAGATGATGCAATTTTTGCAAAAAAATCCATATGACATATAGTTATGAGTAGCGTACTCATCCGACATTGCTTTCGACAATCTTGAGAATTTGAACAAAAATTAACTTGCTCCAAAATCGGTCGGGTTAGACTCAAATGTGTGGAAATACATACATATTCACGTGTACAAAATTAAAACTCGGTTAAAGATGATGAAATTTTTACAAAAGAATCCATATGACGCATTGTTATGAGTGGCATACTCATACCACATTGCTTTGGACAATCTTGAAAATTTGAACAAAAATTAACTTGCTCTAAAATCAGTCGTGTTTAGACTTAAATGTGTGGAAATACATACATATTCACATGTACAAAATAAGAACTCGATTAAAGATGATAAAATTTTTACGAAAAAATCAATATGACGCATTGTTATGAGTAGCGTACTCATACCAAATTGCCTTCGACAATCTTGAAAATTATAAGAAAAATTAAGTAGCTCCAAAATCGGTCGGTTTTCGACTCAAATGTGTGGAAATACAAATATATTCACGTGTACAAAATAAGAACTCGAATAAAGATGATGAAATTTTTGCAAAAAAGTCTATATGACACATTGTTATGAGTAGCGTACTCACACCACATTGCTTTCGACAATCTTGAAAATTTGAACAAAAATTAACTTGCTCCAAAATCGGTCGGGTTTAGACTCAAATGTGTGGAAATACATACATATTCACATGTACAAAATAAGAACTCGATTAAAGTTGATGAAATTTTTGCAAAAAAATCCATATGACGCATTGTTATGAGTAGAGTACTCATACGACATTGCTTTCGACAATCTAAAAAATTTGAACAAAAATTTGAACAAAAATTAACTTGCTCCAAAATCGGTCGGGTTTAGACTCAAATGTGTGGAAATACATACATATTCACATGTACAAAATAAGAACTCGATTAAAGTTGATGAAATTTTTGCAAAAAAATCCATATGACGCATTGTTATGAGTAGAGTACTAATACGACATTGCTTTCGACAATCTAAAAAATTTGAACAAAAATTTAGTAGCCCCAAAATCGGTCGGATTTAGACTCAAATGTGTGGAAATACATATATTTTTACGGATACAAAATATGAACTCGATTAAAGATGATGACATTTTTGCAAAGAAGTCCATATGACATATAGTTATGAGTAGCGTACTCATCCGACATTGCTTTCGACAATCTTGAGAATTTGAACAAAAATTAACTTGCTCCAAAATCGGTCGGGTTAGACTCAAATGTGTGAAAATACATACATATTCACGTGTACAAAATTAGAACTCGGTTAAAGATGATGAAATTTTTACAAAAGAATCCATATGACGCATTGATATGAGTAGCATACTCATACCACATTGCTTTGGACAATCTTGAAAATTTGAACAAAAATTAACTTGCTCCAAAATCGGTCGGGTTTAGACTCAAATGTGTGGAAATACATATATATTCACGTGAACAAAATAAGAACTCGAATAAAGTTGATGAAATTTTTGCAAAAAAATCCATATGACGCACTGTTATGAGTAGCGTACTCATACCACATTGCCTTCGACAATCTTGAAAATTATAAGAAAAATTAACTTGCTCCAAAATCGGTCGGGTTTAGACTCAAATGTGTGGAAATACATATATATTCACGTGAACAAAATAAGAACTCGAATAAAGTTGATGAAATTTTTGCAAAAAAATCCATATGACACATTGTTATGAGTAGCGTACTTACACCACATTGCTTTCGACAATCTTGAAAATTTGAACAAAAATTAACTTGCTCCAAAATCGGTCGGGTTTAGACTCAAATGTGTGGAAATACATACATATTTAATTTAATTTATTTGATTATTAAGGTACATGCACAACAACCAGTGGTTTTAAATTACAGTGCATGTACTCGTAGATACCTAATTATAACATAAAATTTGTCTTAAATTTAGACTTAGATTTAGACTTAACAAAAAATACAAATATATGAATTTAAATAGATATTAAGATAGAAGATATAATAAGATTAGTAAGAAGGTTTAGTAGAAGAAAAAAGGGACAGAAGAGATCAATATATTCAAAAAGAAGAGGTAATGGTATCCATATCAATTATTTAGTAAAGTGACACATGAGTTCACCTTTGAATCGCAGCGTGGTTTTATTATTCCTAATCGCTGGTGGTAAACAATTCCAAAGACGGACCGAGTACACAAGGAATTGACGTTCAGAGGTCAGGCAACTCGATTTCAAAGACGAAATAGTCGGAAACCGGGAAGATCTGGTCCATGACAGTCGTTCCTTCAGATAACTCGGCTCCTTAGTTGTCATGACTTTATGCAATAACGTTAAGCACCTGACTTTGAGTATGTCATCAAAAGTTATAGAAAAGATTTTCAACGCGAATTCAGAAATGTGCTCATAACGTTTAATACCAAAAATATATCGCGCGATATTATTGTACAGAACATTAAGTTTCCTACTACATATACTATCACAATTTGCAAACAATTCACAACCATATAATAACGTCGGTAAAAGATACGTTTTGGCTAGTAAAAGTCGTATTTTTAACGGAGTAAAGTACTGAATACCCCACAGAGTCCGAAGCATGCCATATACTTTGCCAATAGTGCTAAGAATATGGTTGTTCCACGTCAAAGTTCTATTGAAAACTATTCCTAGGTTTTTTGCTGTGTCCACGTATTTTATCACAGAATTGTTGAGTTTTACCTCGTTATAGCCGTCAAGGTTTAAATATTTCTTGTAGATAACAATGCACTGGGACTTGCTTGGATTAAGCGCCAAGCCATTGTCAGACGCCCACTGATTCAAGCAATATAAGTCTGTGTTTAGGTTAGTAATACATGCATTGACAGATACTAGGGGACAACAAAGATACAGTTGGACGTCATCTGCGTAAACGTGAATATTACTATATTTCAAAACAGTTGGAAGGTCATTAATGTACAACGTGAACAGTAGAGGACCAAGAATTGATCCTTGCGGAACACCTTTAGAAATAGGCAACGGGTTAGACACACTGTCACGTACACTTACGGATTGCGAACGGTGAACAAGATAAGACTTTACTAGGTTTACTGCCGATGTTGAAAAGTTGAATAGGCTGTCAAGTTTTAAGCACATTAATTTGTGGTCAACGGTGTCAAAAGCTTTTGAGTGGTCAAGAAGAGTTAAAAACGTTACGTGATTTTTGTCAATATTTAGCCGAATATCGTCCGAGACTTTAATGAGCGCTGTAATACAACTTCTATTTGTAGTAAAGCCTGATTGGTGCGGGGTCATCAAGGAGTTCTTTGATATAAAGTGGTTGATTTGCTTGCTCATAATTTTTTCCAGTACCTTAGATAAATAAGGAAGTATCGCAATGGGCCTATATTCACCATTGGGCTTTTTAACCGGAATGATTTTGGCCATTTTCCAGCAGTTTGGAAATGAAGACGTAGTCAGAATTGTATTAAATGCATAGGTGATAAAAGTTAAAATTTTTGGCAGTAAACACTTAACAAATATTGGATGCACATCATCAAGACCAACAGCATTAGATTTAACACTCAGTATAGATTGGACAACATCACATTCATCAATACATTTAAAACAGAAACCAGGCACAGATACAGTTTTACCAACATTATAACGATCATAACAGATATTATTATTACTACCAGCGGGCACTTGGACAAATTTTTCATTAAGCTCATTCACATTAAGGGATTCATTGCCCGGAATGTTTCTATTACCAATGCCGATTTCGCGAATATGATTCCATGTTTGCCTAGAACCTACGGCAGAGCTAAATTTTTGTTCATAGAATTTAGATTTTTGTGCCTTAATGGCCTTGGTAACTTCTTTTCTTAGGATCTTGTAGTCTAGATAGTTATTTTCCGACTTGGATTGTTTCCATCTATTATACGCCTTATTTCGCTTGTCAATTGATTTCCTAATGTCATTATTGAACCATGGCTTGCTCCTCACTATGTTTGTTCTAGTAACAAGCGGTACAAACTTATCAAAAAGTGTGCTGATGTTTTTTTGTAGAAAGCATATCTGTTCTTCCGCCGAAACCAAATTTTGAACAGATTTCCAGTCGACAGCGTCCACAGCTAACTCAAGATGGTTATAATTAATATGCATGAAGTCGCGATATGTATATTGAAACGTATCATACGTAAAAGTAAAATCGTAAATAAGAAAAATTAAATCATGCTTTGAGAAGTTTGGTACAGATAGTTGGTCATAGAGAATTACTTTAGTCATTTCATTTACAAAGAATACGTCTAATAGGGTGTTGTTAGTTTGCGTAAAATGGGTAGGTATCGTATTGTTCACCGGGTACAGTCCGAGATTTTCCATCGAGAGCGAGAATTTGGTTTCCGTTAGTAAGTTACTGTTAAAATCACCAGTTATAATAATGTCACTATAGTTTAAACTCAGATTTTCAACAAAATCAACGAAATTGGAATATGCAATCTGGCGATTAGGTCTATATACACATCCAACTAAAATTGTATTTGTTTTAGATGCCAGCTCGACGAAAATATACTCAACACTTTCTAAAGGTTCAGATTTACATTTAAGTTTACACGAAATGCCAGATTTTACATATATAGCGACACCACCACCATTCCCAATTCTGTCTAGACGAAACACTTTATAGCCACTAATACATATTAAGTTATCAATATGACACGAAGAGAACCAAGTCTCAGATACACATACAACATCAACATTGGAGCATTCAAATATGTATCTAAATTCGTCAATTTTAGGTTGGAGGCTTTGAGCATTAAGATGGCATACTCTTAGACCGCGTTTTTGATTGCCAATGAGCCGGATCAAATTATAGGTGCCGTCTTTGGAGCCACCATATTTTTTACTGTTCATATGAATAATGCAGAGCAATACACGCTGCACACTGGGGGCGATGACAAATAATAACCACATATACATACATAGCACTCAGAATGGATAAAGGGGTAAAGTGAGAAAAGAGAAAGGTAAAGCGAATCAAGATATAAGAAAAGGAAAAAATACAAAGAACATTACAATAAATCTTAGAAACTAGTCATTTGCTGTCAGCAGTTAACGCTTTAATTTCATCTATGCTGATTACTTTAACCGCGGCTTCATTTGGCCGCACACGAACAAACACATGTCCCTTAAAAGAGAAGGCAGATGTTACACACTTTTGCCTTTTCAGTTGAGTGGCGAATTGCATCACCGCACGCGTACGCCTGGTGAGAGATTCATTTAGATGTATTGTTCCTTCGGATTGGCGCCCAATATCACTTAGCTCAATACCTCTTTTGTTTAATTTGAAATACTTGGCAGCGGCAGCAAATAACAGGGAGCGATCATGGGAGGAGACTAGTTTAACAATCAGCGGTGTATTTTTCGCTTTGCTGTTGCGAACACGAAAAGCCGATCGATATGGGAGAGGATTCAGCTGCATAACTTGACAGATTTTATTGAAAATTTCCCCTACCTTTTCGTCTGGCACTTGCGGAATGCCGCTGATAACAACATCTGTTTCAACGCTTTTGTTTTCTATTTCCTCCTTTAGTGCGCATACATCATTGCGCAGCTCTGCCATTTCTTTGTGGTCGCCCTCAATTTTTTCAATTTTACGCTCAAAAGTTCGTAGGTCTCTCTTCATGTTGGCCAGCTCAGCAGTCGCCTCTCCCAGTTTCTGCATAATAGCGTCAGCTGATTCCTTTACCACCTCTCTTACAACTTCTGTAATAGCACTCATAAGCTTCGCTTCAAGCTGCGAGATCCACGCAATGTCGGGCAAGGCACTCTTAGGCGTAGTTGCGAGTATCTTATTCGGCGAAGCGATTACCAGGCGAGCAGATTTTGTGCGAGTAGTCATTATTTAATGAATGCTGAGCAATTGCAGCGATAGACGGATAAGAAAATGAAATATAGACAAAAACAAAAGCACCAACGCACAACCGCACAGCTGTTAACACAGAAGAGAATATATCCAGCTAATCGCTGTCAATAAACGGCAGTGACAGCAACAGCGGGAGCAAAGTACACAAACGGCTCGACGTAGTTGTTTTTGTTTACTTATTGTTCACACAAGTTATGGTTGGAATGATGTTTTATTTTATTCTATTTTATTTTTATTGATTTAATAATTTACTCTTTTGATTGATGGTTTGATGAGTTTGCGATTTATGGTTTTGATTACTTCTGATTAGAATTTAGATTTAAAACAACTTTGATAATAATAATTTACAAGATATACAAGGATATGAGGAGCGATAGTAAAAGCACGTCCGACAGTTCAACTGCAAAATAGATGAATTCACATGTACAAAATAAGAGCTCGATTAAAGATGCTGAAATTTTTGCAAAAGAATCCATATGACACATTGTTATGAGTAGCGCACTCATACCACATTGCTTTCGATAATATAAAAAATTTGAACAAAAATTAACTTGCTCTAAAATCGGTCGGGTTTAGACTCAAATGTGTGGAAATACATATATATTCACGTGAACAAAATAAGAACTCGAATAAAGATGATGCAATTTTTGCAAAAAAATCCATATGACGCATTGATATGAGTAGCGTACTCATCCGACATTGCATACGACAATCTTGAAAATTTTAACAAAAAATAACTTGCTCCAAAATCGGTCGGGTTTAGACTCAAATGTGTGGAAATACATATATATTCACGTGAACAAAATAAGAACTCGGATAAAAATGTTGAAATTTTTGCAAAAAAATCCATATGACGCATTGTTATGAGTAGCGTACTCATACCATATTGCTTTGGACAATCTTGAAAATTTGAACAAAAATTAACTTGCTCTAAAATCAGTCGTGTTTAGACTTAAATGTGTGGAAATACATATACATATATTCCGTGTACAAAATAAGAACTCGAATAAAGATGATACAATTTTTGCAAAAAAAATCCATATAACGCATTGATATGAGTAGCGTACTCATACGACATTGCTTTCGACAATCTAAAAAATTTGAACAAAAATTTAGTAGCCCCAAAATCGGTCGGATTTAGACTCAAATGTGTGGAAATACATATATTTTTACGGATACAAAAAATGAACTCGATTAAAGATGATGAAATTTTTGCAAAGAAGTCCATATGACATGAGTAGCGTACTCATCCGACATTGCTTTCGACAATCTTGAGAATTTGAACAAAAATTAACTTGCTCGAAAATCGGTCGGGTTAGACTCAAATGTGTGGAAATACATACATATTCACGTGTACAAAATTAAAACTCGGTTAAAGATGATGAAATTTTTACAAAAGAATCCATATGACGCATTGTTATGAGTGGCATACTCATACCACATTGCTTTGGACAATCTTGAAAATTTGAACAAAAATTAACTTGCTCTAAAATCAGTCGTGTTTAGACTTAAATGTGTGGAAATACATACATATTCACATGTACAAAATAAGAACTCGATTAAAGATGATGAAATTTTTACGAAAAAATCAATATGACGCATTGTTATGAGTAGCGTACTCATACCAAATTGCTTTCGACAATCTTGAAAATTATAAGAAAAATTAAGTAGCTCCAAAATCGGTCGGATTTCGACTCAAATGTGTGGAAATACAAATATATTCACGTGTACAAAATAAGAACTCGAATAAAGATGATGAAATTTTTGCAAAAAAGTCTATATGACACATTGTTATGAGTAGCGTACTCACACCACATTGCTTTCGACAATCTTGAAAATTTGAACAAAAATTAACTTGCTCCAAAATCGGTCGGGTTTAGACTCAAATGTGTGGAAATACATACATATTCACATGTACAAAATAAGAACTCGATTAAAGATGATGAAATTTTTGCAAAAGAATCCATATGACACATTGTTATGAGTAGCGTACTCATACCACATTGCTTTCGATAATCTAAAAAATTTGAACAAAAATTAACTTGCTCCAAAATCGGTCGGGTTTAGACTCAAATGTGTGGAAATACATATATATTCACGTGAACAAAATAAGAACTCGAATAAAGTTGATGAAATTTTTGCAAAGAAGTCCATATGACATATAGTTATGAGTAGCGTACTCATCCGACATTGCTTTCGACAATCTTGAGAATTTGAACAAAAATTAACTTGCTCCAAAATCGGTCGGGTTAGACTCAAATGTGTGGAAATACATACATATTCACGTGTACAAAATTAAAACTCGGTTAAAGATGATGAAATTTTTACAAAAGAATCCATATGACGCATTGTTATGAGTGGCATACTCATACCACATTGCTTTCGATAATCTAAAAAATTTGAACAAAAATTAACTTGCTCTAAAATCGGTCGGGTTTAGACTCAAATGTGTGGAAATACATATATATTCACGTGAACAAAATAAGAACTCGAATAAAGATGATGCAATTTTTGCAAAAAAATCCATATGACGCATTGATATGAGTAGAGTACTCATCCGACATTGCATACGACAATCTTGAAAATTTTAACAAAAAATAACTTGCTCCAAAATCGGTCGGGTTTAGACTCAAATGTGTGGAAATACATATATATTCACGTGAACAAAATAAGAACTCGGATAAAAATGTTGAAATTTTTGCAAAAAAATCCATATGACGCATTGTTATGAGTAGCGTACTCATACCATATTGCTTTGGACAATCTTGAAAATTTGAACAAAAATTAACTTGCTCTAAAATCAGTCGTGTTTAGACTTAAATGTGTGGAAATACATATACATATATTCCGTGTACAAAATAAGAACTCGAATAAAGATGATACAATTTTTGCAAAAAAAATCCATATAACGCATTGATATGAGTAGCGTACTCATACGACATTGCTTTCGACAATCTAAAAAATTTGAACAAAAATTTAGTAGCCCCAAAATCGGTCGGATTTAGACTCAAATGTGTGGAAATACATATATTTTTACGGATACAAAAAATGAACTCGGTTAAAGATGATGAAATTTTTGCAAAGAAGTCCATATGACATATAGTTATGAGTAGCGTACTCATCCGACATTGCTTTCGACAATCTTGAGAATTTGAACAAAAATTAACTTGCTCCAAAATCGGTCGGGTTAGACTCAAATGTGTGGAAATACATACATATTCACGTGTACAAAATTAAAACTCGGTTAAAGATGATGAAATTTTTAGAAAAGAATCCATATGACGCATTGTTATGAGTAGCATACTCATACCACATTGCTTTGGACAATCTTAAAAATTTGAACAAAAATTAACTTGCTCTAAAATCAGTCGTGTTTAGACTTAAATGTGTGGAAATACATACATATTCACATGTACAAAATAAGAACTCGATTAAAGATGATGAAATTTTTACGAAAAAATCAATATGACGCATTGTTATGAGTAGCGTACTCATACCAAATTGCTTTCGACAATCTTGAAAATTATAAGAAAAATTAAGTAGCTCCAAAATCGGTCGGATTTCGACTCAAATGTGTGGAAATACAAATATATTCACGTGTACAAAATAAGAACTCGAATAAAGATGATGAAATTTTTGCAAAAAAGTCTATATGACCCATTGTTATGAGTAGCGTACTCATACCACATTGCTTTCGATAATCTAAAAAATTTGAACAAAAATTAACTTGCTCTAAAATCGGTCGGGTTTATACTCAAATGTGTGGAAATACATATATATTCACGTGAACAAAATAAGAACTCGAATAAAGATGATGCAATTTTTGCAAAAAAATCCATATGACGCATTGATATGAGTAGCGTACTCATCCGACATTGCATTCGACAATCTTGAAAATTTTAACAAAAAATAACTTGGTCCAAAATCGGTCGGGTTTAGACTCAAATGTGTGGAAATACATATATATTCACGTGAACCAAATAAGAACTCGGATAAAAATGTTGAAATTTTTGCAAAAAAATCCATATGACGCATAGTTATGAGTAGCGTACTCATACCACATTGCTTTCGACAATCTTAAAAATTATAAGAAAAATTAAGTAGCTCCAAAATCGGTCGGACTTAGACTCAAATGTGTGGAAATACATATATATTCACGTGTACAAAATAAGAACTCGAATAAAGATGGTGAAATTTTTGCAAAAAAGTCCATACGACACATTGTTATGAGTAGCGTACTCATACCACATTGCTTTCGACAATCTAAAAAATTTGAACAAAAATTAACTTGCTCCAAAATCGGTCGGGTTTAGACTCAAATGTGTGGAAATACATATATTTTTACGGATACAAAATATGAACTCGATTAAAGATGATGAAATTTTTGCAAAGAAGTCCATATGACACATTGTTATAAGTAGCGTACTCATCCGACATTGCTTTCGACAATCTTGAAAATTTGAACAAAAATTAACTTGCTATAAAATCTGTCGGGTGTAGACTCAAATGTGTGGAAATACATATAAATTCACGTGAACAAAATAAGAACTCGAATAAAGATGATGAAATTTTTGCAAAAAAATCCATATGACCCATTGTTATGAGTTGCGTACTCGTACGACATTACTTTCGACAATTTTGAAAATTTGAACAAAAATTAACTTGCTCAAAAATCGGTCGGGTTTAGACTCAAATGCGTGGAAGTACATATATATTCACGTGTACAAAATAAGAACTCGAAAAAAGGTGATGAAATTTTTGCGTACTCATACCACATTGCTTTCGACAATCTTGAAAATTATAAGAAAATTTAAGTAGCTCCAAAATCTGTCGGATTTAGACTCAAATGTGTGGAAATACATATGTATGTATTCACGTGTACAAAATAAGAACTCGAATAAAGATGGTGAAATTTTTGCAAAAAAGTCCATATGACACATTGTTATGAGTAGCGTACTCATACCACATTGCTTTCGACAATCTAAAAAATTTGAACAAAAATTAACTTGCTCCAAAATCGGTCGGGTTTAGACTCAAATGTGTGGAAATACATATATTTTTACGGATACAAAATATGAACTCGATTAAAGATGATGAAATTTTTGCAAAGAAGTCCATATGACACATTGTTATGAGTAGCGTACTCATCCGACATTGCTTTCGACAATCTTGAAAATTTGAACAAAAATTAACTTGCTCCCAAATCGGTCGGGTGTGGACTCAAATGTGTGGAAATACATATAAATTCACGTGAACAAAATAAAAACTCGAATAAAGGTGATGAAATTTTTGCGAAAAAATCCATATGACGCATTGTTATGAGTAGCCTACTCATACATACCACATTGCTTTCGACAATCTTGAAAATTATAAGAAAAATTAAGCAGCTCCAAAATCGGTCGGGTTTAGACTCAAATGTGTGGAAATACATATATATCCACGTGAACAAAATAAGAACTCGAATAAAGTTGATGAAATTTTTGCAAAAAAATCCATAAGACGCATTGTTATGAGTAGCGTACTCATCCGACATTGCTTTCGACAATCTTGAAAATTTGAACAAAAATTAAGTTGCTCCAAAATCGGTCGGGTTTAGACCCAAATGTGTGGAAATACATATATATTCACGTGAACAAAATAAGAACTCGAATAAAGTTGATGAAATTTTTGCAAAAAAATCCATATGACGCATTGCTATGAGTAGCGTACTCATACCACATTGCTTTCGACAATTTTGAAAATTATAAGAAAAATTAAGTAGCTCCAAAATCGGTCGGATTTAGACTCAAATGTGTGGAAATACATATATATTCACGTGTACAAAATAAGATCTCGAATAAAGATGATGCAATTTTTGCAAAAAAGTCCATATGACACATTGTTATGAGTAGCGTACTCATTCCACATTGCTTTCGACAATCTTGAAAATTATAAGAAAAATTAATTTGAACAAAAATTAACTTGCTCTAAAATCGGTCGGGTTTAGACTCAAATGTGTGGAAATACATATATATTCACGTGAACAAAATAAGAACTCGAATAAAGATGATGCAATTTTTGCAAAAAAATCCATATGACGCATTGATATGAGTAGCGTACTCATCCGACATTGCATACGACAATCTTGAAAATTTTAACAAAAAATAACTTGCTCCAAAATCGGTCGGGTTTAGACTCAAATGTGTGGAAATACATATAAATTCACGTGAACAAAATAAGAACTCGGATAAAAATGTTGAAATTTTTGCAAAAAAATCCATATGACGCATTGTTATGAGTAGCGTACTCATACCATATGGCTTTGGACAATCTTGAAAATTTGAACAAAAATTAACTTGCTCTAAAATCAGTCGTGTTTAGACTTAAATGTGTGGAAATACATATACATATATTCCGTGTACAAAATAAGAACTCGAATAAAGATGATACAATTTTTGCAAAAAAAATCCATATAACGCATTGATATGAGTAGCGTACTCATACGACATTGCTTTCGACAATCTAAAAAATTTGAACAAAAATTTAGTAGCCCCAAAATCGGTCGGATTTAGACTCAAATGTGTGGAAATACATATATTTTTACGGATACAAAAAATGAACTCGATTAAAGATGATGAAATTTTTGCAAAGAAGTCCATATGACATATAGTTATGAGTAGCGTACTCATCCGACATTGCTTTCGACAATCTTGAGAATTTGAACAAAAATTAACTCGCTCCAAAATCGGTCGGGTTAGACTCAAATGTGTGGAAATACATACATATTCACGTGTACAAAATTAAAACTCGGTTAAAGATGATGAAATTTTTACAAAAGAATCCATATGACGCATTGTTATGAGTGGCATACTCATACCACATTGCTTTGGACAATCTTGAAAATTTGAACAAAAATTAACTTGCTCTAAAATCAGTCGTGTTTAGACTTAAATGTGTGGAAATACATACATATTCACATGTACAAAATAAGAACTCGATTAAAGATGATGAAATTTTTACGAAAAAATCAATATGACGCATTGTTATGAGTAGCGTACTCATACCAAATTGCTTTCGACAATCTTGAAAATTATAAGAAAAATTAAGTAGCTCCAAAATCGGTCGGATTTCGACTCAAATGTGTGGAAATACAAATATATTCACGTGTACAAAATAAGAACTCGAATAAAGATGATGAAATTTTTGCAAAAAAGTCTATATGACACATTGTTATGAGTAGCGTACTCACACCACATTGCTTTCGACAATCTTGAAAATTTGAACAAAAATTAACTTGCTCCAAAATCGGTCGGGTTTAGACTCAAATGTGTGGAAATACATACATATTCACATGTACAAAATAAGAACTCGATTAAAGATGATGAAATTTTTGCAAAAGAATCCATATGACACATTGTTATGAGTAGCGTACTCATACCACATTGCTTTCGATAATCTAAAAAATTTGAACAAAAATTAACTTGCTCTAAAATCGGTCGGGTTTATACTCAAATGTGTCGAAATACATATATATTCACGTGAACAAAATAAGAACTCGAATAAAGATGATGCAATTTTTGCAAAAAAATCCATATGACGCATTGATATGAGTAGCGTACTCATCCGACATTGCATTCGACAATCTTGAAAATTTAACAAAAAATAACTTGGTCCAAAATCGGTCGGGTTTAGACTCAAATGTGTGGAAATACATATATATTCACGTGAACAAAATAAGAACTCGGATAAAAATGTTGAAATTTTTGCAAAAAAATCCATATGACGCATAGTTATGAGTAGCGTACTCATACCACATTGCTTTCGACAATCTTAAAAATTATAAGAAAAATTAAGTAGCTCCAAAATCGGTCGGACTTAGACTCAAATGTGTGGAAATACATATATATTAACGTGTACAAAATAAGAACTCGAATAAAGATGGTGAAATTTTTGCAAAAAAGTCCATACGACACATTGTTATGAGTAGCGTACTCATCCGACATTGCTTTCGACAATCTTGAAAATTTGAACAAAAATTAACTTGCTCCAAAATCGGTCGGGTGTGGACTCAAATGTGTGGAAATACATATAAATTCACGTGAACAAAATAAAAACTCGAATAAAGGTGATGAAATTTTTGCGAAAAAATCCATATGACGCATTGTTATGAGTAGCCTACTCATACATACCACATTGCTTTCGACAATCTTGAAAATTATAAGAAAAATTAAGTAGCTCCAAAATCGGTCGGACTTAGACTCAAATGTGTGGAAATACATATATTTTTACGGATACAAAATATGAACTCGATTAAAGATGATGAAATTTTTGCAAAGAAGTCCATATGAAACATTGTTATGAGTAGCGTACTCATCCGACATTGCTTTCGACAATCTTGAAAATTTGAACAAAAATTAACTTGCTCCAAAATCGGTCGGGTGTTGACTCAAATGTGTGGAAATACATATAAATTCACGTGAACAAAATAAAAACTCGAATAAAGGTGATGAAATTTTTGCGAAAAAATCCATATGACGCATTGTTATGAGTAGCCTACTCATACATACCACATTGCTTTCGACAATCTTGAAAATTATAAGAAAAATTAAGCAGCTCCAAAATCGGTCGGGTTTAGACTCAAATGTGTGGAAATACATATATATTCACGTGAACAAAATAAGAACTCGAATAAAGTTGATGAAATTTTTGCAAAAAAATCCATAAGACGCATTGTTATGAGTAGCGTACTCATCCGACATTGCTTTCGGCAATCTTGAAAATTTGAACAAAAATTAAGTTGCTCCAAAATCGGTCGGGTTTAGACTCAAATGTGTGGAAATACATATATATTCACGTGAACAAAATAAGAACTCGAATAAAGTTGATGAAATTTTTGCAAAAAAATCCATATGACGCATTGCTATGAGTAGCGTACTCATACCACATTGCTTTCGACAATTTTGAAAATTATAAGAAAAATTAAGTAGCTCCAAAATCGGTCGGATTTAGACTCAAATGTGTGGAAATACATATATATTCACGTGTACAAAATAAGATCTCGAATAAAGATGATGCAATTTTTGCAAAAAAGTCCATATGACACATTGTTATGAGTAGCGTACTCATTCCACATTGCTTTCGACAATCTTGAAAATTTTAACAAAAATTAACTTGCTCTAAAATCGGTCGGCTTTAGACTTAAATGTGTGGAAATACATACATATTCACACGAACAAAATAAGAAATCGATTAAAGATGTTGAAATTTTTACGAAAAAATCCATATGACGCATTGTTATGAGTAGAGTACTCATACCACATTGCTTTCGACAATCTAAAAAATTTTAACAAAAATTAACTTGCTCTAAAATCGGTCGGGTTTATACTCAAATGTGTGGAAATACATATACATATATTCCGTGTACAAAATAAGAACTCGAATAAAGATGATACAATTTTTGCAAAAAAAATCCATATAACGCATTGATATGAGTAGCGTACTCATACGACATTGCTTTCGACAATCTAAAAAATTTGAACAAAAATTAACTTGCTCCAAAATCGGTCGGGTTTAGACTCAAATGTGTGGAAATACATATATTTTTACGGATACAAAATATGAACTCGATTAAAGATGATGAAATTTTTGCAAAGAAGTCCATATGACACATTGTTATAAGTAGCGTACTCATACCACATTGCTTTCGACAATCTTAAAAATTATAAGAAAAATTAAGTAGCTCCAAAATCGGTCGGACTTAGACTCAAATGTGTGGAAATACATATATATTCACGTGTACAAAATAAGAACTCGAATAAAGATGGTGAAATTTTTGCAAAAAAGTCCATACGACACATTGTTATGAGTGGCGTACTCATACCACATTGCTTTCGACAATATAAAAAAATTTGAACAAAAATTAACTTGCTCCAAAATCGGTCGGGTTTAGACTCAATTGTGTGGAAATACATATATTTTTACGGATACAAAATATGAACTCGATTAAAGATGATGAAATTTTTGCAAAGAAGTCCATATGACACATTGTTATAAGTAGCGTACTCATCCGACATTGCTTTCGACAATCTTGAAAATTTGAACAAAAATTAACTTGCTATAAAATCTGTCGGGTGTAGACTCAAATGTGTGGAAATACATATAAATTCACGTGAACAAAATAAGAACTCGAATAAAGATGATGAAATTTTTGCAAAAAAATCCATATGACCCATTGTTATGAGTTGCGTACTCATACGACATTACTTTCGACAATTTTGAAAATTTGAACAAAAATTAACTTGCTCAAAAATCGGTCGGGTTTAGACTCAAATGCGTGGAAGTACATATATATTCACGTTTACAAAATAAGAACTCGAAAAAAGGTGATGAAATTTTTGCGTACTCATACCACATTGCTTTCGACAATCTTGAAAATTATAAGAAAAATTAAGCAGCTCCAAAATCGGTCGGGTTTAGACTCAAATGTGTGGAAATACATATATATTCACGTGTACAAAATAAGAACTCGAATAAAGATGGTGAAATTTTTGCAAAAAAGTCCATACGACACATTGTTATGAGTAGCGTACTCATACCACATTGCTTTCGACAATCTAAAAAATTTGAACAAAAATTAACTTGCTCCAAAATCGGTCGGGTTTAGACTCAAATGTGTGGAAATACATATATTTTTACGGATACAAAATATGAACTCGATTAAAGATGATGAAATTTTTGCAAAGAAGTCCATATGACACATTGTTATAAGTAGCGTACTCATACCACATTGCTTTCGACAATCTTAAAAATTATAAGAAAAATTAAGTAGCTCCAAAATCGGTCGGACTTAGACTCAAATGTGTGGAAATACATATATATTCACGTGTACAAAATAAGAACTCGAATAAAGATGGTGAAATTTTTGCAAAAAAGTCCATACGACACATTGTTATGAGTAGCGTACTCATACCACATTGCTTTCGACAATCTAAAAAATTTGAACAAAAATTAACTTGCTCCAAAATCGGTCGGGTTAAGACTCAAATGTGTGGAAATACATATATTTTTACGGATACAAAATATGAACTCGATTAAAGATGATGAAATTTTTGCAAAGAAGTCCATATGACACATTGTTATAAGTAGCGTACTCATCCGACATTGCTTTCGACAATCTTGAAAATTTGAACAAAAATTAACTTGCTATAAAATCTGTCGGGTGTAGACTCAAATGTGTGGAAATACATATAAATTCACGTGAACAAAATAAGAACTCGAATAAAGATGATGAAATTTTTGCAAAAAAATCCATATGACCCATTGTTATGAGTTGCGTACTCATACGATATTACTTTCGACAATTTTGAAAATTTGAACAAAAATTAACTTGCTCAAAAATCGGTCGGGTTTAGACTCAAATGCGTGGAAGTACATATATATTCACGTGTACAAAATAAGAACTCGAAAAAAGGTGATGAAATTTTTGCGTACTCATACCACATTGCTTTCGACAATCTTGAAAATTATAAGAAAATTTAAGTAGCTCCAAAATCTGTCGGATTTAGACTCAAATGTGTGGAAATACATATGTATATATTCTCGTGTACAAAATAAGAACTCGAATAAAGATGGTGAAATTTTTGCAAAAAAGTCCATATGACACATTGTTATGAGTAGCGTACTCATCCGACATTGCTTTCGACAATCTAAAAAATTTGAACAAAAATTAACTTGCTCCAAAATCGGTCGGGTTTAGACTCAAATGTGTGGAAATACATATATTTTTACGGATACAAAATATGAACTCGATTAAAGATGATGAAATTTTTGCAAAGAAGTCCATATGACACATTGTTATAAGTAGCGTACTCATACCACATTGCTTTCGACAATCTTAAAAATTATAAGAAAAATTAAGTAGCTCCAAAATCGGTCGGACTTAGACTCAAATGTGTGGAAATACATATATATTCACGTGTACAAAATAAGAACTCGAATAAAGATGGTGAAATTTTTGCAAAAAAGTCCATACGACACATTGTTATGAGTAGCGTACTCATACCACATTGCTTTCGACAATCTAAAAAATTTGAACAAAAATTAACTTGCTCCAAAATCGGTCGGGTTTAGACTCAAATGTGTGGAAATACATATATTTTTACGGATACAAAATATGAACTCGATTAAAGATGATGAAATTTTTGCAAAGAAGTCCATATGACACATTGTTATGAGTAGCGTACTCATCCGACATTGCTTTCGACAATCTTGAAAATTTGAACAAAAATTAACTTGCTCCAAAATCGGTCGGGTGTGGACTCAAATGTGTGGAAATACATATAAATTCACGTGAACAAAATAAAAACTCGAATAAAGGTGATGAAATTTTTGCGAAAAAATCCATATGACGCATTGTTATGAGTAGCCTACTCATACATACCACATTGCTTTCGACAATCTTGAAAATTATAAGAAAAATTAAGCAGCTCCAAAATCGGTCAGGTTTAGACTCAAATGTGTGGAAATACATATATATTCACGTGAACAAAATAAGAACTCGAATAAAGTTGATGAAATTTTTGCAAAAAAATCCATAAGACGCATTGTTATGAGTAGCGTACTCATCCGACATTGCTTTCGACAATCTTGAAAATTTGAACAAAAATTAAGTTGCTCCAAAATCGGTCGGGTTTAGACTCAAATGTGTGGAAATACATATATATTCACGTGAACAAAATAAGAACTCGAATAAAGTTGATGAAATTTTTGCAAAAAAATCCATATGACGCATTGCTATGAGTAGCGTACTCATACCACATTGCTTTCGACAATTTTGAAAATTATAAGAAAAATTAAGTAGCTCCAAAATCGGTCGGATTTAGACTCAAATGTGTGGAAATACATATATATTCACGTGTACAAAATAAGATCTCGAATAAAGATGATGCAATTTTTGCAAAAAAGTCCATATGACACATTGTTATGAGTAGCGTACTCATTCCACATTGCTTTCGACAATCTTGAAAATTTTAACAAAAATTAACTTGCTCTAAAATCGGTCGGCTTTAGACTTAAATGTGTGGAAATACATACATATTCACACGAACAAAATAAGAAATCGATTAAAGATGTTGAAATTTTTAAGAAAAAATCCATATGACGCATTGTTATGAGTAGAGTACTCATACCACATTGCTTTCGACAATCTAAAAAATTTGAACAAAAATTAACTTGCTCTAAAATCGGTCGGGTTTATACTGAAATGTGTGGAAATACATATACATATATTCCGTGTACAAAATAAGAACTCGAATAAAGATGATACAATTTTTGCAAAAAAAATCCATATAACGCATTGATATGAGTAGCGTACTCATACGACATTGCTTTCGACAATCTAAAAAATTTGAACAAAAATTTAGTAGCCCCAAAATCGGTCGGATTTAGACTCAAATGTGTGGAAATACATATATTTTTACGGATACAAAATATGAACTCGATTAAAGATGATGACATTTTTGCAAAGAAGTCCATATGACATATAGTTATGAGTAGCGTACTCATCCGACATTGCTTTCGACAATCTTGAGAATTTGAACAAAAATTAACTTGCTCCAAAATCGGTCGGGTTAGACTCAAATGTGTGGAAATACATACATATTCACGTGTACAAAATTAGAACTCGGTTAAAGATGATGAAATTTTTACAAAAGAATCCATATGACGCATTGATATGAGTAGCATACTCATACCACATTGCTTTGGACAAT
Organism: Philophylla caesio; assembly: GCA_963971545.1. Taxonomy (NCBI): domain Eukaryota; kingdom Metazoa; phylum Arthropoda; class Insecta; order Diptera; family Tephritidae; genus Philophylla; species Philophylla caesio. The sequence continues at coordinate 82,947,284 of OZ020607.1, forward strand.
CTTGAAAATTTGAACAAAAATTAACTTGCTCCAAAATCGGTCGGGTTTAGACTCAAATGTTTGTTTTTCGAATAGAGATAAAACTGGCATTTTGTGGTCAAATCTGGCAACTCTAATGTCATTTATGTTCAGTTTGGTTTGCCATTTCATCATGAACAGGTTGACAAAAGAACAACGCTTGCAAATCGTGCAAATTTATTTCGAAAATAATGGTTCAGTTCGCGAAGTTTACCGTGAGCTCCGTCCATTTTATGGTCGACATAATCGTCCATCAGAGCAATTAATTCGGTTAACCATGGATCGTTTTCGCACTACGTTTACTCTATGTGATAATACGCATCCGCAGAGACGTCGAACAGTGCGCACCGAATAAACAATTGCCGCTGTAGAGCAAAGTGTTGAAGAGGACCCGAATGAATCGATTCGCCACCGTGCACAGCAATTGGAGCTTTGTCCATCAACTTTATGGAAGATTTTGCGCAAAGATCTTGGCTTGCGACCTTACAAGATCCAGCTTGTGCAAGAATTAAAGCCGCGAGACCATGCAATGCGTCGTGATTTTGGTGTATGGGCCGAAAATGAGATTGATCTCGATGCTGATTTTCATCGCAAAATTTTGTTCAGTGATGAGGCTCATTTTTGGTTGAATGGCTACGTCAACAAGCAAAATTGCCGCATTTGGAGTGAAGAGAATCCACATGAGACCCTTGAAACGCCATTACATCCACAAAAACTGACTGTTTGGTGTGCTCTATGGGCTGGTGGAGTCATTGGGCCATACTTCTTCCGCAATAATGCTGGAGAGGCAGTTACCGTTAATGGAGACCGGTATAGAGCCATGATAACCGACTATTTTGTTCCCGAATTGGATGGCATGAATGTGGATGAGTTGTGGTTCCAACAAGACGGCGCTACATGCCACACAGCGCACGTCACAATCGATTTATTGAAGGAAACATTCGCTGAGCGCATAATTTCGCGGAATGAACCTGTCAATTGGCCACCAAGATCGTGTGATTTGACACCATTGGATTATTTTCTTTGGGGATATGTGGAGTCGCTCGTCTACACCAACAAACCAGAAACGTTAGGGGATTTGGAAGCCAACATTCGTGGCGTTATTGCCGACATACGGCCCCATATGCTCGAAAAAGTGGTTGAAAATTGGACCTGTAGAATTGGCTTTATTCGAGCCAGCCGCGGCGGCCACATGCCCGAAATCATATTTAAACATTAATGGCATAAAATTATCCTTCCAATAAAGCCAAATTGATGGACCTTAAAACGATTTTCTTGTGTTTTATTTCAATTCGAAGTTTTATACCCCTGAAAAAAACATCCGTTATATATTCACGTGTACAAAATAAGAACTCGAATAAAGGTGATGAAATTTTTGCGAAAAAATCCATATGACGCATTGTTATGAGTAGCGCACTCATACCACATTGCTATCGATAATCTTGAAAATTATAAGAAAAATTAAGTATCTCCAAAATCGGTCGGGGTTAGACTCAAATGTGTGGAAATACATATATATTCACGTGAACAAAATAAGAACTCGAATAAAGTTGATGAAATTTTTGCAAAAAAATCCATATGACGCATTGTTATGAGTAGCGTACTCATACCAAATTGCTTTCGACAATCTTGAAAATTATAAGAAAAATTAAGTAGCTCCAAAATCGGTCGGGATTAGGCTCAAATGTGTGGAAATACATATATATTCACGTGAACAAAATAAGAACTCGAATAAAGTTGATGAAATTTTTGCAAAAAAATCCATATGACACATTGTTATGAGTAGCGTACTCACACCACATTGCTTTCGACAATCTTGAAAATTTGAACAAAAATTAACTTGCTCCAAAATCGGTCGGGTTTAGACTCAAATGTGTGGAAATACATACATATTCACATGTACAAAATAAGAACTCGATTAAAGATGCTGAAATTTTTGCAAAAGAATCCATATGACACATTGTTATGAGTAGCGTACTCATACCACATTGCTTTCGATAATCTAAAAAATTTGAACAAAAATTAACTTGCTCTAAAATCGGTCGGGTTTAGACTCAAATGTGTGGAAATACATATATATTCACGTGAACAAAATAAGAACTCGAATAAAGATGATGCAATTTTTGCAAAAAAATCCATATGACGCATTGATATGAGTAGCGTACTCATCCGACATTGCATACGACAATCTTGAAAATTTTAACAAAAAATAACTTGCTCCAAAATCGGTCGGGTTTAGACTCAAATGTGTGGAAATACATATATATTCACGTGAACAAAATAAGAACTCGGATAAAAATGTTGAAATTTTTGCAAAAAAATCCATATGACGCATTGTTATGAGTAGCGTACTCATACCATATTGCTTTGGACAATCTTGAAAATTTGAACAACAATTAACTTGCTCTAAAATCAGTCGTGTTTAGACTTAAATGTGTGGAAATACATATACATATATTCCGTGTACAAAATAAGAACTCGAATAAAGATGATACAATTTTTGCAAAAAAAATCCATATAACGCATTGATATGAGTAGCGTACTCATACGACATTGCTTTCGACAATCTAAAAAATTTGAACAAAAATTTAGTAGCCCCAAAATCGGACGGATTTAGACTCAAATGTGTGGAAATACATATATTTTTACGGATACAAAAAATGAACTCGATTAAAGATGATGAAATTTTTGCAAAGAAGTCCATATGACATATAGTTATGAGTAGCGTACTCATCCGACATTGCTTTCGACAATCTTGAGAATTTGAACAAAAATTAACTTGCTCCAAAATCGGTCGGGTTAGACTCAAATGTGTGGAAATACATACATATTCACGTGTACAAAATTAAAACTCGGTTAAAGATGATGAAATTTTTACAAAAGAATCCATATGACGCATTGTTATGAGTAGCATACTCATACCACATTGCTTTGGACAATCTTGAAAATTTGAACAAAAATTAACTTGCTCTAAAATCAGTCGTGTTTAGACTTAAATGTGTGGAAATACATACATATTCACATGTACAAAATAAGAACTCGATTAAAGATGATGAAATTTTTACGAAAAAATCAATATGACGCATTGTTATGAGCAGCGTACTCATACCAAATTGCTTTCGACAATCTTGAAAATTATAAGAAAAATTAAGTAGCTCCAAAATCGGTCGGATTTCGACTCAAATGTGTGGAAATACAAATATATTCACGTGTACAAAATAAGAACTCGAATAAAGATGATGAAATTTTTGCAAAAAAGTCTATATGACACATTGTTATGAGTAGCGTACTCACACCACATTGCTTTCGACAATCTTGAAAATTTGAACAAAAATTAACTTGCTCCAAAATCGGTCGGGTTTAGACTCAAATGTGTGGAAATACATACATATTCACATGTACAAAATAAGAACTCGATTAAAGATGATGAAATTTTTGCAAAAGAATCCATATGACACATTGTTATGAGTAGCGTACTCATACCACATTGCTTCCGATAATCTAAAAAATTTGAACAAAAATTAACTTGCTCTAAAATCGGTCGGGTTTATACTCAAATGTGTGGAAATACATATATATTCACGTGAACAAAATAAGAACTCGGATAAAAATGTTGAAATTTTTGCAAAAAAATCCATATGACGCATAGTTATGAGTAGCGTACTCATACCACATTGCTTTCGACAATCTTGAAAATTATAAGAAAAATTAAGTAGCTCCAAAATCGGTCGGACTTAGACTCAAATGTGTGGAAATACATATATATTCACGTGTACAAAATAAGAACTCGAATAAAGATGGTGAAATTTTTGCAAAAAAGTCCATACGACACATTGTTATGAGTAGCGTACTCATACCACATTGCTTTCGACAATCTAAAAAATTTGAACAAAAATTAACTTGCTCCAAAATCGGTCGGGTTTAGACTCAAATGTGTGGAAATACATACATTTTTACGGATACAAAATATGAACTCGATTAAAGATGATGAAATTTTTGCAAAGAAGTCCATATGACACATTGTTATAAGTAGCGTACTCATCCGACATTGCTTTCGACAATCTTGAAAATTTGAACAAAAATTAACTTGCTCCAAAATCGGTCGGGTGTAGACTCAAATGTGTGGAAATACATATAAATTCACGTGAACAAAATAAGAACTCGAATAAAGATGATGAAATTTTTGCAAAAAAATCCATATGACCCATTGAGTTGCGTACTCATACGACATTACTTTCGACAATTTTGAAAATTTGAACAAAAATTAACTTGCTCCAAAATCGGTCGGGTTTAGACTCAAATGCGTGGAAGTACATATATATTCACGTGTACAAAATAAGAACTCGAATAAAGGTGATGAAATTTTTGCGTACTCATACCACATTGCTTTCGACAATCTTGAAAATTATAAGAAAATTTAAGTAGCTCCAAAATCTGTCGGATTTAGACTCAAATGTGTGGAAATACATATGTATATATTCACGTGTACAAAATAAGAACTCGAATAAAGATGGTGAAATTTTTGCAAAAAAGTCCATATGACACATTGTTATGAGTAGCGTACTCATACCACATTGCTTTCGACAATCTAAAAAATTTGAACAAAAATTAACTTGCTCCAAAATCGGTCGGGTTTAGACTCAAATGTGTGGAAATACATATATTTTTACGGATACAAAATATGAACTCGATTAAAGATGATGAAATTTTTGCAAAGAAGTCCATATGACACATGATTATGAGTAGCGTACTCATCCGACATTGCTTTCGACAATCTTGAAAATTTGAACAAAAATTAACTTGCTCCAAAATCGGTCGGGTGTGGACTCAAATGTGTGGAAATACATATAAATTCACGTGAACAAAATAAAAACTCGAATAAAGGTGATGAAATTTTTGCGAAAAAATCCATATGACGCATTGTTATGAGTAGCCTACTCATACATACCACATTGCTTTCGACAATCTTGAAAATTATAAGAACAATTAAGCAGCTCCAAAATCGGTCGGGTTTAGACTCAAATGTGTGGAAATACAAATATATTCACGTGAACAAAATAAGAACTCGAATAAAGTTGATGAAATTTTTGCAAAAAAATCCATAAGACGCATTGTTATGAGTAGCGTACTCATCCGACATGGCTTTCGACAATCTTGAAAATTTGAACAAAAATTAAGTTGCTCCAAAATCGGTCGGGTTTAGACTCAAATGTGTGGAAATACATATATATTCACGTGAACAAAATAAGAACTCGAATAAAGTTGATGAAATTTTTGCAAAAAAATCCATATGACGCATTGCTATGAGTAGCGTACTCATACCACATTGCTTTCGACAATTTTGAAAATTATAAGAAAAATTAAGTAGCTCCAAAATCGGTCGGATTTAGACTCAAATGTGTGGAAATACATATATATTCACGTGTACAAAATAAGATCTCGAATAAAGATGATGCAATTTTTGCAAAAAAGTCCATATGACACATTGTTATGAGTAGCGTACTCATTCCACATTGCTTTCGACAATCTTGAAAATTTTAACAAAAATTAACTTGCTCTAAAATCGGTCGGCTTTAGACTTAAATGTGTGGAAATACATACATATTCACACGAACAAAATAAGAACTCAAATAAAGTTGATGAAATTTTTGCAAAAAAATCCATATGACGCATTGTTATGAGTAGCGTACTCAGCCGACATTGCTTTCGACAATCTTGAAAATTTGAACAAAAATTAACTTGCTCTAAAATCGGTCGGGTGTAGACTTACATAAATGTGTGGAAATACATACATATTCACATGCACAAAAGAAGAACTTGATTAAAGATAATAATAATAATAATAATAATATGATGAAATTTTTACGAAAAAATCCATATGACGCATTGTTATGAGTAGAGTACTCATACCACATTGCTTTCGACAATCTTGAAAATTATAAGAAAAATTAAGTAGCTCCAAAATCGGTCGGATTTAGACTCAAATGTTTGGAAATACATATATATTCACGTGTACAAAATAAGAACTCGAATAAAGATGATGAAATTTTAGCAAAAAAATCCACATGACACATGTTATGAGTAGCGTACTCATACCACATTGCTTTCGACAATCTAAAAAATTTTAACAAAAATTAACTTGCTCCAAAATCGGTCGGGTTTAGACTCAAATGTGTGGAAATATATACATATTCACGTGTACAAAATAAGAACTCGATTAAAGATGATATAATTTTTGCAAAAAAGTCCATATGTCACATTGTTATGAGAAGCGTACTCATACCACAGTGCTTTCGACAATCTAAAAAATTTGAACAAAAATTAAGTTGCACCAAAATCGGTCGGGTTTAGACTCAAATGTGTGGAAATACATATATTTTTACTCATACAAAATATGAACTCAATTAAAGATGATGAAATTTTTGCAAAAAAATCCATATGACCCATTGTTATGAGTAGCGTACTCGTACGACATTGCTTTCGACAATTTTAAAAATTTGAACAAAAATTAACTTGCTCCAAAATCGGTCGGGCTTACACTCAAATGTGTGGAAATACCAATATTTTTACGGATTCAAAATAATAACTGGAATAAAGATGATGCAATTTTTGCAAAAAAGTCCATTTGACACATTGTTATGAGTAGCGTACTCATACCACATTGCTTTCGACAATCTAAAAAATTTGAACAAAAATTTAGTAGCTCCAAAGTCGGTCAGACTGAGTCTCAAATGTTTGGAAATACATATATATTCACGTGTACAAAATAAGAACTCGAATAAAGATGATGCAATTTTTGCGTACTCATAATACCACATTGCTTTCGACAATCTTGAAAATTATAAGAAAATTTAAGTAGCTCCAAAATCTGTCGGATTTAGACTCAAATGTGTGGAAATACATATGTATATATTCACGTGTACAAAATAAGAACTCGAATAAAGATGGTGAAATTTTTGCAAAAAAGTCCATATGACACATTGTTATGAGTAGCGTACTCATACCACATTGCTTTGGACAATCTTGAAAATTTGAACAAAAATTAACTTGCTCTAAAATCAGTCGTGTTTAGACTTAAATGTGTGGAAATACATATACATATATTCCGTGTACAAAATAAGAACTCGAATAAAGATGATACAATTTTTGCAAAAAAAATCCATATAACGCATTGATATGAGTAGCGTACTCATACGACATTGCTTTCGACAATCTAAAAAATTTGAACAAAAATTTAGTAGCCCCAAAATCGGTCGGATTTAGACTCAAATGTGTGGAAATACATATATTTTTACGGATACAAAAAATGAACTCGATTAAAGATGATGAAATTTTTGCAAAGAAGTCCATATGACATATAGTTATGAGTAGCGTACTCATCCGACATTGCTTTCGACAATCTTGAGAATTTGAACAAAAATTAACTTGCTCCAAAATCGGTCGGGTTAGACTCAAATGTGTGGAAATACATACATATTCACCTGTACAAAATTAAAACTCGGTTAAAGATGATGAAATTTTTGCAAAAAAATCCATATGACGCATAGTTATGAGTAGCGTACTCATACCACATTGCTTTCGACAATCTTGAAAATTATAAGAAAAATTAAGTAGCTCCAAAATCGGTCGGACTTAGACTCAAATGTGTGGAAATACATATATATTCACGTGTACAAAATAAGAACTCGAATAAAGATGGTGAAATTTTTGCAAAAAAGTCCATACGACACATTGTTATGAGTAGCGTACTCATACCACATTGCTTTCGACAATCTAAAAAATTTGAACAAAAATTAACTTGCTCCAAAATCGGTCGGGTTTAGACTCAAATGTGTGGAAATACATACATTTTTACGGATACAAAATATGAACTCGATTAAAGATGATGAAATTTTTGCAAAGAAGTCCATATGACACATTGTTATAAGTAGCGTACTCATCCGACATTGCTTTCGACAATCTTGAAAATTTGAACAAAAATTAACTTGCTCCAAAATCGGTCGGGTGTAGACTCAAATGTGTGGAAATACATATAAATTCACGTGAACAAAATAAGAACTCGAATAAAGATGATGAAATTTTTGCAAAAAAATCCATATGACCCATTGAGTTGCGTACTCATACGACATTACTTTCGACAATTTTGAAAATTTGAACAAAAATTAACTTGCTCCAAAATCGGTCGGGTTTAGACTCAAATGCGTGGAAGTACATATATATTCACGTGTACAAAATAAGAACTCGAATAAAGGTGATGAAATTTTTGCGTACTCATACCACATTGCTTTCGACAATCTTGAAAATTATAAGAAAATTTAAGTAGCTCCAAAATCTGTCGGATTTAGACTCAAATGTGTGGAAATACATATGTATATATTCACGTGTACAAAATAAGAACTCGAATAAAGATGGTGAAATTTTTGCAAAAAAGTCCATATGACACATTGTTATGAGTAGCGTACTCATACCACATTGCTTTCGACAATCTAAAAAATTTGAACAAAAATTAACTTGCTCCAAAATCGGTCGGGTTTAGACTCAAATGTGTGGAAATACATATATTTTTACGGATACAAAATATGAACTCGATTAAAGATGATGAAATTTTTGCAAAGAAGTCCATATGACACATGATTATGAGTAGCGTACTCATCCGACATTGCTTTCGACAATCTTGAAAATTTGAACAAAAATTAACTTGCTCCAAAATCGGTCGGGTGTGGACTCAAATGTGTGGAAATACATATAAATTCACGTGAACAAAATAAAAACTCGAATAAAGGTGATGAAATTTTTCCGAAAAAATCCATATGACGCATTGTTATGAGTAGCCTACTCATACATACCACATTGCTTTCGACAATCTTGAAAATTATAAGAACAATTAAGCAGCTCCAAAATCGGTCGGGTTTAGACTCAAATGTGTGGAAATACAAATATATTCACGTGAACAAAATAAGAACTCGAATAAAGTTGATGAAATTTTTGCAAAAAAATCCATAAGACGCATTGTTATGAGTAGCGTACTCATCCGACATGGCTTTCGACAATCTTGAAAATTTGAACAAAAATTAAGTTGCTCCAAAATCGGTCGGGTTTAGACTCAAATGTGTGGAAATACATATATATTCACGTGAACAAAATAAGAACTCGAATAAAGTTGATGAAATTTTTGCAAAAAAATCCATATGACGCATTGCTATGAGTACCGTACTCATACCACATTGCTTTCGACAATTTTGAAAATTATAAGAAAAATTAAGTAGCTCCAAAATCGGTCGGATTTAGACTCAAATGTGTGGAAATACATATATATTCACGTGTACAAAATAAGATCTCGAATAAAGATGATGCAATTTTTGCAAAAAAGTCCATATGACACATTGTTATGAGTAGCGTACTCATTCCACATTGCTTTCGACAATCTTGAAAATTTTAACAAAAATTAACTTGCTCTAAAATCGGTCGGCTTTAGACTTAAATGTGTGGAAATACATACATATTCACACGAACAAAATAAGAACTCAAATAAAGTTGATGAAATTTTTGCAAAAAAATCCATATGACGCATTGTTATGAGTAGCGTACTCAGCCGACATTGCTTTCGACAATCTTGAAAATTTGAACAAAAATTAACTTGCTCTAAAATCGGTCGGGTGTAGACTTACATAAATGTGTGGAAATACATACATATTCACATGCACAAAAGAAGAACTTGATTAAAGATAATAATAATAATAATAATAATATGATGAAATTTTTACGAAAAAATCCATATGACGCATTGTTATGAGTAGAGTACTCATACCACATTGCTTTCGACAATCTTGAAAATTATAAGAAAAATTAAGTAGCTCCAAAATCGGTCGGATTTAGACTCAAATGTTTGGAAATACATATATATTCACGTGTACAAAATAAGAACTCGAATAAAGATGATGAAATTTTAGCAAAAAAATCCACATGACACATGTTATGAGTAGCGTACTCATACCACATTGCTTTCGACAATCTAAAAAATTTTAACAAAAATTAACTTGCTCCAAAATCGGTCGGGTTTAGACTCAAATGTGTGGAAATATATACATATTCACGTGTAAAAAATAAGAACTCGATTAAAGATGATATAATTTTTGCAAAAAAGTCCATATGTCACATTGTTATGAGAAGCGTACTCATACCACAGTGCTTTCGACAATCTAAAAAATTTGAACAAAAATTAAGTTGCACCAAAATCGGTCGGGTTTAGACTCAAATGTGTGGAAATACATATATTTTTACTCATACAAAATATGAACTCAATTAAAGATGATGAAATTTTTGCAAAAAAATCCATATGACCCATTGTTATGAGTAGCGTACTCGTACGACATTGCTTTCGACAATTTTAAAAATTTGAACAAAAATTAACTTGCTCCAAAATCGGTCGGGCTTACACTCAAATGTGTGGAAATACCAATATTTTTACGGATTCAAAATAATAACTGGAATAAAGATGATGCAATTTTTGCAAAAAAGTCCATTTGACACATTGTTATGAGTAGCGTACTCATACCACATTGCTTTCGACAATCTAAAAAATTTGAACAAAAATTTAGTAGCTCCAAAGTCGGTCAGACTGAGTCTCAAATGTTTGGAAATACATATATATTCACGTGTACAAAATAAGAACTCGAATAAAGATGATGCAATTTTTGCGTACTCATACCACATTGCTTTCGACAATCTTGAAAATTATAAGAAAATTTAAGTAGCTCCAAAATCTGTCGGATTTAGACTCAAATGTGTGGAAATACATATGTATATATTCACGTGTACAAAATAAGAACTCGAATAAAGATGGTGAAATTTTTGCAAAAAAGTCCATATGACACATTGTTATGAGTAGCGTACTCATACCACATTGCTTTGGACAATCTTGAAAATTTGAACAAAAATTAACTTGCTCTAAAATCAGTCGTGTTTAGACTTAAATGTGTGGAAATACATATACATATATTCCGTGTACAAAATAAGAACTCGAATAAAGATGATACAATTTTTGCAAAAAAAATCCATATAACGCATTGATATGAGTAGCGTACTCATACGACATTGCTTTCGACAATCTAAAAAATTTGAACAAAAATTTAGTAGCCCCAAAATCGGTCGGATTTAGACTCAAATGTGTGGAAATACATATATTTTTACGGATACAAAAAATGAACTCGATTAAAGATGATGAAATTTTTGCAAAGAAGTCCATATGACATATAGTTATGAGTAGCGTACTCATCCGACATTGCTTTCGACAATCTTGAGAATTTGAACAAAAATTAACTTGCTCCAAAATCGGTCGGGTTAGACTCAAATGTGTGGAAATACATACATATTCACCTGTACAAAATTAAAACTCGGTTAAAGATGATGAAATTTTTACAAAAGAATCCATATGACGCATTGTTATGAGTAGCATACTCATACCACATTGCTTTGGACAATCTTGAAAATTTGAACAAAAATTAACTTGCTCTAAAATCAGTCGTGTTTAGACTTAAATGTGTGGAAATACATACATATTCACATGTACAAAATAAGAACTCGATTAAAGATTATGAAATTTTTACGAAACAATCAATATGACGCATTGTTATGAGTAGCGTACTCATACCAAATTGCTTTCGACAATCTTGAAAATTATAAGAAAAATTAAGTAGCTCCAAAATCGGTCGGATTTCGACTCAAATGTGTGGAAATACAAATATATTCACGTGTACAAAATAAGAACTCGAATAAAGATGATGAAATTTTTGCAAAAAAGTCTATATGACACATTGTTATGAGTAGCGTACTCACACCACATTGCTTTCGACAATCTTGAAAATTTGAACAAAAATTAACTTGCTCCAAAATCGGTCGGGTTTAGACTCAAATGTGTGGAAATACATACATATTCACATGTACAAAATAAGAACTCGATTAAAGATGATGAAATTTTTGCAAAAGAATCCATATGACATATTGTTATGAGTAGCATACTCATACCACATTGCTTTCGATAATCTAAAAAATTTGAACAAAAATTAACTTGCTCTAAAATCGGTCGGGTTTATACTCAAATGTGTGGAAACACATATATATTCACGTGAACAAAATAAGAACTCGAATAAAGATGATGCAATTTTTGCAAAAAAATCCATATGACGCATTGATATGAGTAGCGTACTCATCCGACATTGCATTCGACAATCTTGAAAATTTTAACAAAAAATAACTTGGTCCAAAATCGGTCGGGTTTAGACTCAAATGTGTGGAAATACATATATATTCACGTGAACAAAATAAGAACTCGGATAAAAATGTTAAAATTTTTGCAAAAAAATCCATATGACGCATAGTTATGAGTAGCGTACTCATACCACATTGCTTTCGACAATCTTGAAAATTATAAGAAAAATTAAGTAGCTCCAAAATCGGTCGGACTTAGACTCAAATGTGTGGAAATACATATATATTCATGTGTACAAAATAAGAACTCGAATAAAGATGGTGAAATTTTTGCAAAAAAGTCCATACGACACATTGTTATGAGTAGCGTACTCATACCACATTGCTTTCGACAACCTAAAAAATTTGAACAAAAATTAACTTGCTCCAAAATCGGTCGGGTTTAGACTCAAATGTGTGGAAATACATATATTTTTACGGATACAAAATATGAACTCGATTAAAGATGATGAAATTTTTGCAAAGAAGTCCATATGACACATTGTTATAAGTAGCGTACTCATCCGACATTGCTTTCGACAATCTTGAAAATTTGAACAAAAATTAACTTGCTATAAAATCTGTCGGGTGTAGACTCAAATGTGTGGAAATACATATAAATTCACGTGAACAAAATAAGAACTCGAATAAAGATGATGAAATTTTTGCAAAAAAATCCATATGACCCATTGTTATGAGTTGCGTACTCATACGACATTACTTTCGATATTTTTGAAAATTTGAACAAAAATTAACTTGCTCCAAAATCGGTCGGGTTTAGACTCAAATGCGTGGAAGTACATATATATTCACGTGTACAAAATAAGAACTCGAATAAAGGTGATGAAATTTTTGCGTACTCATACCACATTGCTTTCGATAATCTTGAAAATTATAAGAAAATTTAAGTAGCTCCACAATCTGTCGGATTTAGACTCAAATGTGTGGAAATACATATGTATATATTCACGTGTACAAAATAAGAACTCGAATAAAGATGGTGAAATTTTTGCAAAAAAGTCCATATGACACATTGTTATGAGTAGCGTACTCATACCACATTGCTTTCGACAATCTAAAAAATTTGAACAAAAATTAACTTGCTCCAAAATCGGTCGGGTTTAGACTCAAATGTGTGGAAATACATATATTTTTACGGATACAAAATATGAACTCGATTAAAGATGATGAAATTTTTGCAAAGAAGTCCATATGACACATTGTTATGAGTAGCGTACTCATCCGATATTGCTTTCGACAATCTTGAAAATTTGAACAAAAATTAACTTGCTCCAAAATCGGTCGGGTGTGGACTCAAATGTGTGGAAATACATATAAATTCACGTGAACAAAATAAAAACTCGAATAAAGGTGATGAAATTTTTGCGAAAAAATCCATATGACGCATTGTTATGAGTAGCCTACTCATACATACCACATTGCTTTCGACAATCTTGAAAATTATAAGAAAAATTAAGCAGCTCCAAAATCGGTCGGGTTTAGACTCAAATGTGTGGAAATACATATATATTCACGTGAACAAAATAAGAACTCGAATAAAGTTGATGAAATTTTTGCAAAAAAATCCATATGACGCATTGTTATGAGTAGCGTACTCATCCGACATTGCTTTCGACAATATTGAAAATTTGAACAAAAATTAAGTTGCTCCAAAATCGGTCGGGTTTAGACTCAAATGTGTGGAAATACATATATATTCACGTGAACAAAATAAGAACTCAAATAAAGTTGATGAAATTTTTGCAAAAAAATCCATATGACGCATTGCTATGAGTAGCGTACTCATACCACATTGCTTTCGACAATTTTGAAAATTATAAGAAAAATTAAGTAGCTCCAAAATCGGTCGGATTTAGACTCAAATGTGTGGAAATACATATATATTCACGTGTACAAAATAAGATCTCGAATAAAGATGATGCAATTTTTGCAAAAAAGTCCATATGACACATTGTTATGAGTAGCGTACTCATTCCACATTGCTTTCGACAATCTTGAAAATTTTAACAAAAATTAACTTGCTCTAAAATCGGTCGGCTTTAGACTTAAATGTGTGGAAATACATACATATTCACACGAACAAAATAAGAAATCGATTAAAGATGTTGAAATTTTTACGAAAAAATCCATATGACGCATTGTTATGAGTAGAGTACTCATACCACATTGCTTTCGACAATCTTGAAAATTATAAGAAAATTTAAGTAGCTCCAAAATCTGTCGGATTTAGACTCAAATGTGTGGAAATACATATGTATATATTCACGTGTACAAAATAAGAACTCGAATAAAGATGGTGAAATTTTTGCAAAAAAGTCCATATGACACATTGTTATGAGTAGCGTACTCATACCACATTGCTTTCGACAATCTAAAAAATTTGAACAAAAATTAACTTGCTCCAAAATCGGTCGGGTGTAGACTCAAATGTGTGGAAATACATATATTTTTACGGATACAAAATATGAACTCGATTAAAGATGATGAAATTTTTGCAAAGAAGTCCATACGACACATTGTTATGAGTAGCGTACTCATACCACATTGCTTTCGACAACCTAAAAAATTTGAACAAAAATTAACTTGCTCCAAAATCGGTCGGGTTTAGACTCAAATGTGTGGAAATACATATATTTTTACGGATACAAAATATGAACTCGATTAAAGATGATGAAATTTTTGCAAAGAAGTCCATATGACACATTGTTATAAGTAGCGTACTCATCCGACATTGCTTTCGACAATCTTGAAAATTTGAACAAAAATTAACTTGCTATAAAATCTGTCGGGTGTAGACTCAAATGTGTGGAAATACATATAAATTCACGTGAACAAAATAAGAACTCGAATAAAGATGATGAAATTTTTACGAAACAATCAATATGACGCATTGTTATGAGTAGCGTACTCATACCAAATTGCTTTCGACAATCTTGAAAATTATAAGAAAAATTAAGTAGCTCCAAAATCGGTCGGATTTCGACTCAAATGTGTGGAAATACAAATATATTCACGTGTACAAAATAAGAACTCGAATAAAGATGATGAAATTTTTGCAAAAAAGTCTATATGACACATTGTTATGAGTAGCGTACTCACACCACATTGCTTTCGACAATCTTGAAAATTTGAACAAAAATTAACTTGCTCCAAAATCGGTCGGGTTTAGACTCAAATGTGTGGAAATACATACATATTCACATGTACAAAATAAGAACTCGATTAAAGATGATGAAATTTTTGCAAAAGAATCCATATGACACATTGTTATGAGTAGCATACTCATACCACATTGCTTTCGATAATCCAAAAAATTTGAACAAAAATTAACTTGCTCTAAAATCGGTCGGGTTTATACTCAAATGTGTGGAAACACATATATATTCACGTGAACAAAATAAGAACTCGAATAAAGATGATGCAATTTTTGCAAAAAAATCCATATGACGCATTGATATGAGTAGCGTACTCATCCGACATTGCATTCGACAATCTTGAAAATTTTAACAAAAAATAACTTGGTCCAAAATCGGTCGGGTTTAGACTCAAATGTGTGGAAATACATATATATTCACGTGAACAAAATAAGAACTCGGATAAAAATGTTAAAATTTTTGCAAAAAAATCCATATGACGCATAGTTATGAGTAGCGTACTCATACCACATTGCTTTCGACAATCTTGAAAATTATAAGAAAAATTAAGTAGCTCCAAAATCGGTCGGACTTAGACTCAAATGTGTGGAAATACACATATATTCATGTGTACAAAATAAGAACTCGAATAAAGATGGTGAAATTTTTGCAAAAAAGTCCATACGACACATTGTTATGAGTAGCGTACTCATACCACATTGCTTTCGACAACCTAAAAAATTTGAACAAAAATTAACTTGCTCCAAAATCGGTCGGGTTTAGACTCAAATGTGTGGAAATACATATATTTTTACGGATACAAAATATGAACTCGATTAAAGATGATGAAATTTTTGCAAAGAAGTCCATATGACACATTGTTATAAGTAGCGTACTCATCCGACATTGCTTTCGACAATCTTGAAAATTTGAACAAAAATTAACTTGCTATAAAATCTGTCGGGTGTAGACTCAAATGTGTGGAAATACATATAAATTCACGTGAACAAAATAAGAACTCGAATAAAGATGATGAAATTTTTGCAAAAAAATCCATATGACCCATTGTTATGAGTTGCGTACTCATACGACATTACTTTCGATATTTTTGAAAATTTGAACAAAAATTAACTTGCTCCAAAATCGGTCGGGTTTAGACTCAAATGCGTGGAAGTACATATATATTCACGTGTACAAAATAAGAACTCGAATAAAGGTGATGAAATTTTTGCGTACTCATACCACATTGCTTTCGATAATCTTGAAAATTATAAGAAAATTTAAGTAGCTCCACAATCTGTCGGATTTAGACTCAAATGTGTGGAAATACATATGTATATATTCACGTGTACAAAATAAGAACTCGAATAAAGATGGTGAAATTTTTGCAAAAAAGTCCATATGACACATTGTTATGAGTAGCGTACTCATACCACATTGCTTTCGACAATCTAAAAAATTTGAACAAAAATTAACTTGCTCCAAAATCGGTCGGGTTTAGACTCAAATGTGTGGAAATACATATATTTTTACGGATACAAAATATGAACTCGATTAAAGATGATGAAATTTTTGCAAAGAAGTCCATATGACACATTGTTATGAGTAGCGTACTCATCCGATATTGCTTTCGACAATCTTGAAAATTTGAACAAAAATTAACTTGCTCCAAAATCGGTCGGGTGTGGACTCAAATGTGTGGAAATACATATAAATTCACGTGAACAAAATAAAAACTCGAATAAAGGTGATGAAATTTTTGCGAAAAAATCCATATGACGCATTGTTATGAGTAGCCTACTCATACATACCACATTGCTTTCGACAATCTTGAAAATTATAAGAAAAATTAAGCAGCTCCAAAATCGGTCGGGTTTAGACTCAAATGTGTGGAAATACATATATATTCACGTGAACAAAATAAGAACTCGAATAAAGTTGATGAAATTTTTGCAAAAAAATCCATATGACGCATTGTTATGAGTAGCGTACTCATCCGACATTGCTTTCGACAATATTGAAAATTTGAACAAAAATTAACTTGCTATAAAATCTGTCGGGTGTAGACTCAAATGTGTGGAAATACATATAAATTCACGTGAACAAAATAAGAAATCGATTAAAGATGTTGAAATTTTTACGAAAAAATCCATATGACGCATTGTTATGAGTAGAGTACTCATACCACATTGCTTTCGACAATCTTGAAAATTATAAGAAAATTTAAGTAGCTCCAAAATCTGTCGGATTTAGACTCAAATGTGTGGAAATACATATGTATATTTTTACGGATACAAAATATGAACTCGATTAAAGATGATGAAATTTTTGCAAAAAAGTCCATACGACACATTGTTATGAGTAGCGTACTCATACCACATTGCTTTCGACAACCTAAAAAATTTGAACAAAAATTAACTTGCTCCAAAATCGGTCGGGTTTAGACTCAAATGTGTGGAAATACATATATTTTTACGGATACAAAATATGAACTCGATTAAAGATGATGAAATTTTTGCAAAGAAGTCCATATGACACATTGTTATAAGTAGCGTACTCATCCGACATTGCTTTCGACAATCTTGAAAATTTGAACAAAAATTAACTTGCTATAAAATCTGTCGGGTGTAGACTCAAATGTGTGGAAATACATATAAATTCACGTGAACAAAATAAGAACTCGAATAAAGATGATGAAATTTTTGCAAAAAAATCCATATGACCCATTGTTATGAGTTGCGTACTCATACGACATTACTTTCGATATTTTTGAAAATTTGAACAAAAATTAACTTGCTCCAAAATCGGTCGGGTTTAGACTCAAATGCGTGGAAGTACATATATATTCACGTGTACAAAATAAGAACTCGAATAAAGGTGATGAAATTTTTGCGTACTCATACCACATTGCTTTCGATAATCTTGAAAATTATAAGAAAATTTAAGTAGCTCCACAATCTGTCGGATTTAGACTCAAATGTGTGGAAATACATATGTATATATTCACGTGTACAAAATAAGAACTCGAATAAAGATGGTGAAATTTTTGCAAAAAAGTCCATATGACACATTGTTATGAGTAGCGTACTCATACCACATTGCTTTCGACAATCTAAAAAATTTGAACAAAAATTAACTTGCTCCAAAATCGGTCGGGTTTAGACTCAAATGTGTGGAAATACATATATTTTTACGGATACAAAATATGAACTCCATTAAAGATGATGAAATTTTTGCAAAGAAGTCCATATGACACATTGTTATGAGTAGCGTACTCATCCGATATTGCTTTCGACAATCTTGAAAATTTGAACAAAAATTAACTTGCTCCAAAATCGGTCGGGTGTGGACTCAAATGTGTGGAAATACATATAAATTCACGTGAACAAAATAAAAACTCGAATAAAGGTGATGAAATTTTTGCGAAAAAATCCATATGACGCATTGTTATGAGTAGCCTACTCATACATACCACATTGCTTTCGACAATCTTGAAAATTATAAGAAAAATTAAGCAGCTCCAAAATCGGTCGGGTTTAGACTCAAATGTGTGGAAATACATATATATTCACGTGAACAAAATAAGAACTCGAATAAAGTTGATGAAATTTTTGCAAAAAAATCCATATGACGCATTGTTATGAGTAGCGTACTCATCCGACATTGCTTTCGACAATATTGAAAATTTGAACAAAAATTAAGTTGCTCCAAAATCGGTCGGGTTTAGACTCAAATGTGTGGAAATACATATATAT
This sequence comes from Philophylla caesio, assembly GCA_963971545.1. Lineage (NCBI taxonomy): Eukaryota > Metazoa > Arthropoda > Insecta > Diptera > Tephritidae > Philophylla > Philophylla caesio. The sequence continues at coordinate 82,966,458 of OZ020607.1, forward strand.
TCACGTGAACAAAATAAGAACTCAAATAAAGTTGATGAAATTTTTGCAAAAAAATCCATATGACGCATTGCTATGAGTAGCGTACTCATACCACATTGCTTTCGACAATTTTGAAAATTATAAGAAAAATTAAGTAGCTCCAAAATCGGTCGGATTTAGACTCAAATGTGTGGAAATACATATATATTCACGTGTGCAAAATAAGATCTCGAATAAAGATGATGCAATTTTTGCAAAAAAGTCCATATGACACATTGTTATGAGTAGCGTACTCATTCCACATTGCTTTCGACAATCTTGAAAATTTTAACAAAAATTAACTTGCTCTAAAATCGGTCGGCTTTAGACTTAAATGTGTGGAAATACATACATATTCACACGAACAAAATAAGAAATCGATTAAAGATGTTGAAATTTTTACGAAAAAATCCATATGACGCATTGTTATGAGTAGAGTACTCATACCACATTGCTTTCGACAATCTTGAAAATTATAAGAAAATTTAAGTAGCTCCAAAATCTGTCGGATTTAGACTCAAATGTGTGGAAATACATATGTATATATTCACGTGTACAAAATAAGAACTCGAATAAAGATGGTGAAATTTTTGCAAAAAAGTCCATATGACACATTGTTATGAGTAGCGTACTCATACCACATTGCTTTCGACAATCTAAAAAATTTGAACAAAAATTAACTTGCTCCAAAATCGGTCGGGTTTACACTCAAATGTGTGGAAATACATATATTTTTACGGATACAAAATATGAACTCGATTAAAGATGATGAAATTTTTGCAAAGAAGTCCATATGACACATTGTTATGAGTAGCGTACTCATCCGATATTGCTTTCGACAATCTTGAAAATTTGAACAAAAATTAACTTGCTCCAAAATCGGTCGGGTGTGGACTCAAATGTGTGGAAATACATATAAATTCACGTGAACAAAATAAAAACTCGAATAAAGGTGATGAAATTTTTGCGAAAAAATCCATATGACGCATTGTTATGAGTAGCCTACTCATACATACCACATTGCTTTCGACAATCTTGAAAATTATAAGAAAAATTAAGCAGCTCCAAAATCGGTCGGGTTTAGACTCAAATGTGTGGAAATACATATATATTCACGTGAACAAAATAAGAACTCGAATAAAGTTGATGAAATTTTTGCAAAAAAATCCATATGACGCATTGTTATGAGTAGCGTACTCATCCGACATTGCTTTCGACAATATTGAAAATTTGAACAAAAATTAAGTTGCTCCAAAATCGGTCGGGTTTAGACTCAAATGTGTGGAAATACATATATATTCACGTGAACAAAATAAGAACTCAAATAAAGTTGATGAAATTTTTGCAAAAAAATCCATATGACGCATTGCTATGAGTAGCGTACTCATACCACATTGCTTTCGACAATTTTGAAAATTATAAGAAAAATTAAGTAGCTCCAAAATCGGTCGGATTTAGACTCAAATATGTGGAAATACATATGTATATATTCACGTGTCCAAAATAAGAACTCGAATAAAGATGATGAAATTTTAGCAAAAAAATCCACATGACACATGTTATGAGTAGCGTACTCATACCACATTGCTTTCGACAATCTAAAAAATTTTAACAAAAATTAACTTGCTCCAAAATCGGTCGGGTTTAGACTCAAATGTGTGGAAATACATACATATTCACGTGTACAAAATAAGAACTCGATTAAAGATGATATAATTTTTGCAAAAAAGTCCATATGTCACATTGTTATGAGAAGCGTACTCATACCACAGTGCTTTCGACAATATAAAAAATTTGAACAAAAATTAAGTTGCACCAAAATCGGTCGGGTTTAGACTCAAATGTGTGGAAATACATACATATTCACGTGTACAAAATAAGAATTCGAGTAAAGATGGTGGAATATTTGCAAAAAAGTCCATATGACGCATTGTTATGAGTAGCGTACTCGTACCACATTGCTTTTGACAATCTTGAAAATTATAAGAAAAATTAAGTTGCTCCAAAATCGGTCGGGTTTAGACTCAAATGTGTGGAAATACATACATATTCACGTGTACAAAATAAGAACTCGATTAAAGATGATGGAATTTTTGCAAAAAAAATCCATATGTCACATTGTTATGAGTAGCGTACTCATACCACAGTGCTTTCGACAATCTAAAAAATTTGAACAAAAATTAAGTTGCTCCAAAATCGGTCGGGTTTAGACTCAAATGTGTGGAAATGCATACATATTCACGTGTACAAAATAAGAATTCGATTAAAGATGGTGGAATATTTGCAAAAAAGTACATATGACGCATTGTTATGAGTAGCGTACTCGTACCACATTGCTTTCGACAATCTTGAAGATTATAAGAAAAAACTATGTTGCTCCCAAATCGGTCGGGTTTAGTCTCAAATTTGTGGAAATACATATATATTCACGTGAACAAAATATGAATTCGATTAAAGATTATGAAATTTTTGCAAAAAAATCCATAAGACCCATTGTTATGAGTAGCGTACTCATACCACATTGCTTTCGACAATCTAAAAAATTTGAACAAAAATTAACTTGCTCCAAAATCGGTCGGGTTTAGACTCAAATGTGTGGAAATACATATATTTTTACGGATACAAAATAAGAACTGGAATAAAGATGATGAAATTTTTGCAAAAAAATCCATATGACCCATTGTTATGAGTAGCGTACTCATACGACATTGCTTTCGACAATCTTGAAAATTTGAACAAAAATTAACTTGCTCCAAAATCGGTCGGGTTTAGACTCAAATGTGTGGAAATACATATATTTTTACTCATACAAAATATGAACTCAATTAAAGATGATGAAATTTTTGCAAAAAAATCCATATGACCCATTGTTATGAGTCGCGTACTCGTACGACATTGCTTTCGACAATTTTAAAAATTTGAACAAAAATTAACTTGCTCCAAAATCGGTCGGGCTTACACTCAAATGTGTGGAAATACCAATATTTTTACGGATTCAAAATAATAACTGGAATAAAGATGATGAAATTTTTGCAAAAAAGTCCATTTGACACATTGTTATGAGTAGCGTACTCATACCACATTGCTTTCGACAATCTAAAAAATTTGAACAAAAATTTAGTAGCTCCAAAGTCGGTCAGACTTAGTCTCAAATGTTTGGAAATAACGGGTGTTTTTTTTAGGGGTATAGAACTTCGAATTGAAATAAAACACAAGAAAATCGTTTTAAGGTCCATCAATTTGGCTTTATTGGAAGGATAATTTTATGCCATTAATGTTTAAATATGATTTCGGGCATGTGGCCGCCGCGGCTGGCTCGAATAAAGCCAATTCTACAGGTCCAATTTTCAACCACTTTTTCGAGCATATGGGGCCGTATGTCGGCAATAACGCCACGAATGTTGGCTTCCAATTCCCCTAACGTTTCTGGTTTGTTGGTGTAGACGAGCGACTTCACATATCCCTAAAGAAAATAATCCAATGGTGTCAAATCACACGATCTTGGTGGCCAATTGACAGGTCCATTCCGCGAAATTATGCGCTCAGCGAATGTTTCCTTCAATAAATCGATTGTGACGTGCGCTGTGTGGCATGTAGCGCCGTCTTGTTGGAACCACAACTCATCCACATTCATGCCATCCAATTCGGGAACAAAATAGTCGGTTATCATGGCTCTATACCGGTCTCCATTAACGGTAACTGCCTCTCCAGCATTATTGCGGAAGAAGTATGGCCCAATGACTCCACCAGCCCATAGAGCACACCAAACAGTCAGTTTTTGTGGATGTAATGGCGTTTCAAGGGTCTCATGTTGATTCTCTTCACTCCAAATGCGGCAATTTTGCTTGTTGACGTAGCCATTCAACCAAAAATGAGCCTCATCACTGAACAAAATTTTGCGATGAAAATCAGCATCGAGATCAATCTCATTTTCGGCCCATACACCAAAATCACGACGCATTGCATGGTCTCGCGGCTTTAATTCTTGCACAAGCTGGATCTTGTAAGGTCGCAAGCCAAGATCTTTGCGCAAAATCTTCCATAAAGTTGATGGACAAAGCTCCAATTGCTGTGCACGGTGGCGAATCGATTCATTCGGGTCCTCTTCAACACTTTGCTCTACAGCGGCAATTGTTTCTTCGGTGCGCACTGTTCGACGTCTCTGCGGATGCGTATTATCACATAGAGTAAACGTAGTGCGAAAACGATCCATGGTTAACCGAATTAATTGCTCTGATGGACGATTATGTCGACCATAAAATGGACGGAGCTCACGGTAAACTTCGCGAACTGAACCATTATTTTCGAAATAAATTTGCACGATTTGCAAGCGTTGTTCTTTTGTCAACCTGTTCATGATGAAATGGCAAACCAAACTGAACATAAATGACATTAGAGTTGCCAGATTTGACCACAAAATGCCAGTTTTATCACTATTCGAAAAACAAACCTGTAAAAAAAACACCCTCTACATATGTATGTATATATTCACGTGTACAAAATAAGAACTCGAATAAAGATGATGAAATTTTTGCGTACTCATACGACATTGCTTTCGACAATCTTGAAAATTATAAGAAAATTTAAGTAGCTCCAAAATCTGTCGGATTTAGACTCAAATGTGTGGAAATACATATGTATATATTCACGTGTACAAAATAAGAACTCGAATAAAGATGGTGGAATTTTTTCAAAAAAGTCCATATGACACATTGTTATGAGTAGCGTACTCATACCACATTGCTTTCGACAATCTAAAAAATTTGAACAAAAATTAACTTGCTCGAAAATCGGTCGGGTTTAGACTCAAATGTGTGGAAATACATATATTTTTACGGATACAAAATATGAACTCGATTAAAGATGATGAAATTTTTGCAAAGAAGTCCATATGACACATTGTTATGAGTAGCGTACTCATCCGACATTGCTTTCGACAATCTTGAAAATTTGAACAAAAATTAACTTGCTCTAAAATCGGTCGGGTGTAGACTTACATAAATGTGTGGAAATACATACATATTCACATGCACAAAAGAAGAACTTGATTAAAGATAATAATAATAATAATAATAATATGATGATATTTTTACGAAAAAATCCATATGACGCATTGTTATGAGTAGAGTACTCATACCACATTGCTTTCGACAATCTTGAAAATTATAAGAAAAATTAAGTAGCTCCAAAATCGGTCGGATTTAGACTCAAATGTTTGGAAATACATATATATTCACGTGTACAAAATAAGAACTCGAATAAAGATGATGAAATTTTAGCAAAAAAATCCACATGACACATGTTATGAGTAGCGTACTCGTACCACATTGCTTTCGACAATCTTGAAAATTATAAGAAAAAACTAAGTTGCTCCCAAATCGGTCGGGTTTAGTCTCAAATGTGTGGAAATACATATATATTCACGTGAACAAAATATGAACTCGATTAAAGATTATGAAATTTTTGCAAAAAAATCCATAAGACCCATTGTTATGAGTAGCGTACTCATACCACATTGCTTTCGACAATCTAAAAAATTTGAACAAAAATTAACTTGCTCCAAAATCGGTCGGGTTTAGACTCAAATGTGTGGAAATACATATATTTTTACGGATACAAAATAAGAACTGGAATAAAGATGATGAAATTTTTGCAAAAAAATCCATATGACCCATTGTTATGAGTAGCGTACTCATACGACATTGCTTTCGACAGTCTTGAAAATTTGAACAAAAATTAACTTGCTCCAAAATCGGTCGGGTTTAGACTCAAATGTGTGGAAATACATATATTTTTACGGATACAAAATATGAACTCAATTAAAGATGATGAAATTTTTGCAAAAAAATCCATATGACCCATTGTTATGAGTAGCGTACTCGTACGACATTGCTTTCGACAATTTTAAAAATTTGAACAAAAATTAACTTGCTCCAAAATCGGTCGGGCTTACTCTCAAATGTGTGGAAATACCAATATTTTTACGGATTCAAAATAATAACTGGAATAAAGATGATGAAATTTTTGCAAAAAAGTCCATTTGACACATTGTTATGAGTAGCGTACTCATACCACATTGCTTTCGACAATCTAAAAAATTTGAACAAAAATTTAGTAGCTCCAAAGTCGGTCAGACTTAGTCTCAAATGTTTGGAAATACATATATATTCACGTGTACAAAATAAGAACTCGAATAAAGATGATGAAATTTTTGCGTACTCATACCACATTGCTTTCGACAATCTTGAAAATTATAAGAAAATTTAAGTAGCTCCAAAATCTGTCGGATTTAGACTCAAATGTGTGGAAATACATATGTATATATTCACGTGTACAAAATAAGAACTCGAATAAAGATGGTGAAATTTTTGCAAAAAAGTCCATATGACACATTGTTATGAGTAGCGTACTCATACCACATTGCTTTCGACAATCTAAAAAATTTGAACAAAAATTAAGTTGCACCAAAATCGGTCGGGTTTAGACTCAAATGTGTGGAAATACATACATATTCACGTGTACAAAATAAGAATTCGAATAAAGATGATGAAATTTTTGCAAAAAAGTACATATGACGCATTGTTATGAGTAGCGTACTCGTACCACATTGCTTTCGACAATCTTGAAAATTATAAGAAAAAACTAAGTTGCTCCCAAATCGGTCGGGTTTAGACTCAAATGTGTGGAAATACATACATATTCACGTGTACAAAATAAGAATTCGAGTAAAGATGGTGGAATATTTGCAAAAAAGTCCATATGACGCATTGTTATGAGTAGCGTACTCGTACCACATTGCTTTTGACAATCTTGAAAATTATAAGAAAAATTAAGTTGCTCCAAAATCGGTCGGGTTTAGACTCAAATGTGTGGAAATACATACATATTCACGTGTACAAAATAAGAACTCGATTAAAGATGATGGAATTTTTGCAAAAAAATCCATATGTCACATTGTTATGAGTAGCGTACTCATACCACAGTGCTTTCGACAATCTAAAAAATTTGAACAAAAATTAAGTTGCTCCAAAATCGGTCGGGTTTAGACTCAAATGTGTGGAAATGCATACATATTCACGTGTACAAAATAAGAATTCGATTAAAGATGGTGGAATATTTGCAAAAAAGTACATATGACGCATTGTTATGAGTAGCGTACTCGTACCACATTGCTTTCGACAATCTTGAAAATTTGAACAAAAATTAACTTGCTCTAAAATCGGTCGGGTGTAGACTTACATAAATGTGTGGAAATACATACATATTCACATGCACAAAAGAAGAACTTGATTAAAGATAATAATAATAATAATAATAATATGATGATATTTTTACGAAAAAATCCATATGACGCATTGTTATGAGTAGAGTACTCATACCACATTGCTTTCGACAATCTTGAAAATTATAAGAAAAATTAAGTAGCTCCAAAATCGGTCGGATTTAGACTCAAATGTTTGGAAATACATATATATTCACGTGTACAAAATAAGAACTCGAATAAAGATGGTGAAATTTTTTCAAAAAAGTCCATATGACACATTGTTATGAGTAGCGTACTCATACCACATTGCTTTCGACAATCTAAAAAATTTGAACAAAAATTAACTTGCTCCAAAATCGGTCGGGTTTAGACTCAAATGTGTGGAAATACATATATTTTTACGGATACAAAATATGAACTCGATTAAAGATGATGAAATTTTTGCAAAGAAGTCCATATGACACATTGTTATGAGTAGCGTACTCATCCGACATTGCTTTCGACAATCTTGAAAATTTGAACAAAAATTAACTTGCTCTAAAATCGGTCGGGTGTAGACTTACATAAATGTGTGGAAATACATACATATTCACATGCACAAAAGAAGAACTTGATTAAAGATAATAATAATAATAATAATAATATGATGATATTTTTACGAAAAAATCCATATGACGCATTGTTATGAGTAGAGTACTCATACCACATTGCTTTCGACAATCTTGAAAATTATAAGAAAAATTAAGTAGCTCCAAAATCGGTCGGATTTAGACTCAAATGTTTGGAAATACATATATATTCACGTGTACAAAATAAGAACTCGAATAAAGATGATGAAATTTTAGCAAAAAAATCCACATGACACATGTTATGAGTAGCGTACTCGTACCACATTGCTTTCGACAATCTTGAAAATTATAAGAAAAAACTAAGTTGCTCCCAAATCGGTCGGGTTTAGTCTCAAATGTGTGGAAATACATATATATTCACGTGAACAAAATATGAACTCGATTAAAGATTATGAAATTTTTGCAAAAAAATCCATAAGACCCATTGTTATGAGTAGCGTACTCATACCACATTGCTTTCGACAATCTAAAAAATTTGAACAAAAATTAACTTGCTCCAAAATCGGTCGGGTTTAGACTCAAATGTGTGGAAATACATATATTTTTACGGATACAAAATAAGAACTGGAATAAAGATGATGAAATTTTTGCAAAAAAATCCATATGACCCATTGTTATGAGTAGCGTACTCATACGACATTGCTTTCGACAGTCTTGAAAATTTGAACAAAAATTAACTTGCTCCAAAATCGGTCGGGTTTAGACTCAAATGTGTGGAAATACATATATTTTTACGGATACAAAATATGAACTCAATTAAAGATGATGAAATTTTTGCAAAAAAATCCATATGACCCATTGTTATGAGTAGCGTACTCGTACGACATTGCTTTCGACAATTTTAAAAATTTGAACAAAAATTAACTTGCTCCAAAATCGGTCGGGCTTACTCTCAAATGTGTGGAAATACCAATATTTTTACGGATTCAAAATAATAACTGGAATAAAGATGATGAAATTTTTGCAAAAAAGTCCATTTGACACATTGTTATGAGTAGCGTACTCATACCACATTGCTTTCGACAATCTAAAAAATTTGAACAAAAATTTAGTAGCTCCAAAGTCGGTCAGACTTAGTCTCAAATGTTTGGAAATACATATATATTCACGTGTACAAAATAAGAACTCGAATAAAGATGATGAAATTTTTGCGTACTCATACCACATTGCTTTCGACAATCTTGAAAATTATAAGAAAATTTAAGTAGCTCCAAAATCTGTCGGATTTAGACTCAAATGTGTGGAAATACATATGTATATATTCACGTGTACAAAATAAGAACTCGAATAAAGATGGTGAAATTTTTGCAAAAAAGTCCATATGACACATTGTTATGAGTAGCGTACTCATACCACATTGCTTTCGACAATCTAAAAAATTTGAACAAAAATTAAGTTGCACCAAAATCGGTCGGGTTTAGACTCAAATGTGTGGAAATACATACATATTCACGTGTACAAAATAAGAATTCGAATAAAGATGATGAAATTTTTGCAAAAAAGTACATATGACGCATTGTTATGAGTAGCGTACTCGTACCACATTGCTTTCGACAATCTTGAAAATTATAAGAAAAAACTAAGTTGCTCCCAAATCGGTCGGGTTTAGACTCAAATGTGTGGAAATACATACATATTCACGTGTACAAAATAAGAATTCGAGTAAAGATGGTGGAATATTTGCAAAAAAGTCCATATGACGCATTGTTATGAGTAGCGTACTCGTACCACATTGCTTTTGACAATCTTGAAAATTATAAGAAAAATTAAGTTGCTCCAAAATCGGTCGGGTTTAGACTCAAATGTGTGGAAATACATACATATTCACGTGTACAAAATAAGAACTCGATTAAAGATGATGGAATTTTTGCAAAAAAATCCATATGTCACATTGTTATGAGTAGCGTACTCATACCACAGTGCTTTCGACAATCTAAAAAATTTGAACAAAAATTAAGTTGCTCCAAAATCGGTCGGGTTTAGACTCAAATGTGTGGAAATGCATACATATTCACGTGTACAAAATAAGAATTCGATTAAAGATGGTGGAATATTTGCAAAAAAGTACATATGACGCATTGTTATGAGTAGCGTACTCGTACCACATTGCTTTCGACAATCTTGAAGATTATAAGAAAAAACTATGTTGCTCCCAAATCGGTCGGGTTTAGTCTCAAATTTGTGGAAATACATATATATTCACGTGAACAAAATATGAATTCGATTAAAGATTATGAAATTTTTGCAAAAAAATCCATAAGACCCATTGTTATGAGTAGCGTACTCATACCACATTGCTTTCGACAATCTAAAAAATTTGAACAAAAATTAACTTGCTCCAAAATCGGTCGGGTTTAGACTCAAATGTGTGGAAATACATATATTTTTACGGATACAAAATAAGAACTGGAATAAAGATGATGAAATTTTTGCAAAAAAATCCATATGACCCATTGTTATGAGTAGCGTACTCATACGACATTGCTTTCGACAATCTTGAAAATTTGAACAAAAATTAACTTGCTCCAAAATCGGTCGGGTTTAGACTCAAATGTGTGGAAATACATATATTTTTACTCATACAAAATATGAACTCAATTAAAGATGATGAAATTTTTGCAAAAAAATCCATATGACCCATTGTTATGAGTCGCGTACTCGTACGACATTGCTTTCGACAATTTTAAAAATTTGAACAAAAATTAACTTGCTCCAAAATCGGTCGGGCTTACACTCAAATGTGTGGAAATACCAATATTTTTACGGATTCAAAATAATAACTGGAATAAAGATGATGAAATTTTTGCAAAAAAGTCCATTTGACACATTGTTATGAGTAGCGTACTCATACCACATTGCTTTCGACAATCTAAAAAATTTGAACAAAAATTTAGTAGCTCCAAAGTCGGTCAGACTTAGTCTCAAATGTTTGGAAATACATATGTATGTATATATTCACGTGTACAAAATAAGAACTCGAATAAAGATGATGAAATTTTTGCGTACTCATACCACATTGCTTTCGACAATCTTGAAAATTATAAGAAAATTTAAGTAGCTCCAAAATCTGTCGGATTTAGACTCAAATGTGTGGAAATACATATGTATATATTCACGTGTACAAAATAAGAACTCGAATAAAGATGGTGAAATTTTTTCAAAAAAGTCCATATGACACATTGTTATGAGTAGCGTACTCATACCACATTGCTTTCGACAATCTAAAAAATTTGAACAAAAATTAACTTGCTCCAAAATCGGTCGGGTTTAGACTCAAATGTGTGGAAATACATATATTTTTACGGATACAAAATATGAACTCGATTAAAGATGATGAAATTTTTGCAAAGAAGTCCATATGACACATTGTTATGAGTAGCGTACTCATCCGACATTGCTTTCGACAATCTTGAAAATTTGAACAAAAATTAACTTGCTCTAAAATCGGTCGGGTGTAGACTTACATAAATGTGTGGAAATACATACATATTCACATGCACAAAAGAAGAACTTGATTAAAGATAATAATAATAATAATAATAATATGATGATATTTTTACGAAAAAATCCATATGACGCATTGTTATGAGTAGAGTACTCATACCACATTGCTTTCGACAATCTTGAAAATTATAAGAAAAATTAAGTAGCTCCAAAATCGGTCGGATTTAGACTCAAATGTTTGGAAATACATATATATTCACGTGTACAAAATAAGAACTCGAATAAAGATGATGAAATTTTAGCAAAAAATCCACATGACACATGTTATGAGTAGCGTACTCGTACCACATTGCTTTCGACAATCTTGAAAATTATAAGAAAAAACTAAGTTGCTCCCAAATCGGTCGGGTTTAGTCTCAAATGTGTGGAAATACATATATATTCACGTGAACAAAATATGAACTCGATTAAAGATTATGAAATTTTTGCAAAAAAATCCATAAGACCCATTGTTATGAGTAGCGTACTCATACCACATTGCTTTCGACAATCTAAAAAATTTGAACAAAAATTAACTTGCTCCAAAATCGGTCGGGTTTAGACTCAAATGTGTGGAAATACATATATTTTTACGGATACAAAATAAGAACTGGAATAAAGATGATGAAATTTTTGCAAAAAAATCCATATGACCCATTGTTATGAGTAGCGTACTCATACGACATTGCTTTCGACAGTCTTGAAAATTTGAACAAAAATTAACTTGCTCCAAAATCGGTCGGGTTTAGACTCAAATGTGTGGAAATACATATATTTTTACGGATACAAAATATGAACTCAATTAAAGATGATGAAATTTTTGCAAAAAAATCCATATGACCCATTGTTATGAGTAGCGTACTCGTACGACATTGCTTTCGACAATTTTAAAAATTTGAACAAAAATTAACTTGCTCCAAAATCGGTCGGGCTTACTCTCAAATGTGTGGAAATACCAATATTTTTACGGATTCAAAATAATAACTGGAATAAAGATGATGAAATTTTTGCAAAAAAGTCCATTTGACACATTGTTATGAGTAGCGTACTCATACCACATTGCTTTCGACAATCTAAAAAATTTGAACAAAAATTTAGTAGCTCCAAAGTCGGTCAGACTTAGTCTCAAATGTTTGGAAATACATATATATTCACGTGTACAAAATAAGAACTCGAATAAAGATGATGAAATTTTTGCGTACTCATACCACATTGCTTTCGACAATCTTGAAAATTATAAGAAAATTTAAGTAGCTCCAAAATCTGTCGGATTTAGACTCAAATGTGTGGAAATACATATGTATATATTCACGTGTACAAAATAAGAACTCGAATAAAGATGGTGAAATTTTTGCAAAAAAGTCCATATGACACATTGTTATGAGTAGCGTACTCATACCACATTGCTTTCGACAATCTAAAAAATTTGAACAAAAATTAAGTTGCACCAAAATCGGTCGGGTTTAGACTCAAATGTGTGGAAATACATACATATTCACGTGTACAAAATAAGAATTCGAATAAAGATGATGAAATTTTTGCAAAAAAGTACATATGACGCATTGTTATGAGTAGCGTACTCGTACCACATTGCTTTCGACAATCTTGAAAATTATAAGAAAAAACTAAGTTGCTCCCAAATCGGTCGGGTTTAGACTCAAATGTGTGGAAATACATACATATTCACGTGTACAAAATAAGAACTCGATTAAAGATGATGGAATTTTTGCAAAAAAATCCATATGTCACATTGTTATGAGTAGCGTACTCATACCACAGTGCTTTCGACAATCTAAAAAATTTGAACAAAAATTAAGTTGCTCCAAAATCGGTCGGGTTTAGACTCAAATGTGTGGAAATGCATACATATTCACGTGTACAAAATAAGAATTCGATTAAAGATGGTGGAATATTTGCAAAAAAGTACATATGACGCATTGTTATGAGTAGCGTACTCGTACCACATTGCTTTCGACAATCTTGAAAATTATAAGAAAAAACTAAGTTGCTCCCAAATCGGTCGGGTTTAGACTCAAATGTGTGGAAATACATACATATTCACGTGTACAAAATAAGAACTCGATTAAAGATGATGGAATTTTTGCAAAAAAGTCCATATGTCACATTGTTATGAGTAGCGTACTCATACCACATTGCTTTCGACAATCTAAAAAATTTGAACAAAAATTAAGTTGCACCAAAATCGGTCGGGTTTAGACTCAAATGTGTGGAAATACATATATAATCACGTCTACAAAATAAAAACTCGATTAAAGATTATGAAATTTTTGCAAAAAAAGTCCATTTGACACATTGTTATGAGTAGCGTACTCATACCACATTGCTTTCGACAATCTAAAAAATTTGAACAAAAATTTAGTAGCTCCAAAGTCGGTCAGACTTAGTCTCAAATGTTTGGAGATACATATATATTCACGTGTACAAAATAAGAACTCGAATAAAGATGATGAAATTTTTGCGTACTCATACCACATTGCTTTCGACAATCTTGAAAATTATAAGAAAATTTAAGTAGCTCCAAAATCTGTCGGATTTAGACTCAAATGTGTGGAAATACATATGTATATATTCACGTGTACAAAATAAGAACTCGAATAAAGATGGTGAAATTTTTGCAAAAAAGTCCATATGACGCATTGTTATGAGTAGCGTACTCGTACCACATTGCTTTCGACAATCTTGAAAATTATAAGAAAAATTAAGTTGCTCCAAAATCGGTCGGGTTTAGACTCAAATGTGTGGAAATACATACATATTCACGTGTACAAAATAAGAACTCGATTAAAGATGATGGAATTTTTGCAAAAAAATCCATATGTCACATTGTTATGAGTAGCGTACTCATACCACAGTGCTTTCGACAATCTAAAAAATTTGAACAAAAATTAAGTTGCTCCAAAATCGGTCGGGTTTAGACTCAAATGTGTGGAAATGCATACATATTCACGTGTACAAAATAAGAATTCGATTAAAGATGGTGGAATATTTGCAAAAGAGTACATATGACGCATTGTTATGAGTAGCGTACTCGTACCACATTGCTTTCGACAATCTTGAAAATTATAAGAAAAAACTAAGTTGCTCCCAAATCGGTCGGGTTTAGACTCAAATGTGTGGAAATACATACATATTCACGTGTACAAAATAAGAACTCGATTAAAGGTGATGGAATTTTTGCAAAAAAATCCATATGTCACATTGTTATGAGTAGCGTACTCATACCACAGTGCTTTCGACAATCTAAAAAATTTGAACAAAAATTAAGTTGCTCCAAAATCGGTCGGGTTTAGACTCAAATGTGTGGAAATGCATACATATTCACGTGTACAAAATAAGAATTCGATTAAAGTTGGTGGAATATTTGCAAAAAAGTACATATGACGCATTGTTATGAGTAGCGTACTCGTACCACATTGCTTTCGACAATCTTGAAAATTATAAGAAAAAACTAAGTTGCTCCCAAATCGGTCGGGTTTAGACTCAAATGTGTGGAAATACATACATATTCACGTGAACAAAATATGAACTCGATTAAAGATTATGAAATTTTTGCAAAAAAATCCATAAGACCCATTGTTATGAGTAGCGTACTCATACCACATTGCTTTCGACAATCTAAAAAATTTGAACAAAAATTAACTTGCTCCAAAATCGGTCGGGTGTAGACTCAAATGTGTGGAAATACATATATTTTTACGCATACAAAATAAGAACTGGAATAAAGATGATGAAATTTTTGCAAAAAAATCCATATGACCCATTGTTATGAGTAGCGTACTCATACGACATTGCTTTCGACAATCTTGAAAATTTGAACAAAAATTAACTTGCTCCAAAATCGGTCGGGCTTAGACTCAAATGTGTGGAAATACATATATTTTTACTCATACAAAATATGAACTCAATTAAAGATGATGAAATTTTTGCAAAAAAATCCATATGACCCATTGTTATGAGTAGCGTACTCGTACGACATTGCTTTCGACAATTTTAAAAATTTGAACAAAAATTAACTTGCTCCAAAATCGGTCGGGGTTACACTCAAATGTGTGGAAATACCAATATTTTTACGGATTCAAAATAATAACTGGAATAAAGATGATGAAATTTTTGCAAAAAAGTCCATTTGACACATTGTTATGAGTAGCGTACTCATACCACATTGCTTTCGACAATCTAAAAAATTTGAACAAAAATTTAGTAGCTCCAAAGTCGGTCAGACTTAGTCTCAAATGTTTGGAAATACATATATATTCACGTGTACAAAATAAGAACTCGAATAAAGATGATGAAATTTTTGCGTACTCATACCACATTGCTTTCGACAATCTTGAAAATTATAAGAAAATTTAAGTAGCTCCAAAATCTGTCGGATTTAGACTCAAATGTGTGGAAATACATATGTATATATCCACGTGTACAAAATAAGAACTCGAATAAAGATGGTGAAATTTTTGCAAAAAAGTCCATATGACACATTGTTATGAGTAGCGTACTCATACCACATTGCTTTCGACAATCTAAAAAATTTGAACAAAAATTAACTTGCTCCAAAATCGGTCGGGTTTAGACTCAAATGTGTGGAAATACATATATTTTTACGGATACAAAATATGAACTCGATTAACGATGATGAAATTTTTGCAAAGAAGTCCATATGACACATTGTTATGAGTAGCGTACTCATCCGACATTGCTTTCGACAATCTTGAAAATTTGAACAAAAATTAACTTGCTCCAAAATCGGTCGGGTGTGGGCTCAAATGTGTGGAAATACATATAAATTCACGTGAACAAAATAAAAACTCGAATAAAGGTGATGAAATTTTTGCGAAAAAATCCATATGACGCATTGTTATGAGTAGCCTACTCATACATACCACATTGCTTTCGACAATCTTGAAAATTATAAGAAAAATTAAGCAGCTCCAAAATCGGTCGGGTTTAGACTCAAATGTGTGGAAATACATATATATTCACGTGAACAAAATAAGAACTCGAATAAAGTTGATGAAATTTTTGCAAAAAAATCCATATGACGCATTGTTATGAGTAGCGTATTCATCCGACATTGCTTTCGACAATCTTGAAAATTTGAACAAAAATTAAGGTGCTCCAAAATCGGTCGGGTTTAGACTCAAATGTGTAGAAATACATATATATTCACGTGAACAAAATAAGAACTCGGATAAAAATGTTGAAATGTTTGCAAAAAAATCCATATGACGCATTGTTATGAGTAGCGTACTCATACCACATTGCTTTCGACAATCTTGAAAATTTGAACAAAAATTAACTAGCTCCAAAATCGGTCGGGTTTAGACTCAAATGTGTGGAAATACATACATATTCACATGTACAAAATAAGAACTCGATTAATGATGATGAAATTTTTGCAAAAGAATCCATATGACACATTGTTATGAGTAGCGTACTCATATCACATTGCTTTGGACAATCTTGAAAATTTGAACAAAAATTAACTTGCTTTAAAATCGGTCGGGTTTAGACTCAAATGTGTGGAAATACATATATATTCACGTGTATAAAATAAGATCTCGAATAAAGATGATGCAATTTTTGCAAAAAAGTCCATATGACACATTGTTATGAGTAGCGTACTGATTCCACATTGCTTTCGACAATCTTGAAAATTTTAACAAAAATTAACTTGCTCTAAAATCGGTCGGCTTTAGACTTAAATGTGCGGAAATACTTACATATTCACACGAACAAAATAAGAAATCGATTAAAGATGTTGAAATTTTTACGAAAAAATCCATATGACGCATTGTTATGAGTAGAGTACTCATACCACATTGCTTTCGATAATCTTGAAAATTATAAGAAAAATTAAGTAGCTCCAAAATCGGTCGGATTTAGACTCAAATGTGTGGAAATACATATATATTCACGTTTACAAAATAAGATCTCGAATAAAGATGATGCAATTTTTGCAAAAAAGTCCATATGACACATTGTTATAAGTAGCGTACTCATTCCACATTGCTTTCGACAATCTTTAAAATTTTAACAAAAATTAACTTGCTCTAAAATCGGTCGGCTTTAGACTTAAATGTGTGGAAATACATACATATTCACACGAACAAAATAAGAAATCGATTAAAGATGTTGAATTTTTTACGAAAAAATCCATATGACGCATTGTTATGAGTAGAGTACTCATACCACATTGCTTTCGACAATCTTGAAAATTATAAGAAAAATTAAGTAGCTCCAAAATCGGTCGGATTTAGACTCAAATATGTGGAAATACATATATTTTTACGGATACAAAATATGAACTCGATTAAAGATGATGAAATTTTTGCAAAGAAGTCCATATGACACATTGTTATGAGTAGCGTACTCATCCGACATTGCTTTCGACAATCTTGAAAATTTGAACAAAAATTAACTTGCTCCAAAATCGGTCGGGTGTGGGCTCAAATGTGTGGAAATACATATAAATTCACGTGAACAAAATAAAAACTCGAATAAAGGTGATGAAATTTTTGCGAAAAAATCCATATGACGCATTGTTATGAGTAGCCTACTCATACATACCACATTGCTTTCGACAATCTTGAAAATTATAAGAAAAATTAAGCAGCTCCAAAATCGGTCGGGTTTAGACTCAAATGTGTGGAAATACATATATATTCACGTGAACAAAATAAGAACTCGAATAAAGTTGATGAAATTTTTGCAAAAAAATCCATATGACGCATTGTTATGAGTAGCGTACTCATCCGACATTGCTTTCGACAATCTTGAAAATTTGAACAAAAATTAAGGTGCTCCAAAATCAGTCGGGTTTAGACTCAAATGTGTGGAAATACATATATATTCGCGTGTACAAAATAAGATCTCGAATAAAGATGATGCAATTTTTGCAAAAAAGTCCATATGACACATTGTTATGAGTAGCGTACTCATTCCACATTGCTTTCGACAATCTTGAAAATTTTAACAAAAATTAAGGTGCTCCAAAATCGGTCGGGTTTAGACTCAAATGTGTGGAAATACATATATATTCACGTGTACAAAATAAGATCTCGAATAAAGATGATGCAATTTTTGCAAAAAAGTCCATATGACACATTGTTATGAGTAGCGTACTCATTCCACATTGCTTTCGACAATCTTGAAAATTTTAACAAAAATTAACTTGCTCTAAAATCGGTCGGCTTTAGACTTAAATGTGCGGAAATACTTACATATTCACACGAACAAAATAAGAAATCGATTAAAGATGTTGAAATTTTTACAAAAAAATCCATATGACGCATTGTTATGAGTAGAGTACTCATACCACATTGCTTTCGATAATCTTGAAAATTTTAAGAAAAATTAAGTAGCTCCAAAATCGGTCGGATTTAGACTCAAATGTGTGGAAATACATATATATTCACGTGTACAAAATAAGATCTCGAATAAAGATGATGCAATTTTTGCAAAAAAGTCCATATGACACATTGTTATGAGTAGCGTACTCATTCCACATTGCTTTCGACAATCTTGAAAATTTTAACAAAAATTAACTTGCTCTAAAATCGGTCGGCTTTAGACTTAAATGTGTGGAAATACATACATATTCACACGAACAAAATAAGAAATCGATTAAAGATGTTGAAATTTTTACGAAAAAATCCATATGACGCATTGTTATGAGTAGAGTATTCAAACCACATTGCTTTCGACAATCTTGAAAATTATAAGAAAAATTAAGTAGCTCCAAAATCGGTCGGATTTAGACTCAAATATGTGGAAATACATATATTTTTACGGATACAAAATATGAACTCGATTAAAGATGATGAAATTTTTGCAAAGAAGTCCATATGACACATTGTTATGAGTAGCGTACTCATCCGACATTGCTTTCGACAATCTTGAAAATTTGAACAAAAATTAACTTGCTCCAAAATCGGTCGGGTGTGGGCTCAAATGTGTGGAAATACATATAAATTCACGTGAACAAAATAAAAACTCGAATAAAGGTGATGAAATTTTTGCGAAAAAATCCATATGAGGCATTGTTATGAGTAGCCTACTCATACATACCACATTGCTTTCGACAATCTTGAAAATTATAAGAAAAATTAAGCAGCTCCAAAATCGGTCGGGTTTAGACTCAAATGTGTGGAAATACATATATATTCACGTGAACAAAATAAGAACTCGAATAAAGTTGATGAAATTTTTGCAAAAAAATCCATATGACGCATTGTTATGAGTAGCGTACTCATCCGACATTGCTTTCGACAATCTTGAAAATTTGAACAAAAATTAAGGTGCTCCAAAATCAGTCGGGTTTAGACTCAAATGTGTGGAAATACATATATATTCGCGTGTACAAAATAAGATCTCGAATAAAGATGATGCAATTTTTGCAAAAAAGTCCATATGACACATTGTTATGAGTAGCGTACTCATTCCACATTGCTTTCGACAATCTTGAAAATTTTAACAAAAATTAACTTGCTCTAAAATCGGTCGGCTTTAGACTTAAATGTGTGGAAATACATACATATTCACACGAACAAAATAAGAAATCGATTAAAGATGTTGAAATTTTTACGAAAAAATTCATATGACGCATTGTTATGAGTAGAGTACTCATACCACATTGCTTTCGACAATCTTGAAAATTATAAGAAAAATTAAGTAGCTCCAAAATCGGTCGGGTGTAGACTCAAATGTGTGGAAATACATATATTTTTACGGATACAAAATATGAACTCGATTAAAGATGATGAAATTTTTGCAAAGAAGTCCATATGACACATTGTTATGAGTAGCGTACTCATCCGACATTGCTTTCGACAATCTTGAAAATTTGAACAAAAATTAACTTGCTCCAAAATCGGTCGGGTGTGGGCTCAAATGTGTGGAAATACATATAAATTCACGTGAACAAAATAAAAACTCGAATAAAGGTGATGAAATTTTTGCGAAAAAATCCATATGACGCATTGTTATGAGTAGCCTACTCATACATACCACATTGCTTTCGACAATCTTGAAAATTATGAGAAAAATTAAGCAGCTCTAAAATCGGTCGGGTTTAGACTCAAATGTGTGGAAATACATATATATTCACGTGAACAAAATAAGAACTCGAATAAAGTTGATGAAATTTTTGCAAAAAAATCCATATGACGCATTGTTATGAGTAGCGTACTCATCCGACATTGCTTTCGACAATCTTGAAAATTTGAACAAAAATTAAGGTGCTCCAAAATCGGTCGGGTTTAGACTCAAATGTGTGGAAATACATATATATTCACGTGTACAAAATAAGATCTCGAATAAAGATGATGCAATTTTTGCAAAAAAGTCCATATGACACATTGTTATGAGTAGCGTACTCATTCCACATTGCTTTCGACAATCTTGAAAATTTTAACAAAAATTAACTTGCTCTAAGATCGGTCGGCTTTAGACTTAAATGTGCGGAAATACTTACATATTCACACGAACAAAATAAGAAATCGATTAAAGATGTTGAAATTTTTACGAAAAAATCCATATGACGCATTGTTATGAGTAGAGTACTCATACCACATTGCTTTCGATAATCTTGAAAATTATAAGAAAAATTAAGTAGCTCCAAAATCGGTCGGATTTAGACTCAAATGTGTGGAAATACATATATATTCACGTGTACAAAATAAGATCTCGAATAAAGATGATGCAATTTTTGCAAAAAAGTCCATATGACACATTGTTATGAGTAGCGTACTCATTCCACATTGCTTTCGACAATATTGAAAATTTTAACAAAAATTTACTTGCTCTAAAATCGGTCGGCTTTAGACTTAAATGTGTGGAAATACATACATATTCACACGAACAAAATAAGAAATCGATTAAAGATGTTGAAATTTTTACGAAAAAATCCATATGACGCATTGTTATGAGTAGAGTACTCATACCACATTGCTTTCGACAATCTTGAAAATTATAAGAAAAATTAAGTAGCTCCAAAATCGGTCGGATTTAGACTCAAATGTGTGGAAATACATATATATTCACGTGTACAAAATAAGATCTCGAATAAAGATGATGCAATTTTTGCAAAAAAGTCCATATGACACATTGTTATGAGTAGCGTACTCATTCCACATTGCTTTCGACAATCTTGAAAATTTTAACAAAAATTAACTTGCTCTAAGATCGGTCGGCTTTAGACTTAAATGTGCGGAAATACTTACATATTCACACGAACAAAATAAGAAATCGATTAAAGATGTTGAAATTTTTACGAAAAAATCCATATGACGCATTGTTATGAGTAGAGTACTCATACCACATTGCTTTCGACAATCTTGAAAATTTGAACAAAAATTAACTTGCTCTAAAATCGGTCGGGTGTAGACTTACATAAATGTGTGGAAATACATACATATTCACGTGTACAAAATAAGAATTCGAGTAAAGATGGTGGAATATTTGCAAAAAAGTCCATATGACGCATTGTTATGAGTAGCGTACTCGTACCACATTGCTTTCGACAATCTTGAAAATTATAAGAAAAATTAAGTTGCTCCAAAATCGGTCGGGTTTAGACTCAAATGTGTGGAAATACATACATATTCACGTGTACAAAATAAGAACTCGATTAAAGATGATGGAATTTTTGCAAAAAAATCCACATGTCACATTGTTATGAGTAGCGTACTCATACCACAGTGCTTTCGACAATCTAAAAAATTTGAACAAAAATTAAGTTGCTCCAAAATCGGTCGGGTTTAGACTCAAATGTGTGGAAATGCATACATATTCACGTGTACAAAATAAGAATTCGATTAAAGATGGTGGAATATTTGCAAAAAAGTACGTATGACGCATTGTTATGAGTAGCGTACTCGTACCGCATTGCTTTCGACAATCTTGAAAATTATAAGAAAAAACTAAGTTGCTCCCAAATCGGTCGGGTTTAGTCTCAAATGTGTGGAAATACATATATATTCACGTGAACAAAATATGAACTCGATTAAAGATTATGAAATTTTTGCAAAAAAATCCATAAGACCCATTGTTATGAGTAGCGTACTCATACCACATTGCTTTCGACAATCTAAAAAATTTGAACAAAAATTAACTTGCTCCAAAATCGGTCGGGTTTAGACTTAAATGTGTGGAAATACATATATTTTTACGGATACAAAATAAGAACTGGAATAAAGATGATGAAATTTTTTCAAAAAAATCCATATGACCCATTGTTATGAGTAGCGTACTCATACGACATTGCTTTCGACAATCTTGAAAATTTGAACAAAAATTATCTTGCTCCAAAATCGGTCGGGTTTAGACTCAAATGTGTGGAAATACATATATTTTTACTCATACAAAATATGAACTCAATTAAAGATGATGAAATTTTTGCAAAAAAATCCATATGACCCATTGTTATGAGTAGCGTACTCGTACGACATTGCTTTCGACAATTTTAAAAATTTGAACAAAAATTAACTTGCTCCAAAATCGGTCGAGCTTACACTCAAATGTGTGGAAATACCAATATTTTTACGGATTCAAAATAATAACTGGAATAAAGATGATGAAATTTTTGCAAAAAAGTCCATTTGACACATTGTTATGAGTAGCGTACTCATACCACATTGCTTTCGACAATCTAAAAAATTTGAACAAAAATTTAGTAGCTCCAAAGTCGGTCAGACTTAGTCTCAAATGTTTGGAAATACATATATATTCACGTGTACAAAATAAGAACTCGAATAAAGATGATGGATTTTTTTGCAAAAAAGTCCATATGACACATTGTTATGAGTAGCGTACTCATACCACATTGCTTTCGACAATCTAAAAAATTTGAACAAAAATTAACTTGCTCCAAAATCGGACGGATTTAGACTCAAATGTGTGGAAATACATATATTTTTACGGATACAAAATAAGAACTGGAATAAAGATGATGAAATTTTTGCAAATAAATCCATATGACCCATTGTTATGAGAAGCGTACTCATACGACATTGCTTTCAACAATCTTGAAAATTTGAACAAAAATTAACTTGCTCTAAAATCGGTCGGGTTTAGACTCAAATGTGTGGAATAACATATATTTTTACTCATACAAAATATGAACTCGAATAAAGATGATGAAATTTTTGCAAAATAATCCGTATGACCCATTGTTATGAGTAGCGTACTCATACGACATTGCTTTCGACAATCTTGAAAATTTGAACAAAAATTAACTTGCTCCAAAATCGGTCGGGTTTAGACTCAAATGTGTGGAAATACATATATTTTTACTCATACAAAATATGAACTCAATTAAAGATGATGAAATTTTTGCAAAAAAATCCATATGACCCATTGTTATGAGTAGCGTACTCGTACGACATTGCTTTCGACAATTTTAAAAATTTGAACAAAAATTAACTTGCTCCAAAATCGGTCGGGCTTACACTCAAATGTGTGGAAATACCAATATTTTTACGGATTCAAAATAATAACTGGAATAAAGATGATGAAATTTTTGCAAAAAAGTCCATTTGACACATTGTTATGAGTAGCGTACTCATACCACATTGCTTTCGACAATCTAAAAAATTTGAACAAAAATTTAGTAGCTCCAAAGTCGGTCAGACTTAGTCTCAAATGTTTGGAAATACATATATATTCACGTGTACAAAATAAGAACTCGAATAAAGATGATGGACTTTTTTGCAAAAAAGTCCATATGACACATTGTTATGAGTAGCGTACTCATACCACATTGCTTTCGACAATCTAAAAAATTTGAACAAAAATTAACTTGCTCCAAAATCGGACGGATTTAGACTCAAATGTGTGAAAATACATATATTTTTACGGATACAAAATAAGAACTGGAATAAAGATGATGAAATTTTTGCAAAAAAATCCATATGACCCATTGTTATGAGAAGCGTACTCATACGACATTGCTTTCAACAATCTTGAAAATTTGAACAAAAATTAACTTGCTCTAAAATCGTTCGGATTTAGACTCAAATGTGTGGAATAACATATATTTTTACTCATACAAAATATGAACTCGAATAAAGATGATGAAATTTTTGCAAAATAATCCGTATGACCCATTGTTATGAGTAGCGTACTCATACGACATTGCTTTCGACAATCTTGAAAATTTGAACAAAAATTAACTTGCTCCAAAATCGGTCGGGTTTAGACTCAAATGTGTGGAAATACATATATTTTTCCTCATACAAAATATGCAAAAAAATCCATATGACCCATTGTTATGAGTAGCGTACTCGTACGACATTGCTTTCGACAATCTTAAAAATTTGAACAAAAATTAAGTTGCTCCAAAATCGGTCAGGTTTATACTCAAATGTGTGGAAATACATATATATTCACGTGTACAAAATAAGAACTCGAATAAAGATGTTGAAATTTTTGCAAAAAAGTCCATTTGACACATTGTTATGAGTAGCGTACTCATATCACATTTCTTTCGACAATCCAAAAAATTTGAACAAAAATTTAGTTGCTCCAAAATCGGTCGGATATAGACTCAAATGTTTGGAAATACATATATATTCACGTGAATAAAATAAGAACTCGGATAAAGATGTTGAAATTTTTGCAAAAAAATCCAATTGACGCAATGTTATGAGTAGCGTACTCATACCACATTGCTTTCGACAATCTTGAAAATTTGAACAAAAATTAAGTTGCTCCAAAATCGGTCGGGTTTAGACTCAAATGTGTGGAAATACATACATATTCACGTATACAAAATAAGAATTCGATTAAAGATGGTGGGGTATTTGCAAAAAAGTCCATATGACACATTGTTATGAGTAGCGTACTCATATCACATTGCTTTCGACAATCTTGAAAATTTGAACAAAAATTAACTTGCTCTAAAATCTGTCGGGTGTAGACTCAAATGTGTGGAAATACATATATATTCACGTGTACAATTTTGAAGATTATAAGAAAAATTAAGTAGCTCCAAATTCGGTCGGATTTAGACTCAAATGTGTGGAAATACATATATATTCACGTGTACAAAATAAGATCTCGAATAAAGATGATGCAATTTTTGCAAAAAAGTCCATATGACACATTGTTATGAGTAGCGTACTCATACCACATTGCTTTCGACAATCTTGAAAATTTTAACAAAAATTAACTTGCTCTAAAATCGGTCGGCTTTAGACTTAAATGTGTGGAAATACATACATATTCACACGAACAAAATAAGAAATCGATTAAAGATGTTGAAATTTTTACGAAAAAATCCATATGACGCATTGTTATGAGTAGAGTACTCATACCACATTGCTTTCGACAATCTTGAAAATTATAAGAAAAATTAAGTAGCTCCAAAATCGGTCGGATTTAGACTCAAATATGTAGAAGAACTCGAATAAAGATGATGAAATTTTTGCAAAAAAGTCCATATGACACATTTTTATGAGTAGCGTACTCATACCACATTGCTTTCGACAATATTGAAAATTTGAACAAAAATAAGCTTGCTCCAAAATCGGTTGGATTTAGACTCAAAAGTGTGGAAATACATATATATTCACGTGAACAAAATAAGAACTCGAATAAAGTTGATGAAATTTTTGCAAAAAAATCCATATGACGCATTGTTATGAGTAGCGTACTCATCCGACATTGCTTTCGACAATCTTGAAAATTTGAACAAAAATTAACTTGCTCTAAAATCGGTCGGGTGTAGACTTTCATAAATGTGTGGAAATACATACATATTCACATGCACAAAAGAAGAACTTGATTAAAGATGATGAAATTTTTACGAAAAAATCCATATGACGCATTGTTATGAGTAGAGTACTCATACCACATTGCTTTCGACAATCTTGAAAATTATAAGAAAAATTAAGTAGCTCCAAAATCGGTCGGATTTAGACTCAAATGTTTGGAAATACATATATATTCACGTGTACAAAATAAGAACTCGAATAAAGATGATGAAATTTTAGCAAAAAAATCCACATGACACATGTTATGAGTAGCGTACTCATACCACATTGCTTTCGACAATCTAAAAAATTTTAACAAAAATTAACTTGCTCCAAAATCGGTCGGGTTTAGACTCAAATGTGTGGAAATACATACATATTCACGTGTACAAAATAAGAACTCGATTAAAGATGATATAATTTTTGCAAAAAAGTACATATGTCACATTGTTATGAGAAGCGTACTCATACCACAGTGCTTTCGACAATCTAAAAAATTTGAACAAAAATTAAGTTGCACCAAAATCGGTCGGGTTTAGACTCAAATGTGTGGAAATACATACATATTCACGTGTACAAAATAAGAATTCGAGTAAAGATGGTGGAATATTTGCAAAAAAGTCCATATGACGCATTGTTATGAGTAGCGTACTCGTACCACATTGCTTTCGACAATCTTGAAAATTATTAGAAAAATTAAGCTGCTCCACAATCGGTCGGGTTTAGACTCAAATGTGTGGAAATACATACATATTCACGTGTACAAAATAAGAACTCGATTAAAGATGATGGAATTTTTGCAAAAAAATCCATATGTCACATTGTTATGAGTAGCGTACTCATACCACAGTGCTTTCGACAATCTAAAAAATTTGAACAAAAATTAAGTTGGTCCAAAATCGGTCGGGTTTAGACTCAAATGTGTGGAAATGCATACATATTCACGTGTACAAAATAAGAATTCGATTAAAGATGGTGGAATATTTGCAAAAAAGTACATATGACGCATTGTTATGAGTAGCGTACTCGTACCACATTGCTTTCGACAATCTTGAAAATTATAAGAAAAAACTAAGTTGCTCCCAAATCGGTCGGGTTTAGTCTCAAATGTGTGGAAATACATATATATTCACGTGAACAAAATATGAACTCGATTAAAGATTATGAAATTTTTGCAAAAAAATCCATAAGACCCATTGTTATGAGTAGCGTACTCATACCACATTGCTTTCGACAATCTAAAAAATTTGAACAAAAATTAACTTGCTCCAAAATCGGTCGGGTTTAGACTCAAATGTGTGGAAATACATATATTTTTACGGATACAAAATAAGAACTGGAATAAAGATGATGAAATTTTTGCAAAAAATCCATATGACCCATTGTTATGAGAAGCGTACTCATACGACATTGCTTTCAACAATCTTGAAAATTTGAACAAAAATTAACTTGCTCCAAAATCGGTCGGGTTTAGACTCAAATGTGTGGAAATACATATATTTTTACTCATACAAAATATGAACTGGAATAAAGATGATGAAATTTTTGCAAAAAAATCCATATGACCCATTGTTATGAGTAGCGTACTCGTACGACATTGCTTTCGACAATTTTAAAAATTTGAACAAAAATTAACTTGCTCCAAAATCGGTCGGGTTTAGACTCAAATGTGTGGAAATACATATATTTTTTCTCATACAAAATATGAACTCGATTAAAGATGATGAAATTTTTGCAAAGAAGTCCTTATGACACATTGTTATGAGTAGCGTACTCATACCACATTGCTATCGGCAATCTTGCAAATTATAAGTAAAATTAAGTAGCTCCAAAATCGGTCGGGCTTAGACTCAAATGTGTGGAAATACATATATATTCACGTGAACAAAATAAGAACTCGGATAAAAATGTTGAAATTTTTGCAAAAAAATCCATATGACGCATTGTTATGAGTAGCGTACTCATACGACATTGCTTTCGACAATCTTGAAAATTTGAACAAAAATTAACTTGCTCTAAAATAGGTCGGGTTTAGACTCAAATGTGTGGAAATACATATATATTCACGTGAACAAAATAAGAACTCGAATAAAGATGATGCAATTTTTGGAAAAAAATCCATATGACGCATTGATATGAGTATCGTACTCATACCACATTGCTTTCGACAATCTTGAAAATTTGAACAAAAATTAACTTGCTCCAAAATC
Source organism: Philophylla caesio (assembly GCA_963971545.1). Lineage (NCBI taxonomy): Eukaryota > Metazoa > Arthropoda > Insecta > Diptera > Tephritidae > Philophylla > Philophylla caesio. The sequence goes on from OZ020607.1 coordinate 82,994,833, forward strand.
GGTCGGGTTTAGACTCAAATGTGTGGAAATACATACATATTCACATGTACAAAATAAGAACTCGATTAAGGATGATGAAATTTTTGCAAAAGAATCCATATGACACATTGTTATGAGTAATGTACTCATACCACATTGCTTTGGACAATCTTGAAAATTTGAACAAAAATTGACTTGCTTTAAAATCGGTCGGGCTTAGACACAAATGTGTGGAAATACATATATATTCACGTGAACAAAATAAGATCTCGAATAAAGATGATGCAATTTTTGCAAAAAAATCCATATGACGCATTGATATGAGTAGCGTACTCATACTACATTGCTTTCGACAATCTTGAAAATTATAAGAAAAATTAACTTGCTCCAAAATCGGTCGGGTTTAGGCTCAAATGTGTGGAAATACATATATATTCACGTGAACAAAATAAGAACTCGATTAAAGATGATGAAATTTTTGCAAAAAAGTCCATATGACACATTGTTATGAGTAGCGTACTCATACCACATTGCTTTCGACAATCTAAAAAATTTGAACAAAAATTAACTTGCTCCAAAATCGGTCGGATTTAGACTCAAATGTGTGGAAATACATATATTTTTACGGATACAAAATAAGAACTGGAATAAAGATGATGAAATTTTTGCAAAAAATCCATATGACCCATTGTTATGAGAAGCGTACTCATACGACATTGCTTTCAACAATCTTGAAAATTTGAACAAAAATTAACTTGCTCTAAAATCGGTCGGGTTTAGACTCAAATGTGTGGAATAACATACATTTTTACTCATACAAAATATGAACTGGAATAAAGATGATGAAATGTTTGCAAAATAATCCGTATGACCCATTGTTATGAGTACCGTACTCATACGACATTGCTTTCGACAATCTTGAAAATTTGAACAAAAATTAACTTGCTCCAAAATCGGTCGGGTTTAGACTCAAATGTGTGGAAATACATATATTTTTTCTCATACAAAATATGAACTCGATTAAAGATGATGAAATTTTTGCAAAGAAGTCCTTATGACACATTGTTATGAGTAGCGTACTCATACCACATTGCTATCGGCAATCTTGCAAATTATAAGTAAAATTAAGTAGCTCCAAAATCGGTCGGGCTTAGACTCAAATGTGTGGAAATACATATATATTCACGTGAACAAAATAAGAACTCGGATAAAAATGTTGAAATTTTTGCAAAAAAATCCATATGACGCATTGTTATGAGTAGCGTACTCATACGACATTGCTTTCGACAATCTTGAAAATTTGAACAAAAATTAACTTGCTCTAAAATAGGTCGGGTTTAGACTCAAATGTGTGGAAATACATATATATTCACGTGAACAAAATAAGAACTCGAATAAAGATGATGCAATTTTTGGAAAAAAATCCATATGACGCATTGATATGTGTATCGTACTCATACCACATTGCTTTCGACAATCTTGAAAATTTGAACAAAAATTAACTTGCTCCAAAATCGGTCGGGTTTAGACTCAAATGTATGGAAATACATACATATTCACATGTACAAAATAAGAACTCGATTAAGGATGATGAAATTTTTGCAAAAGAATCCATATGACACATTGTTATGAGTAATGTACTCATACCACATTGCTTTGGACAATCTTGAAAATTTGAACAAAAATTTACTTGCTTTAAAATCGGTCGGGCTTAGACACAAATGTGTGGAAATACATATATATTCACGTGAACAAAATAAGATCTCGAATAAAGATGATGCAATTTTTGCAAAAAAATCCATATGACGCATTGATATGAGTAGCGTACTCATACTACATTGCTTTCGACAATCTTGAAAATTATAAGAAAAATTAACTTGCTCCAAAATCGGTCGGGTTTAGGCTCAAATGTGTGGAAATACATATATATTCACGTGAACAAAATAAGAACTCGATTAAAGATGATGAAATTTTTGCAAAAAAGTCCATATGACACATTGTTATGAGTAGCGTACTCATACCACATTGCTTTCGACAATCTTGAAAATTCTAAGAAAAATTAACTGGCTCCAAAATCGGTCGGGTTTAGGCTCAAATTTGTGGAAATACATATATTTTTACGGATACAAAATATGAACTCGATTAAAGGTGATGAAATTTTTGCAAAGAAGTCCATATGACACATTGTTATGAGTAGCGTACTCATCCGACATTGCTTTCGACAATCTTGAAAATTTTAACAAAAAATATCTTGCTCCAAAATCGGTCGGGTTTAGACTAAATGTGTGGAAATACATATATATTCACGTGAACAAAATAATAACTCGGATAAAAATGTTGAAATTTTTGCAAAAAAATCCATATGACGCATTGTTATGAGTAGCGTACTCATACCACATTGCTTTCGACAATCTTGAAAATTATAAGAAATTTTAACTTGCTCCAAAATCGGTCGGGTTTAGACTCAAATGTGTGGAAATACATATATTTTTACGGATACAAAATATGAACTCGATTAAAGGTGATGAAATTTTTGCGAAAAAATCCATAGGACGCATTGTTATGAGTAGCGTACTCATACCACATTGCTTTCGACAATCTTGAAAATTATAAGAAAAATTAAGTTGCTCCAAAATCGGTCGGATTTAGACTCAAATGTGTGGAAATACATATATATTCACGTGTACAAAATAAGAACTCGAATAAAGATGATGAAATTTTTGCAAAAAAGTCCATATGACTCATTTTTATGAGTAGCGTACTCATACCACATTGCTTTCGACAATCTTGAAAATTTGAACAAAAATTAAGTAGCTCCAAAATCGGTCGGGTTTAGACTCAAATGTTTGGAAATACATACATATTCACATGTACAAAATAAGAACTCGATTAAAGATGATGAAATTTTTGCAAAAGAATCCATATGACACATTGTTATGAGTAGCGTACTCATACCACATTGCTTTGGACAATCTTGAAAATTTGAACAAAAATTAACTTGCTTTAAAATCGGTCGGGTTTAGACTCAAATGTGTGGGAATACATATATATTCACGTGAACAAAATAAGAACTCGAATAAAGATGATGCAATTTTTGCAAAAAAATCCATATGACGCATTGATATGAGTAGCGTACTCATACCATATTGCTTTCGACAATCTTGAAAATTATAAGAAAAATTAACTTGCTCCAAAATCGGTCGGGTTTAGGCTCAAATTTGTGGAAATACATATATTTTTACGGATACAAAATATGAACTTGATTAAAGGTGATGAAATTTTTGCAAAGAAGTCCATATGACACATTGTTATGAGTAGCGTACTCATCCGACATTGCTTTCGACAATCTTGAAAATTTTAACAAAAAATAACTTGCTCCAAAATCGGTCGGGTTTAGACTAAATGTGTGGAAATACATATATATTCACGTGAACAAAATAAGAACTCGGATAAATATGTTGAAATTTTTGCAAAAAAATCCATATGACGCATTGTTATGAGTAGCGTACTCATACCACATTGCTTTCGACAATCTTGAAAATTATAAGAAATTTTAACTTGCTCCAAAATCGGTCGGGTTTAGACTCAAATGTGTGGAAATACATATATTTTTACGGATACAAAATATGAACGCGATTAAAGGTGATGAAATTTTTGCGAACAAATCCATATGACGCATTGTTATGAGTAGCGTACTCATACCACATTGCTTTCGACACTCTTGAAAATTATAAGAAAAATTAAGTTGCTCCAAAATCGGTCGGATTTAGACTCAAATGTGTGGAAATACATATATATTCACGTGTACAAAATAAGAACTCGAATAAAGATGATGAAATTTTTGCAAAAAAGTCCATATGACTCATTTTTATGAGTAGCGTACTCATACCACATTGCTTTCGACAATCTTGAAAATTTGAACAAAAATTAAGTAGCTCCAAAATCGGTCGGGTTTAGACTCAAATGTTTGGAAATACATACATATTCACATGTACAAAATAAGAACTCGATTAAAGATGATGAAATTTTTGCAAAAGAATCCATATGACGCATTGATATGAGTAGCGTACTCATACCACATTGCTTTCGACAGTCTTGAAAATTATAAGAAAAATTAAGTTGCTCCAAAATCGGTCGGATTTAGACTCAAATGTGTGGAAATACATATATATTCACGTGTACAAAATAAGAACTCGAATAAAGATGATGAAATATTTGCAAAAAAGTCCATATGACTCATTTTTATGAGTAGCGTACTCATACCACATTGCTTTGGACAATCTTGAAAATTTGAACAAAAATTAACTTGCTTTAAAATCGGTCGGGTTTAGGCTCAAATGTGTGGAAATACATATATATTCACGTGAATAAAATAAGAACTCGAATAAAGATGATGCAATTTTTGCAAAAAAATCCATATGACGCATTGATATGAATAGCGTACTCATACCACATTGCTTTCGACAATCTTGAAAATTATAAGAAAAATTAAGTAGCTCCAAAATCGGTCGGATTTAGACTCAAATGTGTGGAAATACATATATATTCACGTGTACAAAATATGAACTCGATTAAAGCTGATGAAATTTTTGCAAAGAAGTCCATATGACACATTGTTATGAGTAGCGTACTCATCCGACATTGCTTTCGACAATCTTGAAAATTTTAACAAAAAATAACTTGCTCCAAAATCGGTCGGGTTTACACTTAAATGTGTGGAAATACATACATATATATTCACGTGAACAAAATAAGAACTCGGATAAAAATGTTGAAATTTTTGCAAAAAAATCCATATGACGCATTGTTATGAGTAGCGTACTCATACCACATTGCTTTCGACAATCTTGAAAATTATAAGAAAAATTAAGTAGCTCCAAAATCGGTCAGGTTTAGACTCAAATGTGTGGAAATACATATATATTCACGTGAACAGAATAAGAACTCGATTAAAGATGATGAAATTTTTGCAAAAAAGTCCATATGACACATTGTTATAAGTAGCGTACTCATACCACATTGCTTTCGACAATCTTGAAAGTTATAAGAAAAATTAACTTGCTCCAAAATCGGTCGAGTTTAGACTCAAATGTGTGAAAATACATATATTTTTACGGATACAAAATATGAACTCGATTAAAGATGATGAAATTTTTGCAAAGAAGTCCATATGACACATTGTTATGAGTAGCGTACTCATCCGACATTGCTTTCGACAATCTTGAAAATTTTAACAAAAAATAACTTGCTCCAAAATCGGTCGGGTTTAGGCTCAAATGTGTGGAAATACATATATATTCACGTGAACAAAATAAGTACTCGAATAAAGATGATGCAATTTTTGCAAAAAAATTCATATGACGCATTAATACGAGTAGCGTACTCATACCACATTGCTTTCGGCAATCTTAAAAGTTATAAGAAAAATTAACTTGCTCCAAAATCGGTCGAGTTTAGACTCAAATGTGTGAATATACATATGTATATTTTTACAGATACATAATATGAACTCGATTAAAGATGATGAAATTTTTGCAAAGAAGTCCATATGACACATTGTTATGAGTAGCGTACTCATCCGACATTGCTTTCGACAATCTTGAACATTTTAACAAAAAATAACTTGCTCCTAAATCGGTCGGGTTTAGGCTCAAATGTGTGGAAATACATATATATTCACGTGAACAAAATAAGAACTCGATTAAAGATGATGAAATTTTTGCAAAAAAGTCCATATGACACATTGTTATGAGTAGCGTACTCATACCACATTGCTTTCGACAATCTTGAAAGTTATAAGAAACATTAACTTGCTGCAAAATCGGTCGAGTTTAGACTCAAATGTGTGAAAATACATATATTTTTACGGATACAAAATATGAACTCGATTAAAGGTGATGAAATTTTTGCGAAAAAATCGATATGACGCATTGTTATGAGTAGCGTTCTCATACCATATTGCTTTCGACAATCTTGAAAGTTCTAAGAAAAATTAAGTTGCTCCAAAATCGGTCGGATTTAGACTCAAATGTGTGGAAATACATATATATTCACGTGTACAAAATAAGAACTCGAATAAAGATGATGAAATTTTTGCAAAAAAGTCCATATGACACATTTTTATGAGTAGCGTACTCATACCACATTGCTTTCGACAATCTTGAAAATTTGAACAAAAATTAACTAGCTCCAAAATCGGTCGGGCTTAGACTCAAATGTGTGGAAATACATACATATTCACATGTACAAAAGTAAGAACTCGATTAAAGATGATGAAATTTTTGCAAAAGAATCCATATGACACATTGTTATGAGTAGCGTACTCATACCACATTGCTTTGGACAATCTTGAAAATTTGAACAAAAATTAACTTGCTCCAAAATCGGTCGGGTTTAGACTCAAATGTGTGGAAATACATATATATTCACGTGAACAAAATAAGAACTCGAATAAAGATGATGCAATTTTTGCAAAAAAATCCATATGACGCATTGATATGAGTAGCGTACTCATACCACATTGCTTTCGACAATCTTGAAAATTATAAGAAAAATTCACTTGCTCCAAAATCGGTCGGGTTTAGGCTCAAATGTGTGGAAATACATATATATTCACGTGAACAAAATAAGAACTCGGATAAAAATGTTGAAATTTTTGCAAAAAAATCCATATGACGCATTGTTATGAGTAGCGTACTCATACGACATTGCTTTCGACAATCTTGAAAATTTGAACAAAAATTAACTTGCTCTAAAATAGGTCGGGTTTAGACTCAAATGTGTGGAAATACATATATATTCACGTGAACAAAATAAGAACTCGAATAAAGATGATGCAATTTTTGCAAAAAAATCCATATGACGCATTGATATGAGTAGCGTACTCATACCACATTGCTTTCGACAATCTTGAAAATTTGAACAAAAATTAACTTGCTCCAAAATCGGTCGGGTTTAGACTCAAATGTGTGGAAATACATACATATTCACATGTACAAAATAAGAACTCGATTAAAGATGATGAAATTTTTGCAAAAGAATCCATATGACACATTGTTATGAGTAGTGTACTCATACCACATTGCTTTGGAAAATCTTGAAAATTATAAGCAAAATTAAGTTGCTCCAAAATCGGTCGGATTTAGACTCAAATGTGTGGAAATACATATATATTCACGTGTACAAAATAAGAACTCGAATAAAGATGATGAAATTTTTGCAAAGAAGTCAATATGACACATTTTTATATGTAGCGTACTCATACCACATTGCTTTCGACAATCTTGAAAATTTGAACAAAAATTAACTAGCTCCAAAATCGGTCGGGTTTAGACTCAAATGTGTGGAAATACATACATATTCACATGTACAAAATAAGAACTCGATTAAAGATGATGGAATTTTTGCAAAAGAATCCATATGACACATTGTTATGAGTAGCGTACTCATACTACATTGCTTTGGACAATCTTGAAAATTTGAACAAAAATTAACTTGCTTTAAAATCGGTCGGGTTTAGACTCAAATGTGTGGAAATACATATATATTCACGTGAACAAAATAAGAACTCGAATAAATGAAATTTTTGCAAAGAAGTCCATATGACACATTGTTATGAGTAGCGTACTCATCCGACATTGCTTTCGACAATCTTGAAAATTTTAAAAAAAAATAAGTTGCTCCAAAATCGGTCGGGTTTAGACTCAAATGTGTGGAAATACATATATATTCACGTGAACAAAATAAGAACTCGGATAAAAATGTTGAAATTTTTGCAAAAAAATCCATATGACGCATTGTTATGAGTAGCGTACTCATACCACATTGCTTTCGACAATCTTGAAAATTATAAGAAATTTTAACTTGCTCTAATATCGGTCGGGTTTAGACTCAAATGTGTGGAAATACATACATTTTTTCTCATACAAAATATGAACTCGATTAAAGATGATGAAATTTTTGCAAAGAAGTCCTTATGACACATTGTTATGAGTAGCGTACTCATACCACATTGCTATCGGCAATCTTGCAAATTATAAGTAAAATTAAGTAGCTCCAAAATCGGTCGGGCTTAGACTCAAATGTGTGGAAATACATATATATTCACGTGAACAAAATAAGAACTCGGATAAAAATGTTGAAATTTTTGCAAAAAAATCCATATGACGCATTGTTATGAGTAGCGTACTCATACGACATTGCTTTCGACAATCTTGAAAATTTGAACAAAAATTAACTTGCTCTAAAATAGGTCGGGTTTAGACTCAAATGTGTGGAAATACATATATATTCACGTGAACAAAATAAGAACTCGAATAAAGATGATGCAATTTTTGGAAAAAAATCCATATGACGCATTGATATGTGTATCGTACTCATACCACATTGCTTTCGACAATCTTGAAAATTTGAACAAAAATTAACTTGCTCCAAAATCGGTCGGGTTTAGACTCAAATGTATGGAAATACATACATATTCACATGTACAAAATAAGAACTCGATTAAGGATGATGAAATTTTTGCAAAAGAATCCATATGACACATTGTTATGAGTAATGTACTCATACCACATTGCTTTGGACAATCTTGAAAATTTGAACAAAAATTTACTTGCTTTAAAATCGGTCGGGCTTAGACACAAATGTGTGGAAATACATATATATTCACGTGAACAAAATAAGATCTCGAATAAAGATGATGCAATTTTTGCAAAAAAATCCATATGACGCATTGATATGAGTAGCGTACTCATACTACATTGCTTTCGACAATCTTGAAAATTATAAGAAAAATTAACTTGCTCCAAAATCGGTCGGGTTTAGGCTCAAATGTGTGGAAATACATATATATTCACGTGAACAAAATAAGAACTCGATTAAAGATGATGAAATTTTTGCAAAAAAGTCCATATGACACATTGTTATGAGTAGCGTACTCATACCACATTGCTTTCGACAATCTTGAAAATTCTAAGAAAAATTAACTGGCTCCAAAATCGGTCGGGTTTAGGCTCAAATTTGTGGAAATACATATATTTTTACGGATACAAAATATGAACTCGATTAAAGGTGATGAAATTTTTGCAAAGAAGTCCATATGACACATTGTTATGAGTAGCGTACTCATCCGACATTGCTTTCGACAATCTTGAAAATTTTAACAAAAAATATCTTGCTCCAAAATCGGTCGGGTTTAGACTAAATGTGTGGAAATACATATATATTCACGTGAACAAAATAATAACTCGGATAAAAATGTTGAAATTTTTGCAAAAAAATCCATATGACGCATTGTTATGAGTAGCGTACTCATACCACATTGCTTTCGACAATCTTGAAAATTATAAGAAATTTTAACTTGCTCCAAAATCGGTCGGGTTTAGACTCAAATGTGTGGAAATACATATATTTTTACGGATACAAAATATGAACTCGATTAAAGGTGATGAAATTTTTGCGAAAAAATCCATAGGACGCATTGTTATGAGTAGCGTACTCATACCACATTGCTTTCGACAATCTTGAAAATTATAAGAAAAATTAAGTTGCTCCAAAATCGGTCGGATTTAGACTCAAATGTGTGGAAATACATATATATTCACGTGTACAAAATAAGAACTCGAATAAAGATGATGAAATTTTTGCAAAAAAGTCCATATGACTCATTTTTATGAGTAGCGTACTCATACCACATTGCTTTCGACAATCTTGAAAATTTGAACAAAAATTAAGTAGCTCCAAAATCGGTCGGGTTTAGACTCAAATGTTTGGAAATACATACATATTCACATGTACAAAATAAGAACTCGATTAAAGATGATGAAATTTTTGCAAAAGAATCCATATGACACATTGTTATGAGTAGCGTACTCATACCACATTGCTTTGGACAATCTTGAAAATTTGAACAAAAATTAACTTGCTTTAAAATCGGTCGGGTTTAGACTCAAATGTGTGGGAATACATATATATTCACGTGAACAAAATAAGAACTCGAATAAAGATGATGCAATTTTTGCAAAAAAATCCATATGACGCATTGATATGAGTAGCGTACTCATACCATATTGCTTTCGACAATCTTGAAAATTATAAGAAAAATTAACTTGCTCCAAAATCGGTCGGGTTTAGGCTCAAATTTGTGGAAATACATATATTTTTACGGATACAAAATATGAACTTGATTAAAGGTGATGAAATTTTTGCAAAGAAGTCCATATGACACATTGTTATGAGTAGCGTACTCATCCGACATTGCTTTCGACAATCTTGAAAATTTTAACAAAAAATAACTTGCTCCAAAATCGGTCGGGTTTAGACTAAATGTGTGGAAATACATATATATTCACGTGAACAAAATAAGAACTCGGATAAATATGTTGAAATTTTTGCAAAAAAATCCATATGACGCATTGTTATGAGTAGCGTACTCATACCACATTGCTTTCGACAATCTTGAAAATTATAAGAAATTTTAACTTGCTCCAAAATCGGTCGGGTTTAGACTCAAATGTGTGGAAATACATATATTTTTACGGATACAAAATATGAACGCGATTAAAGGTGATGAAATTTTTGCGAACAAATCCATATGACGCATTGTTATGAGTAGCGTACTCATACCACATTGCTTTCGACACTCTTGAAAATTATAAGAAAAATTAAGTTGCTCCAAAATCGGTCGGATTTAGACTCAAATGTGTGGAAATACATATATATTCACGTGTACAAAATAAGAACTCGAATAAAGATGATGAAATTTTTGCAAAAAAGTCCATATGACTCATTTTTATGAGTAGCGTACTCATACCACATTGCTTTCGACAATCTTGAAAATTTGAACAAAAATTAAGTAGCTCCAAAATCGGTCGGGTTTAGACTCAAATGTTTGGAAATACATACATATTCACATGTACAAAATAAGAACTCGATTAAAGATGATGAAATTTTTGCAAAAGAATCCATATGACGCATTGATATGAGTAGCGTACTCATACCACATTGCTTTCGACAGTCTTGAAAATTATAAGAAAAATTAAGTTGCTCCAAAATCGGTCGGATTTAGACTCAAATGTGTGGAAATACATATATATTCACGTGTACAAAATAAGAACTCGAATAAAGATGATGAAATATTTGCAAAAAAGTCCATATGACTCATTTTTATGAGTAGCGTACTCATACCACATTGCTTTGGACAATCTTGAAAATTTGAACAAAAATTAACTTGCTTTAAAATCGGTCGGGTTTAGGCTCAAATGTGTGGAAATACATATATATTCACGTGAATAAAATAAGAACTCGAATAAAGATGATGCAATTTTTGCAAAAAAATCCATATGACGCATTGATATGAATAGCGTACTCATACCACATTGCTTTCGACAATCTTGAAAATTATAAGAAAAATTAAGTAGCTCCAAAATCGGTCGGATTTAGACTCAAATGTGTGGAAATACATATATATTCACGTGTACAAAATATGAACTCGATTAAAGCTGATGAAATTTTTGCAAAGAAGTCCATATGACACATTGTTATGAGTAGCGTACTCATCCGACATTGCTTTCGACAATCTTGAAAATTTTAACAAAAAATAACTTGCTCCAAAATCGGTCGGGTTTACACTTAAATGTGTGGAAATACATACATATATATTCACGTGAACAAAATAAGAACTCGGATAAAAATGTTGAAATTTTTGCAAAAAAATCCATATGACGCATTGTTATGAGTAGCGTACTCATACCACATTGCTTTCGACAATCTTGAAAATTATAAGAAAAATTAAGTAGCTCCAAAATCGGTCAGGTTTAGACTCAAATGTGTGGAAATACATATATATTCACGTGAACAGAATAAGAACTCGATTAAAGATGATGAAATTTTTGCAAAAAAGTCCATATGACACATTGTTATAAGTAGCGTACTCATACCACATTGCTTTCGACAATCTTGAAAGTTATAAGAAAAATTAACTTGCTCCAAAATCGGTCGAGTTTAGACTCAAATGTGTGAAAATACATATATTTTTACGGATACAAAATATGAACTCGATTAAAGATGATGAAATTTTTGCAAAGAAGTCCATATGACACATTGTTATGAGTAGCGTACTCATCCGACATTGCTTTCGACAATCTTGAAAATTTTAACAAAAAATAACTTGCTCCAAAATCGGTCGGGTTTAGGCTCAAATGTGTGGAAATACATATATATTCACGTGAACAAAATAAGTACTCGAATAAAGATGATGCAATTTTTGCAAAAAAATTCATATGACGCATTAATACGAGTAGCGTACTCATACCACATTGCTTTCGGCAATCTTAAAAGTTATAAGAAAAATTAACTTGCTCCAAAATCGGTCGAGTTTAGACTCAAATGTGTGAATATACATATGTATATTTTTACAGATACATAATATGAACTCGATTAAAGATGATGAAATTTTTGCAAAGAAGTCCATATGACACATTGTTATGAGTAGCGTACTCATCCGACATTGCTTTCGACAATCTTGAACATTTTAACAAAAAATAACTTGCTCCTAAATCGGTCGGGTTTAGGCTCAAATGTGTGGAAATACATATATATTCACGTGAACAAAATAAGAACTCGATTAAAGATGATGAAATTTTTGCAAAAAAGTCCATATGACACATTGTTATGAGTAGCGTACTCATACCACATTGCTTTCGACAATCTTGAAAGTTATAAGAAACATTAACTTGCTGCAAAATCGGTCGAGTTTAGACTCAAATGTGTGAAAATACATATATTTTTACGGATACAAAATATGAACTCGATTAAAGGTGATGAAATTTTTGCGAAAAAATCGATATGACGCATTGTTATGAGTAGCGTTCTCATACCATATTGCTTTCGACAATCTTGAAAGTTCTAAGAAAAATTAAGTTGCTCCAAAATCGGTCGGATTTAGACTCAAATGTGTGGAAATACATATATATTCACGTGTACAAAATAAGAACTCGAATAAAGATGATGAAATTTTTGCAAAAAAGTCCATATGACACATTTTTATGAGTAGCGTACTCATACCACATTGCTTTCGACAATCTTGAAAATTTGAACAAAAATTAACTAGCTCCAAAATCGGTCGGGCTTAGACTCAAATGTGTGGAAATACATACATATTCACATGTACAAAAGTAAGAACTCGATTAAAGATGATGAAATTTTTGCAAAAGAATCCATATGACACATTGTTATGAGTAGCGTACTCATACCACATTGCTTTGGACAATCTTGAAAATTTGAACAAAAATTAACTTGCTCCAAAATCGGTCGGGTTTAGACTCAAATGTGTGGAAATACATATATATTCACGTGAACAAAATAAGAACTCGAATAAAGATGATGCAATTTTTGCAAAAAAATCCATATGACGCATTGATATGAGTAGCGTACTCATACCACATTGCTTTCGACAATCTTGAAAATTATAAGAAAAATTCACTTGCTCCAAAATCGGTCGGGTTTAGGCTCAAATGTGTGGAAATACATATATATTCACGTGAACAAAATAAGAACTCGGATAAAAATGTTGAAATTTTTGCAAAAAAATCCATATGACGCATTGTTATGAGTAGCGTACTCATACGACATTGCTTTCGACAATCTTGAAAATTTGAACAAAAATTAACTTGCTCTAAAATAGGTCGGGTTTAGACTCAAATGTGTGGAAATACATATATATTCACGTGAACAAAATAAGAACTCGAATAAAGATGATGCAATTTTTGCAAAAAAATCCATATGACGCATTGATATGAGTAGCGTACTCATACCACATTGCTTTCGACAATCTTGAAAATTTGAACAAAAATTAACTTGCTCCAAAATCGGTCGGGTTTAGACTCAAATGTGTGGAAATACATACATATTCACATGTACAAAATAAGAACTCGATTAAAGATGATGAAATTTTTGCAAAAGAATCCATATGACACATTGTTATGAGTAGTGTACTCATACCACATTGCTTTGGAAAATCTTGAAAATTATAAGCAAAATTAAGTTGCTCCAAAATCGGTCGGATTTAGACTCAAATGTGTGGAAATACATATATATTCACGTGTACAAAATAAGAACTCGAATAAAGATGATGAAATTTTTGCAAAGAAGTCAATATGACACATTTTTATATGTAGCGTACTCATACCACATTGCTTTCGACAATCTTGAAAATTTGAACAAAAATTAACTAGCTCCAAAATCGGTCGGGTTTAGACTCAAATGTGTGGAAATACATACATATTCACATGTACAAAATAAGAACTCGATTAAAGATGATGGAATTTTTGCAAAAGAATCCATATGACACATTGTTATGAGTAGCGTACTCATACTACATTGCTTTGGACAATCTTGAAAATTTGAACAAAAATTAACTTGCTTTAAAATCGGTCGGGTTTAGACTCAAATGTGTGGAAATACATATATATTCACGTGAACAAAATAAGAACTCGAATAAATGAAATTTTTGCAAAGAAGTCCATATGACACATTGTTATGAGTAGCGTACTCATCCGACATTGCTTTCGACAATCTTGAAAATTTTAAAAAAAAATAAGTTGCTCCAAAATCGGTCGGGTTTAGACTCAAATGTGTGGAAATACATATATATTCACGTGAACAAAATAAGAACTCGGATAAAAATGTTGAAATTTTTGCAAAAAAATCCATATGACGCATTGTTATGAGTAGCGTACTCATACCACATTGCTTTCGACAATCTTGAAAATTATAAGAAATTTTAACTTGCTCTAATATCGGTCGGGTTTAGACTCAAATGTGTGGAAATACATATATTTTTACGGATACAAAATATGAACTCGATTAAAGGTGATAAAATTTTTGCGAAAAAATCCATATGACGCATTGTTATGAGTAGCGTACTCATACCACATTGCTTTCGACAATCTTGAAAGTTATAAGCAAAATTAAGTTGCTCCAAAATCGGTCGGATTTAGACTCAAATGTGTGGAAATACATATATATTCACGTGTACAAAATAAGAACTCGAATAAAGATGATGAAATTTTTGCAAAAAAGTCCATATGACACATTTTTATGAGTAGCGTACTCATACCACATTGCTTTCGACAATCTTGAAAATTTGAACAAAAATTAACTAGCTTCAAAATCGGTCGGGTTTAGACTCAAATGTGTGGAAATACATACATATTCACATGTACAAAATAAGAACTCGATTAAAGATGATGAAATTTTTGCAAAAGAATCCATATGACACATTGTTATGAGTAGCGTACTCATACCACATTGCTTTGGACAATCTTGAAAATTTGAACAAAAATTAACTGGCTTTAAAATCGGTCGCGTTTAGACTCAAATGTGTGGAAATACATATATATTCACGTGAACAAAATAAGAACTCGAATAAAGATGATGCAATTTTTGCAAAAAAATCCATATGACGCATTGATATGAGTAGCGTACTCATACCACATTGCTTTCGACAATCTTGAAAATTATAAGAAAAATTAACTTGCTCCAAAATCGGTCGGGTTTAGACTGAAATGTGTGGAAATACATATATTTTTACGGATACAAAATATGAACTCGGTTAAAGGTGATGAAATTTTTGCAAAGAAGTCCATATGACACATTGTTATGAGTAGCGTACTCATCCGACATTGCTTTCGACAATCTTGAAAATTTGAACAAAAAATAACTTGCTCCAAAATCGGTCGGGTTTAGACTCAAATGTGTGGAAATACATATATATTCACGTGAACAAAATAAGAACTCGGATAAAAATGTTGAAATTTTTGCAAAAAAATCCATATGACGCATTGTTATGAGTAGCGTACTCATACCACATTGCTTTGGACAATCTTGAAAATTATAAGAAAAATTAACTTGCTCCAAAATCGGTCGGGTTTAGGCTCAAATGTGTGGAAATACATATATATTCACGTGAACAAAATAAGAACTCGAATAAAGATGATGAAATTTTTGCAAAGAAGTCAATATGACACATTTTTATATGTAGCGTACTCATACCACATTGCTTTCGACAATCTTGAAAATTTGAACAAAAATTAACTAGCTCCAAAATCGGTCGGGTTTAGACTCAAATGTGTGGAAATACATACATATTCACATGTACAAAATAAGAATTCGATTAAAGATGATGAAATTTTTGCAAAAGAATCCATATGACACATTGTTATGAGTAGCGTACTCATACCACATTGCTTTGGACATTCTTGAAAATTATAAGAAAAATTAACTTGCTCCAAAATCGGTCGGGTTTAGGCTCAAATGTGTGGAAATACATATATATTCACGTGAACAAAATAAGAACTCGGATAAAAATGTTGAAATTTTTGCAAAAAAATCCATATGACGCATTGTTATGAGTAGCGTACTCATACGACATTGCTTTCGACAATCTTGAAAATTTGAGCAAAAATTAACTTGCTCTAAAATAGGTCGGGTTTAGGCTCAAATGTGTGGAAATACATATATATTCACGTGTACAAAATAAGAACTCGAATAAAGATGATGAAATTTTAGCAAAAAAGTCCATATGACACATTGTTATGAGTAGCGTACTCATACCACATTGCTTTCGACAATCTTGAAAATTTTAACAAAAATTAACTTGCTCCAAAATCGGTCGGGTTTAGACTCAAATGTGTGGAAATACATACATATTCACATGTACAAAATAAGAACTCGATTAAAGATGATGAAATTTTTGCAAAAGAATCCATATGACACATTGTTATGAGTAGTGTACTCATACCACATTGCTTTGGAAAATCTTGAAAATTATAAGCAAAATTAAGTTGCTCCAAAATCGGTCGGATTTAGACTCAAATGTGTGGAAATACATATATATTCACGTGTACAAAATAAGAACTCGAATAAAGATGATGAAATTTTTGCAAAGAAGTCAATATGACACATTTTTATATGTAGCGTACTCATACCACATTGCTTTCGACAATCTTGAAAATTTGAACAAAAATTAACTAGCTCCAAAATCGGTCGGGTTTAGACTCAAATGTGTGGAAATACATATATATTCACGTGAACAAAATAAGAAC
Organism: Philophylla caesio; assembly: GCA_963971545.1. Lineage (NCBI taxonomy): Eukaryota > Metazoa > Arthropoda > Insecta > Diptera > Tephritidae > Philophylla > Philophylla caesio. The sequence goes on from OZ020607.1 coordinate 83,011,914, forward strand.
TCGGATCAAAATGTTGAAATTTTTGCAAAAGAATCCATATGACGCATTGTTATGAGTAGCGTAGTCATACCACATTGCTTTTGACAATCTTGAAAATTATAAGAAATTTTAACTTGCTCCAAAATCGGTCGGGTTTTAGACTCAAATGTGTGGAAATACATATATTTTTACGGATACAAAATATGAACTCGATTAAAGGTGATAAAATTTTTGCGAAAAAATCCATATGACGCATTGTTATGAGTAGCGTACTCATACCACATTGCTTTCGACAATCTTGAAAATTATAAGCAAAATTAAGTTGCTCCAAAATCGGTCGGATTTAGACTCAAATGTGTGGAAATACATATATATTCACGTGTACAAAATAAGAACTCGAATAAAGATGATGAAATTTTTGCAAAAAAAACCATATGACACATTTTTATGAGTAGCGTACTCATACCACATTGCTTTCGACAATCTTGAAAATTTGAACAAAAATTAGCTAGCTCCAAAATCGGTCGGGTTTAGACTCAAATGTGTGGAAATACATACATATTCACATGTACAAAATAAGAACTCGATTAAAGATGATGAAATTTTTGCAAAAGAATCCATATGACACATTGTTATGAGTAGCGTACTCATACCACATTGCTTTGGACAATCTTGAAAATTTGAACAAAAATTAACTTGCTTTAAAATCGGTCGGGTTTAGACTCACATGTGTGGAAATACATATATATTCACGTGAACAAAATAAGAACTCGAATAAAGATGATGCAATTTTTGCAAAAAAATCCATATGACGCATTGATATGAGTAGCGTACTCATACCACATTGCTTTCGACAATCTTGAAAATTATAAGAAAAATTAACTTGCTCCAAAATCGGTCGGGTTTAGGCTCAAATGTGTGGAAATACATATATATTCACGTGAACAAAATAAGAACTCGGATAAAAATGTTGAAATTTTTGCAAAAAAATCCATATGACGCATTGTTATGAGTAGCGTACTCATACGACATTGCTTTCGACAATCTTGAAAATTTGAACAAAAATTAACTAGCTTCAAAATCGGTCGGGTTTAGACTCAAATGTGTGGAAATACATACATATTCACATGTACAAAATAAGAACTCGATTAAAGATGATGAAATTTTTGCAAAAGAATCCATATGACACATTGTTATGAGTAGCGTACTCATACCACATTGCTTTGGACAATCTTGAAAATTTGAACAAAAATTAACTGGCTTTAAAATCGGTCGCGTTTAGACTCAAATGTGTGGAAATACATATATATTCACGTGAACAAAATAAGAACTCGAATAAAGATGATGCAATTTTTGCAAAAAAATCCATATGACGCATTGATATGAGTAGCGTACTCATACCACATTGCTTTCGACAATCTTGAAAATTATAAGAAAAATTAACTTGCTCCAAAATCGGTCGGGTTTAGACTGAAATGTGTGGAAATACATATATTTTTACGGATACAAAATATGAACTCGGTTAAAGGTGATGAAATTTTTGCAAAGAAGTCCATATGACACATTGTTATGAGTAGCGTACTCATCCGACATTGCTTTCGACAATCTTGAAAATTTGAACAAAAAATAACTTGCTCCAAAATCGGTCGGGTTTAGACTCAAATGTGTGGAAATACATATATATTCACGTGAACAAAATAAGAACTCGGATAAAAATGTTGAAATTTTTGCAAAAAAATCCATATGACGCATTGTTATGAGTAGCGTACTCATACCACATTGCTTTGGACAATCTTGAAAATTATAAGAAAAATTAACTTGCTCCAAAATCGGTCGGGTTTAGGCTCAAATGTGTGGAAATACATATATATTCACGTGAACAAAATAAGAACTCGAATAAAGATGATGAAATTTTTGCAAAGAAGTCAATATGACACATTTTTATATGTAGCGTACTCATACCACATTGCTTTCGACAATCTTGAAAATTTGAACAAAAATTAACTAGCTCCAAAATCGGTCGGGTTTAGACTCAAATGTGTGGAAATACATACATATTCACATGTACAAAATAAGAACTCGATTAAAGATGATGAAATTTTTGCAAAAGAATCCATATGACACATTGTTATGAGTAGCGTACTCATACCACATTGCTTTGGACATTCTTGAAAATTATAAGAAAAATTAACTTGCTCCAAAATCGGTCGGGTTTAGGCTCAAATGTGTGGAAATACATATATATTCACGTGAACAAAATAAGAACTCGGATAAAAATGTTGAAATTTTTGCAAAAAAATCCATATGACGCATTGTTATGAGTAGCGTACTCATACGACATTGCTTTCGACAATCTTGAAAATTTGAGCAAAAATTAACTTGCTCTAAAATAGGTCGGGTTTAGACTCAAATGTGTGGAAATACATATATATTCACGTGAACAAAATAAGAACTCGAATAAAGATGATGCAATTTTTGCAAAAAAATCCATATGACGCATTGATATGAGTAGCGTACTCATACCACATTGCTTTCGACAATCTTGAAAATTATAAGAAAAATTAAGTAGCTCCAAAATCGGTCGGATTTAGACTCAAATGTGTGAAAATACATATATATTCACGTGTACAAAATAAGAACTCGAATAAAGATGATGAAATTTTAGCAAAAAAGTCCATATGACACATTGTTATGAGTAGCGTACTCATACCACATTGCTTTCGACAATCTTGAAAATTTTAACAAAAATTAACTTGCTCCAAAATCGGTCGGGTTTAGACTCAAATGTGTGGAAATACATACATATTCACATGTACAAAATAAGAACTCGATTAAAGATGATGAAATTTTTGCAAAAGAATCCATATGACACATTGTTATGAGTAGTGTACTCATACCACATTGCTTTGGAAAATCTTGAAAATTATAAGCAAAATTAAGTTGCTCCAAAATCGGTCGGATTTAGACTCAAATGTGTGGAAATACATATATATTCACGTGTACAAAATAAGAACTCGAATAAAGATGATGAAATTTTTGCAAAGAAGTCAATATGACACATTTTTATATGTAGCGTACTCATACCACATTGCTTTCGACAATCTTGAAAATTTGAACAAAAATTAACTAGCTCCAAAATCGGTCGGGTTTAGACTCAAATGTGTGGAAATACATATATATTCACGTGAACAAAATAAGAACTCGGATCAAAATGTTGAAATTTTTGCAAAAGAATCCATATGACGCATTGTTATGAGTAGCGTAGTCATACCACATTGCTTTTGACAATCTTGAAAATTATAAGAAATTTTAACTTGCTCCAAAATCGGTCGGGTTTTAGACTCAAATGTGTGGAAATACATATATTTTTACGGATACAAAATATGAACTCGATTAAAGGTGATACAATTTTTGCGAAAAAATCCATATGACGCATTGTTATGAGTAGCGTACTCATACCACATTGCTTTCGACAATCTTGAAAATTATAAGCAAAATTAAGTTGCTCCAAAATCGGTCGGATTTAGACTCAAATGTGTGGAAATACATATATATTCACGTGTACAAAATAAGAACTCGAATAAAGATGATGAAATTTTTGCAAAAAAAACCATATGACACATTTTTATGAGTAGCGTACTCATACCACATTGCTTTCGACAATCTTGAAAATTTGAACAAAAATTAGCTAGCTCCAAAATCGGTCGGGTTTAGACTCAAATGTGTGGAAATACATACATATTCACATGTACAAAATAAGAACTCGATTAAAGATGATGAAATTTTTGCAAAATAATCCATATGACACATTGTTATGAGTAGCGTACTCATACCACATTGCTTTGGACAATCTTGAAAATTTGAACAAAAATTAACTTGCTTTAAAATCGGTCGGGTTAAGACTCACATGTGTGGAAATACATACATATATATTCACGTGAACAAAATAAGAACTCGAATAAAGATGATGCAATTTTTGCAAAAAAATCCATATGACGCATTGATATGAGTAGCGTACTCATACCACATTGCTTTCGACAATCTTGAAAATTATAAGAAAAATTAACTTGCTCCAAAATCGGTCGGGTTAAGGCTCAAATGTGTGGAAATACATATATATTCACGTGAACAAAATAAGAACTCGGATAAAAATGTTGAAATTTTTGCAAAAAAATCCATATGACGCATTGTTATGAGTAGCGTACTCATACGACATTGCTTTCGACAATCTTGAAAATTTGAACAAAAATTAACTTGCTCTAAAATAGGTCGGGTTTAGACTCAAATGTGTGGAAATACATATATATTCACGTGAACAAAATAAGAACTCGAATAAAGATGATGCAATTTTTGCAAAAAAATCCATACGACGCATTGATATGCGTAGCGTACTCATACCACATTGCTTTCGACAATCTTGAAAATTATAAGAAAAATTAAGTAGCTCCAAAATCGGTCGGATTTAGACTCAAATGTGTGAAAATACATATATATTCACGTGTACAAAATAAGAACTCGAATAAAGATGATGAAATTTTTGCAAAAAAGTCCATATGACACATTGTTATGAGTAGCGTAGTCATACCACATTGCTTTCGACAATCTTGAAAATTTGAACAAAAATTAACTTGCTCCAAAATCGGTCGGGTTTAGACTCAAATGTGTGGAAATACATACATATTCACATGTACAAAATAAGAACTCGATTAAAGATGATGAAATTTTTGCAAAAGAATCCATATGACACATTGTTATGAGTAGTGTACTCATACCACATTGCTTTGGAAAATCTTGAAAATTATAAGCAAAATTAAGTTGCTCCAAAATCGGTCGGATTAAGACTCAAATGTGTGGAAATACATATATATTCACGTGTACAAAATAAGAACTCGAATAAAGATGATGAAATTTTTGCAAAGAAGTCAATATGACACATTTTTATATGTAGCGTACTCATACCACATTGCTTTCGACAATCTTGAAAATTTGAACAAAAATTAACTAGCTCCAAAATCGGTCGGGTTTAGACTCAAATGTGTGGAAATACATATATATTCACGTGAACAAAATAAGAACTCGAATAAATAAAATTTTTGCAAAGAAGTCCATATGACACATTGTTATGAGTAGCGTACTCATACCACATTGCTTTCGACATTCTTGAAAATTATAAGAAATTTTAACTTGCTCCAAAATCGGTCGGGTTTAGACTCAAATGTGTGGAAATACATATATTTTAACGGATACAAAATATGAACTCGATTAAAGGTGATAAAATTTTTGCGAAAAAATCCATATGACGCATTGTTATGAGTAGCGTACTCATACCACATTGCTTTCGACAATCTTGAAAATTATAAGCAAAATTAAGTTGCTCCAAAATCGGTCGGATTTAGACTCAAATGTGTGGAAATACATATATATTCACGTACAAAATAAGAACTCGAATAAAGATGATGAAATTTTTGCAAAAAAGTCCATATGACACATTTTTATGAGTAGCGTACTCATACCACATTGCTTTCGACAATCTTGAAAATTTGAACAAAAATTAACTAGCTCCAAAATCGGTCGGGTTTAGACTCAAATGTGTGGAAATACATACATATTCACTTGTACAAAATAAGAACTCGATTAAAGATGATGAAATTTTTGCAAAAGAATCCATATGACACATTGTTATGAGTAGCGTACTCATACCACATTGCTTTGGACAATCTTGAAAATTTGAACAAAAATTAACTTGCTTTAAAATCGGTCGGGTTTAGACTCAAATGTGTGGAAATACATATATATTCACGTGAACAAAATAAGAACTCGAATAAAGATGATGCAATTTTTGCAAAAAAATCCATATGACGCATTGATATGAGTAGCGTACTCATACCACATTGCTTTCGACAATCTTGAAAATTATAAGAAAAATTAACTTGCTCCAAAATCGGTCGGGTTTAGGCTCAAATGTGTGGAAATACATATATTTTTACGGATACAAAATATGAACTCGGTTAAAGATGATGAAATTTTTGCAAAGAAGTCCATATGACACATTGTTATGAGTAGCGTACTCATCCGACATTGCTTTCGACAATCTTGAAAATTTTAACAAAAAATAACTTGCTCCAAAATCGGTCGGGTTTAGACTCAAATGTGTAGAAATACATATATATTCACGTGAACAAAATAAGAACTCGGATAAAAATGTTGAAATGTTTGCAAAAAAATCCATATGACGCATTGTTATGAGTAGCATACTCATACCACATTGCTTTCGACAATCTTGAAAATTTGAACAAAAATTAACTAGCTCCAAAATCGGTCGGGTTTAGACTCAAATGTGTGGAAATACATACATATTCACATGTACAAAATAAGAACTCGATTAATGATGATGAAATTTTTGCAAAAGAATCCATATGACACATTGTTATGAGTAGCGTACTCATATCACGTTGCTTTGGACAATCTTGAAAATTTGAACAAAAATTAACTTGCTTTAAAATCGGTCGGGTTTAGACTCAAATGTGTGGAAATACATATATATTCACGTGAACAAAATAAGAACTCGAATAAAGATGATGCAATTTTTGCAAAAAAATCCATATGACGCATTGATATGAGTAGCGTACTCATACCACATTGCTTTCGACAATCTTGAAAATTATAAGAAAAATTAACTTGCTCCAAAATCGGTCGGGTTTAGGCTCAAATGTGTGGAAATACATATATTTTTACGGATACAAAATATGAACTCGGTTAAAGGTGATGAAATTTTTGCAAAGAAGTCCATATGACACATTGTTATGAGTAGCGTACTCATCCGACATTGCTTTCGACAATCTTGAAAATTTGAACAAAAAATAACTTGCTCCAAAATCGGTCGGGTTTAGACTCAAATGTGTAGAAATACATATATATTCACGTGAACAAAATAAGAACTCGGATAAAAATGTTGAAATTTTTGCAAAAAAATCCATATGACGCATTGTTATGAGTAGCGTACTCATACCACATTGCTTTGGACAATCTTGAAAATTATAAGAAAAATTAACTTGCTCCAAAATCGGTCGGGTTTAGGCTCAAATGTGTGGAAATACATATATATTCACGTGAACAAAATAAGAACTCGAATAAAGATGATGAAATTTTTGCAAAGAAGTCAATATGACACATTTTTATATGTAGCGTACTCATACCACATTGCTTTCGACAATCTTGAAAATTTGAACAAAAATTAACTAGCTCCAAAATCGGTCGGGTTTAGACTCAAATGTGTGGAAATACATACAAAATAAGAACTCGATTAAAGATGATGAAATTTTTGCAAAAGAATCCATATGACACATTGTTATGAGTAGCGTACTCATACGACATTGCTTTCGACAATCTTGAAAATTTGAACAAAAATTAACTTGCTCTAAAATAGGTCGGGTTTAGACTCACATGTGTGGAAATACATATATATTCACGTGAACAAAATAAGAACTCGAATAAAGATGATGCAATTTTTGCAAAAAAATCCATATGACGCATTGATATGAGTAGCGTACTCATACCACATTGCTTTCGACAATCTTGAAAATTATAAGAAAAATTAAGTAGCTCCAAAATCGGTCGGATTTAGACTCAAATGTGTGAAAATACATATATATTCACGTGTACAAAATAAGAACTCGAATAAAGATGATGAAATTTTAGCAAAAAAGTCCATATGACACATTTTTATGAGTAGCGTACTCATACCACATTGCTTTCGACAATCTTGAAAATTTTAACAAAAATTAACTTGCTCCAAAATCGGTCGGGTTTAGACTCAAATGTGTGGAAATACATACATATTCACATGTACAAAATAAGAACTCGATTAAAGATGATGAAATTTTTGCAAAAGAATCCATATGACACATTGTTATGAGTAGCGTACTCATACCACATTGCTTTGGACAATCTTGAAAATTATAAGAAAAATTAACTTGCTCCAAAATCGGTCGGGTTTAGGCTCAAATGTGTGGAAATACATATATATTCACGTGAACAAAATAAGAACTCGGATAAAAATGTTGAAATTTTTGCAAAAAAATCCATATGACGCATTGATATGAGTAGCGTACTCATACCACATTGCTTTCGACAATCTTGAAAATTATAAGAAAAATTAAGTAGCTCCAAAATCGGTCGGATTTAGACTCAAATGTGTGAAAATACATATATATTCACGTGTACAAAATAAGAACTCGAATAAAGATGATGAAATTTTTGCAAAGAAGTCAATATGACACATATTTATATGTAGCGTACTCATACCACATTGCTTTCGACAATCTTGAAAATTTGAACAAAAATTAACTAGCTCCAAAATCGGTCGGGTTTAGACTCAAATGTGTGGAAATACATATATATTCACGTGAACAAAATAAGAACTCGGATAAAAATGTTGAAATTTTTGCAAAAGAATCCATATGACGCATTGTTATGAGTAGCGTAGTCATACCACATTGCTTTTGACAATCTTGAAAATTATAAGAAATTTTAGCTTGCTCCAAAATCGGTCGGGTTTTAGACTCAAATGTGTGGAAATACATATATTTTTACGGATACAAAATATGAACTCGATTAAAGGTGATAAAATTTTTGCGAAAAAATCCATATGACGCATTGTTATGAGTAGCGTACTCATATCACATTGCTTTCGACAATCTTGAAAATTATAAGCAAAATTAAGTTGCTCCAAAATCGGTCGGATTTAGACTCAAATGTGTGAAAATACATATATATTCACGTGTACAAAATAAGAACTCGAATAAAGATGATGAAATTTTAGCAAAAAAGTCCATATGACACATTGTTATGAGTAGCGTACTCATACCACATTGCTTTCGACAATCTTGAAAATTTTAACAAAAATTAACTTGCTCCAAAATCGGTCGGGTTTAGACTCAAATGTGTGGAAATACATACATATTCACATGTACAAAATAAGAACTCGATTAAAGATGATGAAATTTTTGCAAAAGAATCCATATGACACATTGTTATGAGTAGCGTACTCATACCACATTGCTTTGGACAATCTTGAAAATTATAAGAAAAATTAACTTGCTCCAAAATCGGTCGGGTTTAGACTCAAATGTGTGGAAATACATATATATTCACGTGAACAAAATAAGAACTCGGATAAAAATGTTGAAATTTTTGCAAAAAAATCCATATGACGCATTGATATGAGTAGCGTACTCATACCACATTGCTTTCGACAATCTTGAAAATTATAAGAAAAATTAAGTAGCTCCAAAATCGGTCGGATTTAGACTCAAATGTGTGAAAATACATATATATTCACGTGTACAAAATAAGAACTCGAATAAAGATGATGAAATTTTTGCAAAGAAGTCAATATGACACATTTTTATATGTAGCGTATTCATACCACATTGCTTTCGACAATCTTGAAAATTTGAACAAAAATTAACTAGCTCCAAAATCGGTCGGGTTTAGACTCAAATGTGTGGAAATACATATATATTCACGTGAACAAAATAAGAACTCGGATAAAAATGTTGAAATTTTTGCAAAAGAATCCATATGACGCATTGTTATGAGTAGCGTAGTCATACCACATTGCTTTTGACAATCTTGAAAATTATAAGAAATTTTAACTTGCTCCAAAATCGGTCGGGTTTTAGACTCAAATGTGTGGTAATAAATATATTTTTACGGATACAAAATATGAACTCGATTAAAGGTTATAAAATTTTTGCGAAAAAATCCATATGACGCATTGTTATGAGTAGCGTACTCATACCACATTGCTTTCGACAATCTTGAAAATTATAAGCAAAATTAAGTTGCTCCAAAATCGGTCGGATTTAGACTCAAATGTGTGGAAATACATATATATTCACGTGTACAAAATAAGAACTCGAATAAAGATGATGAAATTTTTGCAAAAAAGTCCATATGACACATTTTTATGAGTAGCGTACTCATACCACATTGCTTTCGACAATCTTGAAAATTTGAACAAAAATTAACTAGCTCCAAAATCGGTCGGGTTTAGACTCAAATGTGTGGAAATACATACATATTCACATGTACAAAATAAGAACTCGATTAAAGATGATGAAATTTTTGCAAAAGAATCCATATGACACATTGTTATGAGTAGCGTACTCATACCACATTGCTTTTGACAATCTTGAAAATTTGAACAAAAATTAACTTGCTTTAAAATCGGTCGGGTTTAGACTCAAATGTGTGGAAATACATATATATTCACGTGAACAAAATAAGAACTCGAATAAAGATGATGCAATTTTTGCAAAAAAATCCATATGACGCATTGATATGAGTAGCGTACTCATACCACATTGCTTTCGACAATCTTGAAAATTATAAGAAAAATTAACTTGCTCCAAAATCGGTCGGGTTTAGGCTCAAATGTGTGGAAATACATATATATTCACGTGAACAAAATAAGAACTCGGATAAAAATGTTGAAATTTTTGCAAAAAAAATCCATATGACGCATTGTTATGAGTAGCGTACTCATACGACATTGCTTTCGACAATCTTGAAAATTTGAACAAAAATTAACTTGCTCTAAAATAGGTCGGGTTTAGACTCAAATGTGTGGAAATACATATATATTCACGTGAACAAAATAAGAACTCGAATAAAGATGATGCAATTTTTGCAAAAAAATCCATATGACGCATTGATATGAGTAGCGTACTCATACCACATTGCTTTCGACAATCTTGAAAATTATAAGAAAAATTAACTTGCTCCAAAATCGGTCGGGTTTAGGCTCAAATGTGTGGAAATACATATATATTCACGTGAACAAAATAAGAACTCGGATAAAAATGTTGAAATTTTTGCAAAAAAATCCATATGACGCATTGTTATGAGTAGCGTACTCATACGACATTGCTTTCGACAATCTTGAAAATTTGAACAAAAATTAACTTGCTCTAAAATAGGTCGGGTTTAGACTCAAATGTGTGGAAATACATATATATTCACGTGAACAAAATAAGAACTCGAATAAAGATGATGCAATTTTTGCAAAAGAATCCATATGACACATTGTTATGAGTAGCGTACTCATACCACATTGCTTTGGACAATCTTGAAAATTTGAACAAAAATTAACTTGCTTTAAAATCGGTCGGGTTTAGACTCAAATGTGTGGAAATACATATATATTCACGTGAACAAAATAAGAACTCGAATAAAGATGATGCAATTTTTGCAAAAAAATCCATATGACGCATTGATATGAGTAGCGTACTCATACCACATTGCTTTCGACAATCTTGAAAATTATAAGAAAAATTAACTTGCTCCAAAATCGGTCGGGTTTAGGCTCAAATGTGTGGAAATACATATATATTCACGTGAACAAAATAAGAACTCGGATAAAAATGTTGAAATTTTTGCAAAAAAATCCATATGACGCATTGTTATGAGTAGCGTACTCATACGACATTGCTTTCGACAATCTTGAAAATTTGAACAAAAATTAACTTGCTCTAAAATAGGTCGGGTTTAGACTCAAATGTGTGGAAATACATATATATTCACGTGAACAAAATAAGAACTCGAATAAAGATGATGCAATTTTTGCAAAAAAATCCATATGACGCATTGATATGAGTAGCGTACTCATACCACATTGCTTTCGACAATCTTGAAAATTATAAGAAAAATTAAGTAGCTCCAAAATCGGTCGGATTTAGACTCAAATGTGGGGAAATACATATATATTCACGTGTACAAAATAAGAACTCGAATAAAGATGATGAAATTTTTGCAAAAAAGTCCATATGACACATTGTTATGAGTAGCGTACTCATTAGGGTGACAGTTAATTTCGAAAGTGATATTTTCTTTGGTCTCAGTATTTTTTTGTGTGTAGTTTTATTTAAAAAAAATTCTAGTAAAATTTCAAGGTCGTAGGAAGAGGATTAGGGGGCGCGTCGGCCCCCAAAAGTTACACAAAATACGTTTTTTCACGCAAATTCTTACTTTGACTGCTTGTAACTTTCTCTGTGTTTTTTTTTTTAAACATTACTGGCGAAAGATGTTCATTAATATGTCTACAATAACATCTGTCAATAACATTTTTGTCTAATGTTAATATTTAATGAAAAAAACTTAAATATAGGAGAAAAAGTACGCCTCAATGTCGATTTATTATACTTAAATAAAACTACTTAGGTATATGATTTCTCTTTTTATTAATATTGTTTAAAGCACTTGAGACAATGTCTTTTTATTACAGTCCGGAAACCGATGGCGGTAATCGCTAACAATTTTTAAAACAAATTGTTTTTGGCGTTCATTTTTGGTAAATAGTTTATTATACTCTTCCATCAATTTAACCCCCCTTTCGGCAGTGTCATTTGTAACATTTAATTTTTTCATCAGTTCAGCCGCTTTACAATAAGATTGGTCCTGCTCCCATTTGTCTGGGTTTGATTTAAAAAAATCAGTATTTATTTGAAATCTTTCAAATAATGCTTTTGTTTCGGCAGAGACGAACTGTTCAATTCCGTCATGGAATATTTCAACGATTTCTCTATCATTTATTGTAGCTCGCTTTGTGTTTTGCTCTTGTTCAAAATCATTTTCCAAAGCCGCCACCATTTTTTTGTTTTGAAAAAAGGGATACGTTGCTGTCAAAAAATGCAAGACCAACCGCCTCAGGGCTTAAACACCACAAGTGGTTCCTGAACTTTTTAAGAGCAACATAAGATATAGCAGCATCAATTTTTTTGAAGTTTTCAAGTTTTTGTAAAAATAAAAAATCTTGATATGGCGCTTTAATGGCCAAAGGAGCAGAAAACCACGCTTCGACATAGACTTCAGCAATAAAAACACAAATTTGACGAAGCCCATTTAATTCAGTTGCTGAAAGCTGGAACTCGTTACGGAATAAAAATATTTTTAGACAGTAAATCGCTTTTGCCATCCACCTTGCATGGTGAACAGCTCCTGGCGATCGAAACATTAGGCTGTTTGGATGTGTCTTTTCTGGTTTTTGACCCAGGAAGAGCAAAGTGAGTTCCAAGAATTCTTTATAGTCTTCCCTGGGTTGTTTTTCTTCCAAGATATTATTTACTGCACCGATAATGCGAACAGCAGACTCTTTCATGTACGTCTTGACAGTTGGATCGTTGATGCCATACTCATAGTTTTTAGCATCAATCTTAGCCCAAGCATTTTTAAATTTCTCAAACATTTTAACGTTTGGACTTCCATAACAGCTTATTTTTTCTTCGAAAACGCATCTTAAAACAATCTCGTATATATGATGACGGCATGGTAACCATAAAAGTTGTCTTTGTAAATTATTTTCAATTAACGTACAGGTACCATTGAAACGCCCAGTATTGACCGCTGTTGTATCAAACACTAAAGCTTTGATGTGATTTTGCAGACCATATTCATAAATAGCATCGCATACAGCGGATGCCTGTTCTTTTCCAGTACCGGAATCAAGTGCAGGTATTTCAAGAAGTTGTTCAACTTTACCGCTCGATATTATTATAGGCAACCTATCAACTTTATCATTTCCCGTCAGCGCCGGCAAAAGTTTACCATCCCAATGAAGGCAGATAGCGTCGAGCTCATTTAATTTTAATTTATTTTTTAATGCTGAAATTCTTTCTTCACGGATTTGTTCCCTTTCCTGGTGTACAGACGTTCGGTTTAAAATATAATCTTCAACATTATTACCCAGAGCTTCAACGACTGCGCTTATTAGATGAACCGCATGTCTGTCACTGATTTTACAGACATCGAGTGCGGCCGCCAGTTTTGGTGTTAGTATTTTATTTGTTCCCCTACATTTTTTGGCTGGAGGTTGACTACAACGTGGGTCACATTCCATATCTGGAAAACTGTTATCATTCTCTGAAGATTCAGACGACAGCAACTCTGCAGTTTCATCTAATAAAAACGACTTAATTTAAAGAAAATAAAAAATAAACAATAACATACAACGAACCAATTAATGCAATTTCACGATTATTCCGCTTCACTTGTTGTAATAAATTGTTGTTGCGTTCTTCAAGTCGGCACTCTCGGCGTACTTCTTCGTAATCGATACCATACATAAAGCCTGGGCGCCCCGTTTTTCGTTGACTTATCAAGAAATCAATATCTTCTTGATTCGACATTATTTTTAATGCACTTGCATGCGCCACGTCAAAAAGCATATCCAATTTTTCTTTCCACGTGTTTACTTTGCTCTTATGAAAATTAGAAGTCTTCTTTGAATCTTTTTGAAAGCTTTGCCATTCTTTATACAATTTCTCTACATTTGTAATGCAGTGTTGTTTATCCTTGACCGAAATGCGGGCTTTTTCCCAGAACACGAATAGTTCTTTTACAACTAAATCTGAACTTTCCCGTAAATTTTTTTTTACTACACGTAAATTGAAAAACAAAACTTTCAACACTTCTATATTGGAGGGTAGTTTACTTCCCGTTAATGAGTTGTTACAATAACCAATTAAATATATGCGTTCACGTAAATTTCTAGCAGACATTTTCGACTTTTCACATTCAAATATTCACTTCGAATGATTTTTTTGCAAATTTAATGCTATTAAAAAATGTTTGCGGCTGCTGCATATAACTGTAAAATAAGAATCTATTTTCCGAGAAACATTGGTGCTGATTTTTTGTCGGTAGCTTACGCAAGCATTGAGAATAATATTGTTGAGGTTGTAACGGGAATATTCTCGGTCACAATTGTCAATATCGCAAAGATCGCTTCAGCATACAGGCAAAAAAAATTTGAAGCAAACTTTTAAAGACAATTCTTAAACTTGAAAACAAAAGTAAACAAAAAAAGTCTGAAGTTCGGACTAGCGAGGTCTTACTGTATATAATTGTTGAAGCTACTCTTACGTAAATCATAAGGAATTTTCTATATGAATCTTTAATTAAATAAATCTGAACAAAATCCAAAATTTGAATCATATAAGTAATTTTATTTAAGTATAATAAATCGACATTGAGGCGTACTTTTTCTCCTATATTTAAGTTTTTTTCATTAAATATTAACATTAGACAAAAATGTTATTGACAGATGTTATTGTAGACATATTAATGAACATCTTTCGCCAGTAATGTTAAAAAAAAAAAAAACACAGAGAAAGTTACAAGCAGTCAAAGTAAGAATTTGCGTGAAAAAACGGATTTTGTGTAACTTTGGGGAGCCGACGCGCCCCCTAATCCTCTTCCTACGACCTTGAAATTTTACTAGAATTTTTTTTAAATAAAACTACACACAAAAAAACACTGAGACCAAAACAATAAAGAAAAAAAAAATACTCCATACATTTAATTGTCACCCTAGTACTCATACCACATTGCTTTCGACAATCTTGAAAATTTGAACAAAAATTAACTTGCTCCAAAATCGGTCGGGTTTAGACTCAAATGTGTGGAAATACATATATATTCACGTGAACAAAATAAGAACTCGGATAAAAATGTTGAAATTTTTGCAAAAGAATCCATATGACGCATTGTTATGAGTAGCGTAGTCATACCACATTGCTTTTGACAATCTTGAAAATTATAAGAAATTTTAACTTGCTCCAAAATCGGTCGGGTTTTAGACTCAAATGTGTGGAAATACATATATTTTTACGGATACAAAATATGAACTCGATTAAAGGTGATAAAATTTTTGCGAAAAAATCCATATGACGCATTGTTATGAGTAGCGTACTCATACCACATTGCTTTCGACAATCTTGAAAATTATAAGCAAAATTAAGTTGCTCCAAAATCGGTCGGATTTAGACTCAAATGTGTGGAAATACATATATATTCACGTGTACAAAATAAGAACTCGAATAAAGATGATGAAATTTTTGCAAAAAAGTCCATATGACACATTTTTATGAGTAGCGTACTCATACCACATTGCTTTCGACAATCTTGAAAATTTGAACAAAAATTAACTAGCTCCAAAATCGGTCGGGTTTAGACTCAAATGTGTGGAAATACATACATATTCACATGTACAAAATAAGAACTCGATTAAAGATGATGAAATTTTTGCAAAAGAATCCATATGACACATTGTTATGAGTAGTGTACTCATACCACATTGCTTTGGACAATCTTGAAAATTTGAACAAAAATTAACTTGCTTTAAAATCGGTCGGGTTTAGACTCAAATGTGTGGAAATACATATATATTCACGTGAACAAAATAAGAACTCGAATAAAGATGATGCAATTTTTGCAAAAATATCCATATGACGCATTGATATGAGTAGCGTACTCATACCACATTGCTTTCGACAATCTTGAAAATTATAAGAAAAATTAACTTGCTCCAAAATCGGTCGGGTTTAGGCTCAAATGTGTGGAAATACATATATATTCACGTGAACAAAATAAGAACTCGGATAAAAATGTTGAAATTTTTGCAAAAAAATCCATATGACGCATTGTTATGAGTAGCGTACTCATACGACATTGCTTTCGACAATCTTGAAAATTTGAACAAAAATTAACTTGCTCTAAAATAGGTCGGGTTTAGACTCAAATGTGTGGAAATACATATATATTCACGTGAACAAAATAAGAACTCGAATAAAGATGATGCAATTTTTGCAAAAAAATCCATATGACGCATTGATATGAGTAGCGTACTCATACCACATTGCTTTCGACAATCTTGAAAATTATAAGAAAAATTAAGTAGCTCCAAAATCGGTCGGATTTAGACTCAAATGTGTGGAAATACATATATATTCACGTGTACAAAATAAGAACTCGAATAAAGATGATGAAATTTTTGCAAAAAAGTCCATATGACACATTGTTATGAGTAGCGTACTCATACCACATTGCTTTCGACAATCTTGAAAATTTAAACAAAAATTAACTTGCTCCAAAATCGGTCGGGTTTAGACTCAAATGTGTGGAAATACATACATATTCACATGTACAAAATAAGAACTCGATTAAAGATGATGAAATTTTTGCAAAAGAATCCATATGACACATTGTTATGAGTAGTGTACTCATACCACATTGCTTTGGAAAATCTTGAAAATTATAAGCAAAATTAAGTTGCTCCAAAATCGGTCGGATTTAGACTCAAATGTGTGGAAATACATATATATTCACGTGTACAAAATAAGAACTCGAATAAAGATGATGAAATTTTTGCAAAGAAGTCAATATGACACATTTTTATATGTAGCGTACTCATACCACATTGCTTTCGACAATCTTGAAAATTTGAACAAAAATTAACTAGCTCCACAATCGGTCGGGTTTAGACTCAAATGTGTGGAAATACATACATATTCACATGTACAAAATAAGAACTCGATTAAAGATGATGAAATTTTTGCAGAAGAATCCATATGACACATTGTTATGAGTAGCGTACTCATACTACATTGCTTTGGACAATCTTGAAAATTTGAACAAAAATTAACTTGCTTTAAAATCGGTCGGGTTTAGACTCAAATGTGTGGAAATACATATATATTCACGTGAACAAAATAAGAACTCGAATAAATGAAATTTTTGCAAAGAAGTCCATATGACACATTGTTATGAGTAGCGTACTCATCCGACATTGCTTTCGACAATCTTGAAAATTTTAACAAAAAATAACTTGCTCCAAAATCGGTCGGGTTTAGACTCAAATGTGTGGAAATACATATATATTCACGTGAACATAATAAGAACTCGGATAAAAATGTTGAAATTTTTGCAAAAAAATCCATATGACGCATTGTTATGAGTAGCGTACTCATACCACATTGCTTTCGACAATCTTGAAAATTATAAGAAATTTTAACTTGCTCCAAAATCGGTCGGGTTTAGACTCAAATGTGTGGAAATACATATATTTTTACGGATACAAAATATGAACTCGATTAAAGGTGATAAAATTTTTGCGAAAAAATCCATATGACGCATTGTTATGAGTAGCGTACTCATACCACATTGCTTTCGACAATCTTGAAAATTATAAGCAAAATTAAGTTGCTCCAAAATCGGTCGGATTTAGACTCAAATATGTGGAAATACATATATATTCACGTGTACAAAATAAGAACTCGAATAAAGATGATGAAATTTTTGCAAAAAAGTCCATATGACACATTTTTATGAGTAGCGTACTCACACCACATTGCTTTCGACAATCTTGAAAATTTGAACAAAAATTAACTAGCTCCAAAATCGGTCGGGTTTAGACTCAAATGTGTGGAAATACATACATATTCACATGTACAAAATAAGAACTCGATTAAAGATGATGAAATTTTTGCAAAAGAATCCATATGACACATTGTTATGAGTAGCGTACTCATACCAGATTGCTTTGGACAATCTTGAAAATTTGAACAAAAATTAACTTGCTTTAAAATCGGTCGGGTTTAGACTCAAATGTGTGGAAATACATATATATTCACGTGAACAAAATAAGAACTCGAATAAAGATGATGCAATTTTTGCAAAAAAATCCATATGACGCATTGATATGAGTAGCGTACTCATACCACATTGCTTTCGACAATCTTGAAAATTATAAGAAAAATTAACTTGCTCCAAAATCGGTCGGGTTTAGGCTCAAATGTGTGGAAATACATATATTTTTACGGATACAAAATATGAACTCGATTAAAGATGATGAAATTTTTGCAAAGAAGTCCATATGACACATTGTTATGAGTAGCGTACTCATCCGACATTGCTTTCGACAATCTTGAAAATTTTAACAAAAAATAACTTGCTCCAAAATCGGTCGGGTTTAGACTCAAATGTGTGGAAATACATATATATTCATGTGAACAAAATAAGAACTCGGATAAAAATGATGAAATTTTTGCAAAAAAATCCATATGACGCATTGTTATGAGTAGCGTACTCATACCATATTGCTTTCGACAATCTTGAAAATTATAAGAAAAATTAACTTGCTCCAAAATCGGTCGGGTTTAGGCTCAAATGTGTGGAAATACATATATTTTTACGGATACAAAATATGAACTCGATTAAAGATGATGAAATTTTTGCAAAAGAATCCATATGGCACATTGTTATGAGTAGCGTACTCACACCACATTGCTTTCGACAATCTTGAAAATTTGAACAAAAATTAACTAGCTCCAAAATCGGTCGGGTTTAGACTCAAATGTGTAGAAATACATATATATTCACGTGAACAAAATAAGAACTCGGATAAAAATGATGAAATTTTTGCAAAAAAATCCATATGACGCATTGTTATGAGTAGCGTACTCATACCATATTGCTTTCGACAATCTTGAAAATTATAAGAAAAATTAAGTAGCTCCAAAATCGGTCAGGTTTAGACTCAAATGTGTGGAAATACATATATATTCACGTGAACAGAATAAGAACTCGATTAAAGATGATGAAATTTGTACACGTGAATATATATGTATTTCCACATATTTGAGTCTAAATCCGACCGATTTTGGAGCAACTTAATTTTGCTTATAATTTTCAAGATTGTCGAAAGCAATGTGGTATGAGTACGCTACTCATAACAATGCGTCATATGGATTTTTTCGCAAAAATTTTATCACCTTTAATCGAGTTCATATTTTGTATCCGTAAAAATATATGTATTTCCACACATTTGAGTCTAAACCCGACCGATTTTGGAGCAAGTTAAAATTTCTTATAATTTTCAAGATTGTCGAAAGCAATGTGGTATGAGTACGCTACTCATAACAATGCGTCATATGGATTTTTTTGCAAAAATTGCATCATCTTTATTCGAGTTCTTATTTTGTTCACGTGAATATATATGTATTTCCACACATTTGAGTCTAAACCCGACCGATTTTGTAGCAAGTTAATTTTTGTTGAAATTTTTTAGATTGTCGAAAGCAATGTGGTATGAGTACGCTACTCATAACAATGCGTCATATGGATTTTTTTGCAAAAATTTCATCATCTATAATCGAGTTCTTATTTTGTACACGTTAATATACAGGTATTTCCACACATTTGAGTCTAAACTCGACCGATTTTGGAGCAACTCAATTTTTGTTCAAATTTTCAAGATTGTCGAAAGCAATGTCGTACGAGTACCCTACTCATAACAATGGCTCATATGGATTTTTTTGCAAAAATTTCATCATCTTTATTCGAGTTCTTATTTTGTTTACGTGAATATATATGTATTTCCACACATTTGAGTCTAAACCCGACCGATTTTGCATTAACTTAATTTTTGTTCAAATTTTCAAAATTGTCGAAAGCAATGTAGTATGTGTACGCTACTCATAACAATGGGTCATATGGATTTTTTTGCAAAAATTTCATCATCTTTATTCGAGTTCTTATTTTGTACACGTGAATATATATGTATTTCCACAAATTTGAGACTAAACCCGACCGATTTTGTAGCAAGTTAATTTTTGTTGAAATTTTTTAGATTGTCGAAAGCAATGTGGTACCCTACTCATAACAATGGGTCATATGGATTTTTTTGCAAAAATTTCATCATCTTTATTCGAGTTCTTATTTTGTTTACGTGAATATATATGTATTTCCACACAAAAATTCCATCATCTATAATCGAGTTCTTATTTTGTACACGTTATTATATAGGTATTTCCACACATTTGAGTCTAAACCCGACCGATTTTGGAGCAACTTAATTTTTGTTCAAATTTTCAAGATTGTCGAAAGCAATTTAGTATGAGTACGCTACTCATAACAATGGGTCATATGGATTTTTTTGCAAAAATTTCATCATCTTTATTCGAGTTCTTATTTTGTACACGTTAATATATATGTATTTCCACAAATTTGGGTCTAAACCCGACCAAATTTGGAGCTTGTTAATTTTTGTTTAAATTTTCTAGATTGTCCAAAGCAATGTGGTATGAGTACGCTACTCACAACAATCTTTGATCGTGTTCTTATTTTGTACACGTGAATGTAGATGTATTTCCACACATTTGAGTCTAAACCCGATCGATTTTGGAGCAACTTAATTTTTTTTTAAATTTTCAAGATTTTTTTGCAAAAATTTCATCATCTTTATTCGAGTTCTAATTTTGCTCACGTGAATATATATGTATTTCCACACATTTGAGTCTAAACCCGACCGATTTTGGAGCAAGTTAATTTTTGTTCAAATTTTCAAGATTGTCCAAAGCAATGTGGTATGAGTATGCTACTCAAAACAATGGGTCATATGGATTTTTTTGCAAAAATTTCATCATCTTTATTCGTGTTCTTATTTTGTACACGCGAATATATTTGTATTTCCACAAATTTGAGTCTGAACCCGACCGATTTTGGAGCAAGTTAATTTTTGTTCAAATTTTCAAGATTGTCGAAAGCAATTTAGTATGAGTATGCTACTCAAAACAATGGGTCATATGGATTTTTTTGCAAAAATTTCATCATCTTTATTCGTGTTCTTATTTTGTACACGTGAATAAATATGTATTTCCACGAATTTAAGTCTAAACCCGACCGATTTTGGAGCAAGTTAATTTTTGTTCAAATTTTCAAGATTGTCCAAAGCAATGTGGTATGAGTATGCTACTCAAAACAATGGGTCATATGGATTTTTTTGCAAAAATTTCATCATCTTTATTCGTGTCCTTATTTTGTACACGTGGATATATATGTATTTTCACACATTTGAGTCTAAACCCGACCGATTTTGGAGCAAGTTAATTTTTGTTCAAATTTTCAAGATTGTCCAAAGCAATTTAGTATGAGTACGCTACTCATAACAATGGGTCATATGGATTTTTTTACAAAAATTTCATCATCTTTATTCGAGTTCTTATTTCGTACACGTTAATATATATGTATTTCCACAGATTTGAGTCTAAACCCGACCGATTTTGTAGCAAGTTAATTTTTGTTCAAATTTTCAAGATTGTCGAAAGCAATGTATGTAGTATGAGTACGCTACTCAGAACAATGGGTCACATGGATTTTTTTGCAAAAATTTCATCATCTTTAATCCAGTTCTTATTTTGTACACGTGAATATATATGTATTACCACACATTTGAGTCTAAACCCGACCGATTTTGGAGGTAGTTAATTTTTGTTTAAATTTTCTAGATTGTCCAAAGCAATGTGGTATGAGTACGCTACTCAAAACAATCTTTGATCGTGTTCTTATTTTGTACACGTGAATGTAAATGTATTTCCACACATTTGAGTCTAAACCCGACCGATTTTGGAGCAAGTTAAATTTTGTTCAAATTTTCAAGTTTGTCCAAAGCAATGTGGTATGAGTACGCTACTCATAACAATGCGCCATATGGATTTTTTTGCAAAAATTTCATCATCTTTAATCGAATTCTTATTTTGTATCCGTTAAAATATATGTATTTCCACACATTTGAGTCTAAACCCGATCGATTTTGGAGCAACTCAATTTTTGTTCAAATTCTCAAGATTGTCGAAAGCAATGTCGTACGAGTACGCTACTCATAACAATGCGTCATATGGATTTTTTTGCAAAAATTTCATCATTTTTATTCGAGGTATTATTTTGTACCCGTAAATATATTTGTATTTCCACACATTTGAGTCTAAACCCGACCGATTTTGGAGCAAGTTAATTTTTGTTTAAATTTTCAAGATTGTCGAAAGCAATTTAGTATGAGTACGCTACTCATAACAATGGGTCATATGGATTATTTACAAAAATTGCATCATCTTTATTCGAGTTCTTATTTCGTACACGTGATTATATATGTATTTCCACACATTTGAGTCTAAACCCGACCGATTTTGGAGCAACTTAATTTATGTTCAAATTTTCAAAATTGTCGAAAGCAATGTAGTATGAGTACGCTACTCATAACAATGGGTCATATGGATTTTTTTGCAAAAATTTCATCATCTTTATTCGAGTTCTTATTTTGTACACGTGAATATATATGTATTTCCACAAATTTGTGTCTAAACCCGACCGACTTTGTAGCAAGTTAATTTTTGTTGAAATTTTTTAGATTGTCGAAAGCAATGTGGTATGAGTACGCTACTCATAACAATGCGTCATATGGATTTTTTTGCAAAAATTTCATCATCTATAATCGAGTTTTTATTTTGTGCACGTTAATATATAGGTATTTCCACACATTTGAGTCTGAACCCGACCGATTTTGGAGCAACTCAATTTTTGTTCAAATTTTCAAGATTGTCGAAAGCAATGTCGTACGAGTACGCTACTCATAACAATACGTCATATGGATTTTTTTGCAAAAATTTCATCATCTTTATTCGAGGTATTATTTTGTACCCGTTAATATATATGTATTTCCACGAATTTGAGTCTAAACCCGACCGATTTTGGAGCAAGTTAATTTTTGTTCAAATTTTCAAGATTGTCGAAAGCAATGTAGTATGAGTACGCTACTCATAACAATGGGTCATATGGATTTTTTTGCAAAAATTTCATCATCTTTATTCGAGTTCTTATTTTGTACACGTGAATATATATGTATTTCCACGAATTTGAGTCTAAACCCGACCGATTTTGGAGCAAGTTAATTTTTGTTCAAATTTTCAAGATTGTCGAAAGCAATGTAGTATGAGTACGCTACTCATAACAATGGGTCATATGGATTTTTTTGCAAAAATTTCATCATCTTTATTCGAGTTCTTATTTTGTACACGTGAATATATATGTATTTCCACAAATTTGTGTCTAAACCCGACCGACTTTGTAGCAAGTTAATTTTTGTTGAAATTTTTTAGATTGTCGAAAGCAATGTAGTATGAGTACGCTACTCATAACAATGGGTCATATGGATTTTTTTGCAAAAATTTCATCATCTTTATTCGAGTTCTTATTTTGTTTACGTGAATATATATGTATTTCCACACAAAAATTCCATCATCTATAATCGAGTTCTTATTTTGTACACGTTAATATATAGGTATTTCCACACATTTGAGTCTAAACCCGACCGATTTTGGAGCAACTTAATTTTTGTTCAAATTTTCAAGATTGTCGAAAGCAATGTAGTATGAGTACGCTACTCATAACAATGGGTCATATGGATTTTTTTGCAAAAATTTCATCATCTTTATTCGAGTTCTTATTTTGTACACGTGAATATATATGTATTTCCACAAATTTGTGTCTAAACCCGACCGACTTTGTAGCAAGTTAATTTTTGTTGAAATTTTTTAGATTGTCGAAAGCAATGTGGTATGAGTACGCTACTCATAACAATGCGTCATATGGATTTTTTTGCAAAAATTTCATCATCTATAATCGAGTTTTTATTTTGTGCACGTTAATATATAGGTATTTCCACACATTTGAGTCTGAACCCGACCGATTTTGGAGCAACTCAATTTTTGTTCAAATTTTCAAGATTGTCGAAAGCAATGTCGTACGAGTACGCTACTCATAACAATACGTCATATGGATTTTTTTGCAAAAATTTCATCATCTTTATTCGAGGTATTATTTTGTACCCGTTAATATATATGTATATCCACACATTTGAGTCTAAACCCGACCGATTTTGGAGCAAGTTAATTTTTGTTTAAATTTTCAAGATTGTCGAAAGCTATTTAGTATGAGTACGCTACTCATAACAATGGGTCATATGGATTATTTACAAAAATTTCATCTTTATTCGAGTTCTTATTTCGTACACGTTAATATATATGTATTTCCACAGATTTGAGTCTAAACCCGACCGATTTTGTAGCAAGTTAATTTTTGTTCAAATTTTCAAGATTGTCGAAAGCAATGTATGTAGTATGAGTACGCTACTCATAACAATGGGTCATATGGATTTTTTTGCAAAAATTTCATCATCTTTAATCCAGTTATTATTTTGTACACGTGAATATATATGTATTTCCACACATTTGAGTCTAAACCCGACCGATTTTGGAGCTAGTTAATTTTTGTTTAAATTTTCTAGATTGTCCAAAGCAATGTGGTATGAGTACGCTACTCAAAACAATCTTTGATCGTGTTCTTATTTTGTACACGTGAATGTAGATGTATTTCCACACATTTGAGTCTAAACCCGACCGATTTTGGAGCAAGCTAATTTTTGTTCAAATTTTCAAGTTTGTCGAAAGCAATGTGGTATGAGTACGCTACTCATAACAATGTGTCATATGGTTTTTTTTTGCAAAAATTTCATCATCTTTATTCGAGGTATTATTTTGTACCCGTAAATATATATGTATATCCACACATTTGAGTCTAAACCCGACCGATTTTGGAGCAAGTTAATTTTTGTTTAAATTTTCAAGATTGTCGAAAGCAATTTAGTATGAGTACGCTACTCATAACAATGGGTCATATGGATTATTTACAAAAATTTCATCTTTATTCGAGTTCTTATTTCGTACACGTTAATATATATGTATTTCCACAGATTTGAGTCTAAACCCGACCGATTTTGTAGCAAGTTAATTTTTGTTCAAATTTTCAAAATTGTCGAAAGCAATGTATGTAGTATGAGTACGCTACTCATAACAATGGGTCATATGGATTTTTTTGCAAAAATTTCATCATCTTTAATCCAGTTATTATTTTGTACACGTGAATATATATGTATTACCACACATTTGAGTCTAAACCCGACCGATTTTGGAGCTAGTTAATTTTTGTTTAAATTTTCTAGTTTGTCCAAAGCAATGTGGTATGAGTACGCTACTCAAAACAATCTTTGATCGTGTTCTTATTTTGTACACGTGAATGTAGATGTATTTCCACACATTTGAGTCTAAACCCGACCGATTTTGTAGTAAGTTAATTTTTGTTCAAATTTTCAAGATTGTCGAAAGCAATGTATGTAGTATGAGTACGCTACTCATAACAATGGGTCATATGGATTTTTTTGCAAAAATTTCATCATCTTTAATCCAGTTATTATTTTGTACACGTGAATATATATGTATTTCCACAAATTTGAGTCTAAACCCGACCGACTTTGTAGCAAGTTAATTTTTGTTGAAATTTTTTAGATTGTCGAAAGCAATGTGGTAGGAGTACGCTACTCATAACAATGCGTCATATGGATTTTTTTGCAAAAATTTCATCATCTATAATCGAGTTTTTTTTTTGTGCACGTTAATATATAGGTATTTCCACACATTTGAGTCTAAACCCGACCGATTTTGGAGCAACTCAATTTTTGTTCAAATTTTCAAGATTGTCGAAAGCAATGTCGTACGAGTACGCTACTCATAACATTGCGTCATATGGATTTTTTTGCAAAAATTTCATCATCTTTATTCGAGGTATTATTTTGTACCCGTTAATATATATGTATATCCACACATTTGAGTCTAAACCCGACCGATTTTGGAGCAAGTAAATTTTTGTTTAAATTTTCAAGATTGTCGAAAGCTATTTAGTATGAGTACGCTACTCATAACAATGGGTCATATGGATTATTTACAAAAGTTTCATCTTTATTCGAGTTCTTATTTCGTACACGTTAATATATATGTATTTCCACAGATTTGAGTCTAAACCCGACCGATTTTGTAGCAAGTTAATTTTTGTTCAAATTTTCAAAATTTTCGGAAGCAATGTATGTAGTATGAGTACGCTACTCATAACAATGGGTCATATGGATTTTTTTGCAAAAATTTCATCATCTTTAATCCAGTTATTATTTTGTACACGTGAATATATATGTATTACCACACATTTGAGTCTAAACCCGACCGATTTTGGAGCTAGTTAATTTTTGTTTAAATTTTCTAGATTGTCCAAAGCAATGTGGTATGAGTACGCTATTCAAAACAATCTTTGATCGTGTTCTTATTTTGTACACGTGAATGTAGATGTATTTCCACACATTTGAGTCTAAACCCGACCGATTTTGGAGCAAGCTAATTTTTGTTCAAATTTTCAAGTTTGTCCAAAGCAATGTGGTATGAGTACGCTACTCATAACAATGTGTCATACGGTTTTTTTTTGCAAAAATTTCATAATTTTTAATCGAGTTCTTATTTTGTATCCGTAAAAATATATGTATTTCCACACATTTGAGTCTAAACCCGACCAATTTTGGAGCTACTTAATTTTTCTTATAATTTTCAAGATTGTCGAAAGCAATGTCGTACGAGTACGCTACTCATAACAATGCGTCATATGGATTTTTTTGCAAAAATTTCATCATCTTTATTCGAGGTATTATTTTGTACCCGTTAATATATATATATTTCCACACATTTG
This sequence comes from Philophylla caesio, assembly GCA_963971545.1. Classification (NCBI taxonomy): domain Eukaryota; kingdom Metazoa; phylum Arthropoda; class Insecta; order Diptera; family Tephritidae; genus Philophylla; species Philophylla caesio. Next base: position 83,039,130 of record OZ020607.1, read on the forward strand.
AGTCTAAACCCGACCGATTTTGTAGCAAGTTAATTTTTGTTGAAATTTTTTAGATTGTCGAAAGCAATGTGGTATGAGTACGCTACTCATAACAATGCGTCATATGGATTTTTTTGCAAACATTTCATCATCTATAATCGAGTTCTTATTTTGTACACGTTAATATATAGGTATTTCCATATATTTGAGTCTAAACCCGACCGATTTTGGAGCAACTTAATTTTTGTTCAAATTTTCAAGATTGTCGAAAGCAATTTAGTATGAGTACGCTACTCATAACTATGCGTCATATGGATTTTTTTGCAAAAATTTCATCATCTTTGTTCGAGTTCTTATTTTGTTCACGTGAATATATATGTATTTCCACGAATTTGAGTCTAAACCCGACCGATTTTGGAGCAAGTTAATTTTTGTTCAAATTTTCAAGATTGTCCAAAGCAATTTGGTATGAGTATGCTACTCAAAACAATGGGTCATATGGATTTTTTTGCAAAAATTTCATCATCTTTATTAGTGTTCTTATTTTGTACACGCGAATATATTTGTATTTCCACAAATTTGAGTCTAAACCCGACCGATTTTGGAGCAAGTTACTTTTTGTTCAAGTTTTCAAGATTGTCGAAAGCAATTTAGTATGAGTACGCTACTCATAACAATGGGTCATATGGATTTTTTTACAAAAATTTCATCATCTTTATTCGAGTTCTTATTTCGTACACGTTAATATATATGTATTTCCACAGATTTGAGTCTAAACCCGACCGATTTTGTAGCAAGTTAATATTGTGTATATATATGTATTACCACACATTTGAGTCTAAACCCGACCGATTTTGGAGCTAGTTAATTTTTGTTTAAATTTTCTAGATTGTCCAAAGCAATGTGGTATGAGTACGCTACTCAAAACAATCTTTGATCGTGTTCTTATTTTGTACACGTGAATGTAGATGTATTTCCACACATTTGAGTCTAAACCCGACCGATTTTGGAGCAACTTAATTTATGTTCAAATTTTCAAGTTTGTCCAAAGCAATGTGGTATGAGTACGCTACTCATAACAATGCGCCATATGGATTTTTTTGCAAAAATTTCATCATCTTTAATCGAATTCTTATTTTGTATCCGTAAAAATATATGTATTTCCACACATTTGAGTCTAAACCCGATCGATTTTGGAGCAACTTAATTTTTGTTCAAATTCTCAAGATTGTCGAAAGCAATGTCGTACGAGTACGCTACTCATAACAATGCGTCATATGGATTTTTTTGCAAAAATTTCATCATCTTTATTCGAGGTATTATTTTGTACCCGTAAATATATTTGTATTTCCACACATTTGAGTCTAAACCCGACCGATTTTGGAGCAAGTTAATTTTTGTTTAAATTTTCAAGATTGTCGAAAGCAATTTAGTATGAGTACGCTACTCATAACAATGGGTCATATGGATTATTTACAAAAATTTCATCATCTTTATTCGAGTTCTTATTTCGTACACGTGATTATATATGTATTTCCACATATTTGAGTCTAAACCCGACCGATTTTGGAGCAACTTAATTTATGTTCAAATTTTCAAAATTGTCGAAAGCAATGTAGTATGAGTACGCTACTCATAACAATGGGTCATATGGATTTTTTTGCAAAAATTTCATCATCTTTATTCGAGTTCTTATTTTGTACACGTGAATATATATGTATTTCCACAAATTTGAGTCTAAACCCGACCGACTTTGTAGCAAGTTAATTTTTGTTGAAATTTTTTAGATTGTCGAAAGCAATGTGGTATGAGTACGCTACTCATAACAATGCGTCATATGGATTTTTTTGCAAAAATTTCATGATCTATAATCGAGTTTTTATTTTGTGCACGTTAATATATAGGTATTTCCACACATTTGAGTCTAAACCCGACCGATTTTGGAGCAACTCAATTTTTGTTCAAATTTTCAAGATTGTCGAAAGCAATGTCGTACGAGTACGCTACTCATAACAATGCGTCATATGGATTTTTTTGCAAAAATTTCATCATCTTTATTCGAGGTATTATTTTGTACCCGTTAATATATCTGTATATCCACACATTTGAGTCTAAACCCGACCGATTTTGGAGCAAGTTAATTTTTGTTTAAATTTTCAAGATTGTCGAAAGCTATTTAGTATGAGTACGCTACTCATAACAATGGGTCATATGGATTATTTACAAAAATTTCATCATCTTTATTCGAGTTCTTATTTCGTACACGTTAATATATATGTATTTCCACAGATTTGAGTCTAAACCCGACTGATTTTGTAGCAAGTTAATTTTTGTTCAAATTTTCAAGATTGTCGAAAGCAATGTATGTAGTATGAGTACGCTACTCATAACAATGGGTCATATGGATTTTTTTGCAAAAATTTCATCATCTTTAATCCAGTTCTTATTTTGTACACGTGAATATATATGTATTACCACACATTTGAGTCTAAACCCGACCGATTTTGGAGCTAGTTAATTTTTGTTTAAATTTTCTAGATTGTCCAAAGCAATGTGGTATGAGTACGCTACTCAAAACAATCTTTGATCGTGTTCTTATTTTGTACACGTTAATGTAGATGTATTTCCACACATTTGAGTCTAAACCCGACCGATTTTGGAGCAAGTTAATTTTTGTTAAAATTTTCAAGTTTGTCCAAAGCAATGTGGTATGAGTACAATACTCATAACAATGTGTCATATGGTTTTTTTTGCAAAAATTTCATAATTTTTAATCGAGTTCTTATTTTGTATCCGTAAAAATATATGTATTTCCACACATTTGAGTCTAAACCCGATCGATTTTGGAGCTACTTAATTTTTGTTCAAATTCTCAAGATTGTCGAAAGCAATGTCGTACGAGTACGCTACTCATAACAATGCGTCATATGGATTTTTTTGCAAAAATTTCATCATCTTTATTCGAGGTATTATTTTGTACCCGTTAATATATATATATTTCCACACATTTGAGTCTAAACCCGACCGATTTTGTAGCAAGTTAATTTTTGTTGAAATTTTTTAGATTGTCGAAAGCAATGTGGTATGAGTACGCTACTCATAACAATGCGTCATATGGATTTTTTTGCAAACATTTCATCATCTATAATCGAGTTCTTATTTTGTACACGTTAATATATAGGTATTTCCACATATTTGAGTCTAAACCCGACCGATTTTGGAGCAACTTAATTTTTGTTCAAATTTTCAAGATTGTCGAAAGCAATTTAGTATGAGAACGCTACTCATAACTATGGGTCATATGGATTTTTTTGCAAAAATTTCATCATCTTTATTCGTGTTCTTATTTTGTACACGCGAATATATTTGTATTTCCACAAATTTGAGTCTAAACCCGACCGATTTTGGAGCAAGTTACTTTTTGTTCAAGTTTTCAAGATTGTCGAAAGCAATTTAGTATGAGTACGCTACTCATAACAATGGGTCATATGGATTTTTTTACAAAAATTCCATCATCTTTATTCGAGTTCTTATTTCGTACACGTTAATATATATGTATTTCCACAGATTTGAGTCTAAACCCGACTGATTTTGTAGCAAGTTAATATTGTGTATATATATGTATTACCACACATTTGAGTCTAAACCTGACCGATTTTGGAGCTAGTTAATTTTTGTTTAAATTTTCTAGATTGTCCAAAGCAATGTGGTATGAGTCCGCTACTCAAAACAATCTTTGATCGTGTTCTTATTTTGTACACGTGAATGTAGATGTATTTCCACACATTTGAGTCTAAACCCGACCGATTTTGTAGCAAGTTAATTTTTGTTCAAATTTTCAAGATTGTCGAAAGCAATGTATGTAGTATGAGTACGCTACTCATAACAATGGGTCATATGGATTTCTTTGCAAAAATTTCATCATCTTTAATCCAGTTCTTATTTTGTACACGTGAATATATATGTATTTCCACACATTTGAGTCTAAACCCGACCGATTTTGGAGCAACTTAAGTTTCGTTCAAATTTTCAAGATTGTCGAAAGCAATTTAGTATGAGTACGCTACTCATAACAATGGGTCATATGGATTTTTTTGCAAAAATTTCATCATCTTTATTCGAGTTCTTATTTTGCTCACGTGAATATATGTGTATTTCCACACATTTGAGTCTAAATCCGACTGATTTTGGAGCTACTTAATTTTTCTTATAATTTTCAAGATTGTCGAAAGCAATGTGGTATGAGTACGCTACTCATAACAATGCGTCATATGGATTTTTTTGCAAAAATTTCATCATCTTTATTCGAGGTATTAATTTGTACCCGTTAATATATATGTATTTCCACACATTTGAGTCTAAACCCGACCGATTTTGGAGCAAGTTAATTTTTGTTTAAATTTTCAAGATTGTCGAAAGCAATTTAGTATGAGTACGCTACTCATAACAAGGGGTCATATGAATTTTTTTCCAAAAATTTCATCATCTTTATTCGAGTTCTTATTTTGTACACGTGAATATATATGTATTTCCACGAATTTGAGTCTAAACCCGACCGATTTTGGAGCAAGTAAATTTTTGTTCAAATTTTCAAGATTGTCCAAAGCAATGTGGTATGAGTATGCTACTCAAAACAATGGGTCATATGGATTTTTTTGCAAAAATTTCATCATCTTTATTCGTGTTCTTATTTTTTACACGCAAATATATTTGTATTTTCACATATTTGAGTCTAACCCCGACTGATTTTGGAGCAAGTTAATTTTTGTTCAAATTTTCAAGATTGTCGAAAGCAATTTAGTATGAGTACGCTACTTATAACAATGGGTCATATGGATTTTTTTATAAAAATTTCATCATCTTTATTCGAGTTCTTATTTCGTACACGTTAATATATATGTATTTCCACACATTTGAGTCTAAACCCGACCGATTTTTGAGCAACTTAATTTTTGTTCAAATTTTCAAAATTGTCGAAAGCAATGTAGTATGAGTACGCTACTCATAACAATGGGTCATATGGATTTTTTTGCAAAAATTTCATCATCTGTAATCGAGTTCTTATTTTGTTCACGTGAATATATATGTATTTCCACACAAAAATTTCATCCTCTATAATCGAGGTCTTATTTTGTACACGTTAATATATAGGTATTTCCACACATTTGAGTCTAACCCCGACCGATTTTGGAGCAACTCAATTTTTGTTCAAATTTTCAAGATTGTCGAAAGCAATTTAGTATGAGTACGCTACTCATAACAATGGGTCATATGGATTTTTTTGCAAAAATTTCATCATCTTTAATCCAGTTCTTATTTTGTACACGTGAATATATATGTATTACCACACATTTGAGTCTAAACCCGACCGATTTTGGAGCTAGTTAATTTTTGTTTAAATTTTCTAGATTGTCCAAAGCAATGTGGTATGAGTACGCTACTCAAAACAATCTTTGATCGTGTTCTTATTTTGTACACGTGAATGTAGATGTATTTCCACACATTTGAGTCTAAACCCGACCGATTTTGGAGCAACTTAATTTATGTTCAAATTTTCAAGTTTGTCCAAAGCAATGTGGTATGAGTACGCTACTCATAACAATGCGTCATATGGATTTTTTTGCAAAAATTTCATCATCTTTATTCGAGGTATTATTTTGTACCCGTAAATATATTTGTATTTCCACACATTTGAGTCTAAACCCGACCGATTTTGGAGCAACTTAATTTTTGTTTAAATTTTCAAAATTGTCGAAAGCAATGTAGTATGAGTACGCTTCTCATAACAATGGGTCATATGGATTTTTTTGCAAAAATTTCATCATCTTTATTCGAGTTCTTATTTTGTACACGTGAATATATATGTATTTCCACAAATTTGAGTCTAAACCCGACCGACTTTGTAGCAAGTTAATTTTTGTTGAAATTTTTTAGATTGTCGAAAGCAATGTGGTATGAGTACGCTACTCATAACAATGCGTCATATGGATTTTTTTGCAAAAATTTCATGATCTATAATCGAGTTTTTATTTTGTGCACGTTAATATATAGGTATTTCCACACATTTGAGTCTAAACCCGACCGATTTTGGAGCAACTCAATTTTTGTTCAAATTTTCAAGATTGTCGAAAGCAATGTGGTATGAGTACGCTACTCATAACAATGCGTCATATGGATTTTTTTGCAAAAATTTCATGATCTATAATCGAGTTTTTATTTTGTGCACGTTAATATATAGGTATTTCCACACATTTGAGTCTAAACCCGACCGATTTTGGAGCAAGTTAATTTTTGTTTAAATTTTCAAGATTGTCGAAAGCTATTTAGTATGAGTACGCTACTCATAACAATGGGTCATATGGATTATTTACAAAAATTTCATCATCTTTATTCGAGTTCTTATTTCGTACACGTTAATATATATGTATTTCCACAGATTTGAGTCTAAACCCGACCGATTTTGTAGCAAGTTAATATTGTGTATATATATGTATTACCACACATTTGAGTCTAAACCCGACCGATTTTGGAGCTAGTTAATTTTTGTTTAACTTTTCAAGATTGTCCAAAGCAATGTGGTATGAGTCCGCTACTCAAAACAATCTTTGATCGTGTTCTTATTTTGTACACGTGAATGTAGATGTATTTCCACACATTTGAGTCTAAACCCGACCGATTTTGTAGCAAGTTAATTTTTGTTCAAATTTTCAAGATTGTCGAAAGCAATGTATGTAGTATGAGTACGCTACTCATAACAATGGGTCATATGGATTTCTTTGCAAAAATTTCATCATCTTTAATCCAGTTCTTATTTTGTACACGTGAATATAAATGTATTTCCACACATTTGAGTCTAAACCCGACCGATTTTGGAGCAACTTAAGTTTTGTTCACATTTTCAAGATTGTCGAAAGCAATTTAGTATGAGTACGCTACTCATAACAATGGGTCATATGGATTTTTTTGCAAAAATTTCATCATCTTTATTCGAGTTCTTATTTTGTACACGTTAATATATATGTATTTCCACACATTTGAGTCTAAACCCGACCGATTTTGTAGCAAGTTAATTTTTGTTCAAATTTTCAAGATTGTCGAAAGCAATGTATGTAGTATGAGTACGCTACTCATAACAATGGGTCATATGGATTTCTTTGCAAAAATTTCATCATCTTTATTCGAGTTCTTATTTTGTACACGTTAATATATATGTATTTCCACACATTTGAGTCTAAACCCCACCGATTTTGGAGCAAGTTAATTTTTGTTCAAATTTTCAAGTTTGTCCAAAGCAATGTGGTATGAGTACGCTACTCATAACAATGTGTCATATTGTTTTTTTTGCAAAAATTTAATCACCTTTAATCGAGTTCTTATTTTGTATCCGTAAAAATATATGTATTTCCACCTATTTGAGTCAAAACCCGATCGATTTTGGAGCAACTTAATTTTTGTTCAAATTTTCAAGATTGTCGAAAGCAATGTCGTACGAGTACGCTACTCATAACAATGGGTCATATGGATTTTTTTGCAAAAATTTCATCATCTTTATTCGAGTTCTTATTTTGCTCACGTGAATATATATGTATTTCCACACATTTGAGTCTAAATCCGACTGATTTTGGAGCTACTTTATTTTTCTTATAATTTTCAAGATTGTCGAAAGCAATGTGGTATGAGTACGCTACTCATAACAATGCGTCATATGGATTTTTTTGCAAAAATTTCATCATCTTTATTCGAGGTATTATTTTGTACCCGCAAATATATTTGTATTTCCACATATTTGAGTCTAACCCCGACTAATTTTGGAGCAAGTTAATTTTTGTTCAAATTTTCAAGATAGTCGAAAGCAATTTAGTATGAGTACGCTACTTATAACAATGGGTCATATGGATTTTTTTATAAAAATTTCATCATCTTTATTCGAGTTCTTACTTCGTACACGTTAATATATATGTATTTCCACACATTTGAGTCTAAACCCGACCGATTTTTGAGCAACTTAATTTTTGTTTAAATTTTCAAGATTGTCGAAAGCAATTTAGTATGAGTACGCTACTCATAACAAGGGGTCATATGAATTTTTTTCCAAAAATTTCATCATCTTTATTCGAGTTCTTATTTTGTACACGTGAATATATATGTATTTCCACGAATTTGAGTCTAAACCCGACCGATTTTGGAGCAAGTTAATTTTTGTTTAAATTTTCAAGATTGTCGAAAGCAATTTAGTATGAGTACGCTACTCATAACAAGGGGTCATATGAATTTTTTTCCAAAAATTTCATCATCTTTATTCGAGTTCTTATTTTGTACACGTGAATATATATGTATTTCCACGAATTTGAGTCTAAACCCGACCGATTTTGGAGCAAGTAGATTTTTGTTCAAATTTTCAAGATTGTCCAAAGCAATGTGGTATGAGTATGCTACTCAAAACAATGGGTCATATGGATTTTTTTGCTAAAATTTCATCATCTTTATTCGTGTTCTTATTTTGTACACGCAAATATATTTGTATTTCCACATATTTGAGTCTAACCCCGACTGATTTTGGAGCAAGTTAATTTTTGTTCAAATTTTCAAGATTGTCGAAAGCAATTTAGTATGAGTACGCTACTTATAACAATGGGTCATATGGATTTTTTTATAAAAATTTCATCATCTTTATTCGAGTTCTTACTTCGTACACGTTAATATATATGTATTTCCACACATTTGAGTCTAAACCCGACCGATTTTTGAGCAACTTAATTTTTGTTCAAATTTTCAAAATTGTCGAAAGCAATATAGTATGAGTACGCTACTCATAACAATGGGTCATATGGATTTTTTTGCAAAAATTTCATCATCTGTAATCGAGTTCTTATTTTGTACACGTTAATATACAGGTATTTCCACACATTTGAGTCTAAACCCGACCGATTTTGGAGCAACTTAATTTTTGTTCAACTTTTCAAGATTGTCGAAAGCAATGTCGTACGAGTACCCTACTCATAACAATGGGTCATATGGATTTTTTTGCAAAAATTTCATCATCTTTATTCGAGTTCTTATTTTGTTCACGTGAATATATACATATGTATTTCCACACAAAAATTTCATCCTCTATAATCGAGGTCTTATTTTGTACACGTTAATATATAGGTATTTCCACACATTTGAGTCTAACCCCGACCGATTTTGGAGCAACTCAATTTTTGTTCAAATTTTCAAGATTGTCGAAAGCAATTTAGTATGAGTACGCTACTCATAACAATGGGTCATATGGATTTTTTTGCAAAAATTTCATCATCTTTAATCCAGTTCTTATTTTGTACACGTGAATATATATGTATTACCACACATTTGAGTCTAAACCCGACCGATTTTGGAACTAGTTAATTTTTGTTCAACTTTTCAAGATTGTCGAAAGCAATGTCGTACGAGTACGCTACTCATAACAATGGGTCATATGGATTTTTTTGCAAAAATTTCATCATCTGTAATCGAGTTCTTATTTTGTACACGTTAATATATAGGTATTTCCACACATTTGAGTCTAAACCCGACCGATTTTGGAACTAGTTAATTTTTGTTTAAATTTTCTAGATTGTCCACAGCAATGTGGTATGAGTAGGCTACTCAAAACAATCTTTGATCGTGTTCTTATTTTGTACACGTGAATGTAGATGTATTTCCACACATTTGAGTCTAAACCCGACCGATTTTGGAGCAAGTTAATTTTCTTCAAATTTTCAAGTTTGTCCAAAGCAATGTGGTATGAGTACGCTACTCATAACAATGTGTCATATGGTTTTTTTTTGCAAAAATTTCATCATCTGTAATCGAGTTCTTATTTTGTATCCGTAAAAATATATGTATTTCCACACATTTGAGTCTAAACCCGATCGATTTTGGAGCAACTTAATTTTTGTTCAAATTTTCAAGATTTTTTTGCAAAAATTTCATCATCTTTATTCGAGTTCTTACTTCGTACACGTTAAGATATATGTATTTCCACACATTTGAGTCTAAACCCGACCGATTTTTGAGCAACTTAATTTTTGTTCAAATTTTCAAAATTGTCGAAAGCAATGTGGTATGAGTACGCTACTCATAACAATGCGTCATATGGATTTTTTTGCAAAAATTTCATCATCTGTAATCGAGTTCTTATTTTGTACACGTTAATATACAGGTATTTCCACACATTTGAGTCTAAACCCGACCGATTTTGGAGCAACTTAATTTTTGTTCAACTTTTCAAGATTGTCGAAAGCAATGTCGTACGAGTACCCTACTCATAACAATGGGTCATATGGATTTTTTTGCAAAAATTTCATCATCTTTATTCGAGTTCTTATTTTGTATCTGTAAAAATATATGTATTTCCACACATTTGAGTCTAAACCCGATCGATTTTGGGGCAACTTAATTTTTGTTCAAATTTTCAAGATTTTTTTGCAAAAATTTCATCATCTTTATTCGAGTTCTTATTTTGCTCACGTGAATATATATGTATTTCCACACATTTGAGTCTAAATCCGACCGATTTTGGAGCTACTTAATTTTTCTTATCATTTTCAAGATTGTCGAAAGCAATGTGGTATGAGTACGCTACTCATAACAATGCGTCATATGGATTTTTTTGCAAAAATTTCATCATCTTTATTCGAGGTATTATTTTGTACCTGTTAATATATATGTTTTTCCACACATTTGAGTCTAAACCCGATCGATTTTGGAGCAAGTTAATTTTTGTTTGAATTTTCAAGATTGTCGAAAGCAATGTCGTATGAGTACGCTACTCATAATAATGGGTCATATGGATTTTTTTGCAAAAATTTCATCATCTTTATTCGAGTTCTTATTTTGTACACGTGAATATATATGTATTTCCACGAATTTGAGTCTAAACCCGACCGATTTTGGAGCCAGGTAATTTTTGTTCAAATTTTCAAGATTGTCCAAAGCAATGTGGTATGAGTATGCTACTCAAAACAATGTGTCATATGAATTTTTTTGCAAAAATTTCATCATCTTTATTCGTGTTCTTATTTTGTACACGCGAATATGTATATTTGTATTTCCACAAATTTGAGTCTAAACCCGACCGATTTTGGAGCAACTTAATTTTTGTTCAAATTTTCAAGATTGTCGAAAGCAATTTAGTATGAGTACGCTACTTATAACAATGGGTCATATGGATTTTTTTACAAAAATTTCATCATCTTTATTGGAGTTCTTATTTCGTACACGTTAATATATATGTATTTCCACACATTTGAGTCTAAACCCGACCGATTTTGTAGCAAGTTAATTTTTGTTCAAATTTTCAAGATTGTCGAAAGCAATGTATGTAGTATGAGTACGCTACTCATAACAATGGGTCATATGGATTTTTTTGCAAAAATTTCATCATCTTTAATCGAGTTCTAATTTTGTACACGTGAATACATATGTATTACCACACATTTGAGTCTAAACCCGACCGATTTTGGAGCTAGTTAATTTTTGTTTAAATTTTCTAGATTGTCCAAAGCAATGTGGTATGAGTACGCTACTTATAACAATGGGTCATATGGATTTTTTTATAAAAATTTCATCATCTTTATTCGAGTTCTTACTTCGTACACGTTAATATATATGTATTTCCACACATTTGAGTCTAAACCCGACCGATTTTTGAGCAACTTAATTTTTGTTCAAATTTTCAAAATTGTCGAAAGCAATATAGTATGAGTACGCTACTCATAACAATGGGTCATATGGATTTTTTTGCAAAAATTTCATCATCTGTAATCGAGTTCTTATTTTGTACACGTTAATATACAGGTATTTCCACACATTTGAGTCTAAACCCGACCGATTTTGGAGCAACTTAATTTTTGTTCAACTTTTCAAGATTGTCGAAAGCAATTTAGTATGAGTACGCTACTTATAACAATGGGTCATATGGATTTTTTTATAAAAATTTCATCATCTTTATTCGAGTTCTTACTTCGTACACGTTAGGGTGTTTTTTTTACGGGTTTGTTTTTCGAATAGAGATAAAACTGGCATTTTGTGGTCAAATCTGGCAACTCTAATGTCATTTATGTTCAGTTTGGTTTGCCATTTCATCATGAACAGGTTGACAAAAGAACAACGCTTGCAAATCGTGCAAATTTATTTCGAAAATAATGGTTCAGTTCGCGAAGTTTACCGTGAGCTCCGTCCATTTTATGGTCGACATAATCGTCCATCAGAGTAATTAATTCGGTTAACCATGGATCGTTTTCGCACTACGTTTACTCTATGTGATAATACGCATCCGCAGAGACGTCGAACAGTGCGCACCGAAGAAACAATTGCCGCTGTAGAGCAAAGTGTTGAAGAGGACCCGAATGAATCGATTCGCCACCGTGCACAGCAATTGGAGCTTTGTCCATCAAGTTTATGGAAGATTTTGCGCAAAGATCTTGGCTTGCGACCTTACAAGATCCAGCTTGTGCAAGAATTAAAGCCGCGAGACCATGCAATGCGTCGTGATTTTGGTGTATGGGCCGAAAATGAGATTGATCTCGATGCTGATTTTCATCGCAAAATTTTGTTCAGTGATGAGGCTCAGTTTTGGTTGAATGGCTACGTCAACAAGCAAAATTGCCGCATTTGGAGTGAAGAGAATCCACATGAGACCCTTGAAACGCCATTACATCCACAAAAACTGACTGTTTGGTGTGCTCTATGGGCTGGTGGAGTCATTGGGCCATACTTCTTCCGCAATAATGCTGGAGAGGCAGTTACCGTTAATGGAGACCGGTATAGAGCCATGATAACCGACTATTTTGTTCCCGAATTGGATGGCATGAATGTGGATGAGTTGTGGTTCCAACAAGACGGCGCTACATGCCACACAGCGCACGTCACAATCGATTTATTGAAGGAAACATTCGCTGAGCGCATAATTTCGCGGAATGGACCTGTCAATTGGCCACCAAGATCGTGTGATTTGACACCATTGGATTATTTTCTTTGGGGATATGTGAAGTCGCTCGTCTACACGAACAAACCAGAAACGTTAGGGGAATTGGAAGCCAACATTCGTGGCGTTATTGCCGACATACGGCCCCATATGCTCGAAAAAGTGGTTGAAAATTGGACCTGTAGAATTGGCTTTATTCGAGCCAGCCGCGGCAGCCACATGCCCGAAATCATATTTAAACATTAATGGCATAAAATTATCCTTCCAATAAAGCTAAATTGATGGACCTTAAAACGATTTTCTTGTGTTTTATTTCAATTCGAAGTTCTATACCCCTAAAAAAAACACCCGTTATATGTATTTCCACACATTTGAGTCTAAACCCGACCGATTTTTGAGCAACTTAATTTTTGTTCAAATTTTCAAAATTGTCGAAAGCAATATAGTATGAGTACGCTACTCATAACAATGGGTCATATGGATTTTTTTGCAAAAATTTCATCATCTGTAATCGAGTTCTTATTTTGTACACGTTAATATACAGGTATTTCCACACATTTGAGTCTAAACCCGACCGATTTTGGAGCAACTTAATTTTTGTTCAACTTTTCAAGATTGTCGAAAGCAATGTCGTACGAGTACCCTACTCATAACAATGGGTCATATGGATTTTTTTGCAAAAATTTCATCATCTTTATTCGAGTTCTTATTTTGTTCACGTGAATATATACATATGTATTTCCACACAAAAATTTCCTCCTCTATAATCGAGGTCTTATTTTGTACACGTTAATATATAGGTATTTCCACACATTTGAGTCTAACCCCGACCGATTTTGGAGCAACTCAATTTTTGTTCAAATTTTCAAGATTGTCGAAAGCAATTTAGTATGAGTACGCTACTCATAACAATGGGTCATATGGATTTTTTTGCAAAAATTTCATCATCTTTAATCCAGTTCTTATTTTGTACACGTGAATATATATGTATTACCACACATTTGAGTCTAAACCCGACCGATTTTGGAACTAGTTAATTTTTGTTCAACTTTTCAAGATTGTCGAAAGCAATGTCGTACGAGTACGCTACTCATAACAATGGGTCATATGGATTTTTTTGCAAAAATTTCATCATCTGTAATCGAGTTCTTATTTTGTACACGTTAATATATAGGTATTTCCACACATTTGAGTCTAAACCCGACCGATTTTGGAACTAGTTAATTTTTGTTTAAATTTTCTAGATTGTCCACAGCAATGTGGTATGAGTAGGCTACTCAAAACAATCTTTGATCGTGTTCTTATTTTGTACACGTGAATGTAGATGTATTTCCACACATTTGAGTCTAAACCCGACCGATTTTGGAGCAAGTTAATTTTCTTCAAATTTTCAAGTTTGTCCAAAGCAATGTGGTATGAGTACGCTACTCATAACAATGTGTCATATGGTTTTTTTTGCAAAAATTTCATCATCTGTAATCGAGTTCTTATTTTGTATCCGTAAAAATATATGTATTTTCACACATTTGAGTCTAAACCCGATCGATTTTGGAGCAACTTAATTTTTGTTCAAATTTTCAAGATTTTTTTGCAAAAATTTCATCATCTTTATTCGAGTTCTTACTTCGTACACGTTAAGATATATGTATTTCCACACATTTGAGTCTAAACCCGACCGATTTTTGAGCAACTTAATTTTTGTTCAAATTTTCAAAATTGTCGAAAGCAATGTGGTATGAGTACGCTACTCATAACAAGGCGTCATATGGATTTTTTTGCAAAAATTTCATCATCTGTAATCGAGTTCTTATTTTGTACACGTTAATATACAGGTATTTCCACACATTTGAGTCTAAACCCGACCGATTTTGGAGCAACTTAATTTTTGTTCAACTTTTCAAGATTGTCGAAAGCAATGTCGTACGAGTACCCTACTCATAACAATGGGTCATATGGATTTTTTTGCAAAAATTTCATCATCTTTATTCGAGTTCTTATTTTGTATCTGTAAAAATATATGTATTTCCACACATTTGAGTCTAAACCCGATCGATTTTGGGGCAACTTAATTTTTGTTCAAATTTTCAAGATTTTTTTGCAAAAATTTCATCATCTTTATTCGAGTTCTTATTTTGCTCACGTGAATATATATGTATTTCCACACATTTGAGTCTAAATCCGACCGATTTTGGAGCTACTTAATTTTTCTTATCATTTTCAAGATTGTCGAAAGCAATGTGGTATGAGTACGCTACTCATAACAATGCGTCATATGGATTTTTTTTGCAAAAATTTCATCATCTTTATTCGAGGTATTATTTTGTACCTGTTAATATATATGTTTTTCCACACATTTGAGTCTAAACCCGATCGATTTTGGAGCAAGTTAATTTTTGTTTGAATTTTCAAGATTGTCGAAAGCAATGTCGTATGAGTACGCTACTCATAATAATGGGTCATATGGATTTTTTTGCAAAAATTTCATCATCTTTATTCGAGTTCTTATTTTGTACACGTGAATATATATGTATTTCCACGAATTTGAGTCTAAACCCGACCGATTTTGGAGCCAGGTAATTTTTGTTCAAATTTTCAAGATTGTCCAAAGCAATGTGGTATGAGTATGCTACTTAAAACAATGTGTCATATGAATTTTTTTGCAAAAATTTCATCATCTTTATTCGTGTTCTTATTTTGTACACGCGAATATGTATATTTGTATTTCCACAAATTTGAGTCTAAACCCGACCGATTTTGGAGCAACTTAATTTTTGTTCAAATTTTCAAGATTGTCGAAAGCAATTTAGTATGAGTACGCTACTTATAACAATGGGTCATATGGATTTTTTTACAAAAATTTCATCATCTTTATTGGAGTTCTTATTTCGTACACGTTAATATATATGTATTTCCACACATTTGAGTCTAAACCCGACCGATTTTGTAGCAAGTTAATTTTTGTTAAAATTTTCAAGATTGTCGAAAGCAATGTATGTAGTATGAGTACGCTACTCATAACAATGGGTCATATGGATTTTTTTGCAAAAATTTCATCATCTTTAATCCAGTTCTAATTTTGTACACGTGAATACATATGTATTACCACACATTTGAGTCTAAACCCGACCGATTTTGGAGCTAGTTAATTTTTGTTTAAATTTTCTAGATTGTCCAAAGCAATGTGGTATGAGTACGCTACTCAAAACAATCTTTGATCGTGTTCTTATTTTGTACACGTGAATGTAGATGTATTTCCACACATTTGAGTCTAAACCCGATCGATTTTGGAGCAACTTAATTTTTGTTCAAATTTTCAAGATTGTCGAAAGCAATGTCGTACGAGTACGCCACTCATAACAATGGGTCATATGGATTTTTTTTGCAAAAATTTCATCATCTTTATTCGAGTTCTTCTTTTGCTCACGTGAATATATATGTATTTCCACACATTTGAGTCTAAATCCGACCGATTTTGGAGCTACTATATTTTTCTTATAATTTTCAAGATTGTCGAAAGCAATGTGGTATGAGTACGCTACTCATAACAATGCATCATATGGATTTTTTTGCAAAAATTTCATCATCTTTATTCGAGGTATTATTTTGTACCAGTTAATATATATGTATTTCACACATTTGATTCTAAACCCGACCAATTTTGGAGCAAGTTAATTTTTGTTTAAATTTTCAAGATTGTCGAAAGCAATTTAGTATGAGTACGCTACTCATAACAATTAGTCATATGGATTTTTTTACAAAAATTTCATCATCTTTATTCGAGTTCTTATTTCGTACACGTTAATATATATGTATTTCCACAGATTTGAGTCTAAACCCGACCGATTTTGTAGCAAGTTAATTTTTGTTCAAATTTTCAAGATTGTCGAAAGCAATGTATGTAGTATGAGTACGCTACTCAGAACAATGGGTCATATGGATTTTTTTGCAAAAATTTCATCATCTTTAATCCAGTTCTTATTTTGTACACGTGAATATATATGTATTACCACACATTTGAGTCTAAACCCGACCGATTTTGGAGCTAGTTAACTTTTGTTTAAATTTTCTAGATTGTCCAAAGCAATGTGGTATGAGTACGCTACTCAAAACAATCTTTGATCGTGTTCTTATTTTGTACACGTGAATGTAGATGTATTTCCACACATTTGAGTCTAAACCCGACCGATTTTAGAGCAAGTTAAATTTTGTTCAAATTTTCAAGTTTGTCCAAAGCAATGTGGTATGAGTACGCTACTCATAACAATGCGCCATATGGATTTTTTTGCAAAAATTTCATCATCTTTAATCGAATTCTTATTTTGTATCCGTAAAAATATATGTATTTCCACACTTTTGAGTCTAAACCCGATCGATTTTGGAGCAACTTAATTTTCGTTCAAATTCTCAAGATTGTCGAAAGCAATGTCGGACGAGTACGCTACTCATAACAATGCGTCATATGGATTTTTTTGCAAAAATTTCATCATTTTTATTCGAGGTATTATTTTGTACCCGTAAATATATTTGTATTTCCACACATTTGAGTCTAAACCCGACCGATTTTGGAGCAAGTTAACTTTCTTCAAATTTTCAAGTTTGTCCAAAGCAATGTGGTATGAGTACGCTACTCATAACAATGTGTCATATGGTTTTTTTTTGCAAAAATTTCATCATCTGTAATCGAGTTCTTATTTTGTATCCGTAAAAATATATGTATTTCCACACATTTGAGTCTAAACCCGATCGATTTTGGAGCAACTTAATTTTTGTTCAAATTTTCAAGATTTTTTTGCAAAAATTTCATCATCTTTATTCGAGTTCTTATTTTGCTCACGTGAATATATATGTATTTCCACACATTTGAGTCTAAATCCGACCGATTTTGGAGCTACTTAATTTTTCTTATCATTTTCAAGATTGTCGAAAGCAATGTGGTATGAGTACGCTACTCATAACAATGCGTCATATGGATTTTTTTTGCAAAAATTTCATCATCTTTATTCGAGGTATTATTTTGTACCTGTTAATATATATGTTTTTCCACACATTTGAGTCTAAACCCGATCGATTTTGGAGCAAGTTAATTTTTGTTTGAATTTTCAAGATTGTCGAAAGCAATGTCGTATGAGTACGCTACTCATAATAATGGGTCATATGGATTTTTTTGCAAAAATTTCATCATCTTTATTCGAGTTCTTATTTTGTACACGTGAATATATATGTATTTCCACGAATTTGAGTCTAAACCCGACCGATTTTGGAGCCAGGTAATTTTTGTTCAAATTTTCAAGATTGTCCAAAGCAATGTGGTATGAGTATGCTACTCAAAACAATGTGTCATATGAATTTTTTTGCAAAAATTTCATCATCTTTATTCGTGTTCTTATTTTGTACACGCGAATATGTATATTTGTATTTCCACAAATTTGAGTCTAAACCCGACCGATTTTGGAGCAACTTAATTTTTGTTAAAATTTTCAAGATTGTCGAAAGCAATTTAGTATGAGTACGCTACTTATAACAATGGGTCATATGGATTTTTTTACAAAAATTTCATCATCTTTATTGGAGTTCTTATTTCGTACACGTTAATATATATGTATTTCCACACATTTGAGTCTAAACCCGACCGATTTTGTAGCAAGTTAATTTTTGTTCAAATTTTCAAGATTGTCGAAAGCAATGTATGTAGTATGAGTACGCTACTCATAACAATGGGTCATATGGATTTTTTTGCAAAAATTTCATTATCTTTAATCCAGTTCTAATTTTGTACACGTGAATACATATGTATTACCACACATTTGAGTCTAAACCCGACCGATTTTGGAGCTAGTTAATTTTTGTTTAAATTTTCTAGATTGTCCAAAGCAATGTGGTATGAGTACGCTACTCAAAACAATCTTTGATCGTGTTCTTATTTTGTACACGTGAATGTAGATGTATTTCCACACATTTGAGTCTAAACCCGATCGATTTTGGAGCAACTTAATTTTTGTTCAAATTTTCAAGATTGTCGAAAGCAATGTCGTACGAGTACGCCACTCATAACAATGGGTCATATGGATTTTTTTTGCAAAAATTTCATCATCTTTATTCGAGTTCTTCTTTTGCTCACGTGAATATATATGTATTTCCACACATTTGAGTCTAAATCCGACCGATTTTGGAGCTACTATATTTTTCTTATAATTTTCAAGATTGTCGAAAGCAATGTGGTATGAGTACGCTACTCATAACAATGCATCATATGGATTTTTTTGCAAAAATTTCATCATCTTTATTCGAGGTATTATTTTGTACCAGTTAATATATATGTATTTCACACATTTGATTCTTAACCCGACCAATTTTGGAGCAAGTTAATTTTTGTTTAAATTTTCAAGATTGTCGAAAGCAATTTAGTATGAGTACGCTACTCATAACAATGGGTCATATGGATTTTTTTACAAAAATTTCATCATCTTTATTCGAGTTCTTATTTCGTACACGTTAATATATATGTATTTCCACAGATTTGAGTCTAAACCCGACCGATTTTGTAGCAAGTTAATTTTTGTTCAAATTTTCAAGATTGTCGAAAGCAATGTATGTAGTATGAGTACGCTACTCAGAACAATGGGTCACATGGATTTTTTTGCAAAAATTTCATCATCTTTAAGCCAGTTCTTATTTTGTACACGTGAATATATATGTATTACCACACATTTGAGTCTAAACCCGACCGATTTTGGAGCTAGTTAATTTTTGTTTAAATTTTCTAGATTGTCCAAAGCAATGTGGTATGAGTACGCTACTCAAAACAATATCTGATCGTGTTCTTATTTTGTACACGTGAATGTAGATGTATTTCCACACATTTGAGTCTAAACCCGACCGATTTTAGAGCAAGTTAAATTTTGTTCAAATTTTCAAGTTTGTCCAAAGCAATGTGGTATGAGTACGCTACTCATAACAATGCGCCATATGGATTTTTTTGCAAAAATTTCATCATCTTTAATCGAATTCTTATTTTGTATCCGTAAAAATATATGTATTTCCACACATTTGAGTCTAAAACCGATCGATTTTGGAGCAACTTAATTTTTGTTCAAATTCTCAAGATTGTCGAAAGCAATGTCGTACGAGTACGCTACTCATAACAATGCGTCATATGGATTTTTTTGCAAAAATTTCATCATTTTTATTCGAGGTATTATTTTGTACCCGTAAATATATTTGTATTTCCACACATTTGAGTCTAAACCCGACCGATTTTGGAGCAAGTTAATTTTTGTTAAAATTTTCAAGATTGTCGAAAGCAATTAAGTATGAGTACGCTACTCATAACAATGGGTCATATGGATTATTTACAAAAATTTCATCATCTTTATTCGAGTTCTTATTTCGTACACGTGATTATATATGTATTTCCACACATTTGAGTCTAAACCCGACCGATTTTGGAGCAACTTAATTTATGTTCAAATTTTCAAAATTGTCGAAAGCAATGTAGTATGAGTACGCTACTGATAACAATGGGTCATATGGATTTTTTTGCAAAAATTTCATCATCTTTATTCAAGTTCTTATTTTGTACACGTGAATATATATGTATTACCACACATTTGAGTCTAAACCCGACCGATTTTGGAACTAGTTGATTTTTGTTCAACTTTTCAAGATTGTCGAAAGCAATGTCGTACGAGTACGCTACTCATAACAATGGGTCATATGGATTTTTTTGCAAAAATTTCATCATCTTTATTCGAGTTCTTATTTTGTTCACGTGAATATATACATATGTATTTCCACACAAAAATTTCATCCTCTATAATCGAGGTATTATTTTGTACCCGTTAATATATATGTATTTCCACACATTTGAGTCTAAACCCGACCGATTTTGGAGCAAGTTAATTTTTGTTTAGATTTTCAAGATTGTCGAAAGCAATTTAGTATGAGTACGCTACTCATAACAAGGGGTCATGTGAATTTTTTTCCAAAAATTTCATCATCTTTATTCGAGTTCTTATTTTGTACACGTGAATATATATGTATTTCCACGAATTTGAGTCTAAACCCGACCGATTTTGGAGCAAGTAAATTTTTGTTCAAATTTTCAAGATTGTCCAAAGCAATGTGGTATGAGTATGCTACTCAAAACAATGGGTCATATGGATTTTTTTGCTAAAATTTCATCATCTTTATTCGTGTTCTTATTTTGTACACGCAAATATATTTGTATTTCCACATATTTGAGTCTAACCCCGACTGATTTTGGAGCAAGTTAATTTTTGTTCAAATTTTCAAGATTGTCGAAAGCAATTTAGTATGAGTACGCACTTATAACAATGGGTCATATTAATTTTTTTATAAAAATTTCATCATCTTTATTCGAGTTCTTACTTCGTACACGTTAATATATATGTATTTCCACACATTTGAGTCTAAACCCGACCGATTTTTGAGCAACTTAATTTTTGTTCAAATTTTCAAAATTGTCGAAAGCAATGTAGTATGAGTACGCTACTCATAACAATGGGTCATATGGATTTTTTTGCAAAAATTTCATCATCTGTAATCGAGTTCTTATTTTGTACACGTTAATATATAGGTATTTCCACACATTTGAGTCTAAACCCGACCGATTTTGGAGCAACTTAATTTTTGTTCAACTTTTCAAGATTGTCGAAAGCAATGTCGTACGAGTACCCTACTCATAACAATGGGTCATATGGATTTTTTTGCAAAAATTTCATAATCTTTATTCGAGTTCTTATTTTGTTCACGTGAATATATGTATACATATGTATGTCCACACAAAAATTTCATCCTCTATAATCGAGGTCTTATTTTGTACACGTTAATATATAGGTATTTCCACACATTTGAGTCTAACCCCGACCGATTTTGGAGCAACTCAATTTTTGTTCAAATTTTCAAGATTGTCGAAAGCAATTTAGTATGAGTACGCTACTCATAACAATGGGTCATATGGATTTTTTTGCAAAAATTTCATCATCTTTAATCCAGTTCTTATTTTGTACACGTGAATATATATGTATTACCACACATTTGAGTCTAAACCCGACCGATTTTGGAACTAGTTGATTTTTGTTCAACTTTTCAAGATTGTCGAAAGCAATGTCGTACGAGTACGCTACTCATAACAATGGGTCATATGGATTTTTTTGCAAAAATTTCATCATCTTTATTCGAGTTCTTATTTTGTTCACGTGAATATATACATATGTATTTCCACACAAAAATTTCATCCTCTATAATCGAGGTATTATTTTGTACCCGTTAATATATATGTATTTCCACACATTTGAGTCTAAACCCGACCGATTTTGGAGCAAGTTAATTTTTGTTTAAATTTTCAAGATTGTCGAAAGCAATTTAGTATGAGTACGCTACTCATAACAAGGGGTCATATGAATTTTTTTCCAAAAATTTCATCATCTTTATTCGAGTTCTTATTTTGTACACGTGAATATATATGTATTTCCACGAATTTGAGTCTAAACCCGACCGATTTTGGAGCAAGTAAATTTTTGTTCAAATTTTCAAGATTGTCCAAAGCAATGTGGTATGAGTATGCTACTCAAAACAATGGGTCATATGGATTTTTTTGCTAAAATTTCATCATCTTTATTCGTGTTCTTATTTTGTACACGCAAATATATTTGTATTTCCACATATTTGAGTCTAACCCCGACTGATTTTGGAGCAAGTTAATTTTTGTTCAAATTTTCAAGATTGTCGAAAGCAATTTAGTATGAGTACGCTACTTATAACAATGGGTCATATGGATTTTTTTATAAAAATTTCATCATCTTTATTCGAGTTCTTACTTCGTACACGTTAATATATATGTATTTCCACACATTTGAGTCTAAACCCGACCGATTTTTGAGCAACTTAATTTTTGTTCAAATTTTCAAAATTGTCGAAAGCAATGTAGTATGAGTACGCTACTCATAACAATGGGTCATATGGATTTTTTTGCAAAAATTTCATCATCTGTAATCAAGTTCTTATTTTGTACACGTTAATATATAGGTATTTCCACACATTTGAGTCTAAACCCGACCGATTTTGGAGCAACTTAATGTTTGTTCAACTTTTCAAGATTGTCGAAAGCAATGTCGTACGAGTACCCTACTCATAACAATGGGTCATATGGATTTTTTTGCAAAAATTTCATCATCTTTATTCGAGTTCTTATTTTGTTCACGTGAATATATACATATGTATTTCCACACAAAAATTTCATCCTCTATAATCGAGGTATTATTTTGTACACGTTAATATATAGGTATTTCCACACATTTGAGTCTAACCCCGACCGATTTTGGAGCAACTCAATTTTTGTTCAAATTTTCAAGATTGTCGAAAGCAATTTAGTATGAGTACGCTACTCATAACAATGGGTCATATGGATTTTTTTGCAAAAATTTCATCATCTTTAATCCAGTTCTTATTTTGTACACGTGAATATATATGTATTACCACACATTTGAGTCTAAACCCGACCGATTTTGGAACTAGTTAATTTTTGTTCAACTTTTCAAGATTGTCGAAAGCAATGTCGTACGAGTACGCTACTCATAACAATGGGTCATATGGATTTTTTTGCAAAAATTTCATCATCTGTAATCGAGTTCTTATTTTGTACACGTTAATATATAGGTATTTCCACACATTTGAGTCTAAACCCGACCGATTTTGGAACTAGTTAATTTTTGTTTAAATTTTCTAGATTGTCCACAGCAATGTGGTATGAGTAGGCTACTCAAAACAATCTTTGATCGTGTTCTTATTTTGTACACGTGAATGTAGATGTATTTCCACACATTTGAGTCTAAACCCGACCGATTTTGGAGCAAGTTAATTTTCTTCAAATTTTCAAGTTTGTCCAAAGCAATGTGGTCTGAGTACGCTACTCATAACAATGTGTCATATGGTTTTTTTTTGCAAAAATTTCATCATCTGTAATCGAGTTCTTATTTTGTATCCGTAAAAATATATGTATTTCCACACATTTGATTCTAAACCCGATCGATTTTGGAGCAACTTAATTTTTGTTCAAATTTTCAAGATTTTTTTGCAAAAATTTCATCATCTTTATTCGAGTTCTTATTTTGCTCACGTGAATATATATGTATTTCCACACATTTGAGTCTAAATCCGACCGATTTTGGAGCTACTTAATTTTTCTTATCATTTTCAAGATTGTCGAAAGCAATGTGGTATGAGTACGCTACTCATAACAATGCGTCATATGGATTTTTTTTGCAAAAATTTCATCATCTTTATTCGAGGTATTATTTTGTACCTGTTAATATATATGTTTTTCCACACATTTGAGTCTAAACCCGATCGATTTTGGAGCAAGTTAATTTTTGTTTAAATTTTCAAGATTGTCGAAAGCAATGTCGTATGAGTACGCTACTCATAATAATGGGTCATATGGATTTTTTTGCAAAAATTTCATCATCTTTATTCGAGTTCTTATTTTGTACACGTGAATATATATGTATTTCCACGAATTTGAGTCTAAACCCGACCGATTTTGGAGCCAGGTAATTTTTGTTCAAATTTTCAAGATTGTCCAAAGCAATGTGGTATGAGTATGCTACTCAAAACAATGTGTCATATGAATTTTTTTGCAAAAATTTCATCATCTTTATTCGTGTTCTTATTTTGTACACGCGAATATGTATATTTGTATTTCCACAAATTTGAGTCTTAACCCGACCGATTTTGGAGCAACTTAATTTTTGTTCAAATTTTCAAGATTGTCGAAAGCAATTTAGTATGAGTACGCTACTTATAACAATGGGTCATATGGATTTTTTTACAAAAATTTCATCATCTTTATTGGAGTTCTTATTTCGTACACGTTAATATATATGTATTTCCACACATTTGAGTCTAAACCCGACCGATTTTGTAGCAAGTTAATTTTTGTTCAAATTTTCAAGATTGTCGAAAGCAATGTATGTAGTATGAGTACGCTACTCATAACAATGGGTCATATGGATTTTTTTGCAAAAATTTTATCATCTTTAATCCAGTTCTAATTTTGTACACGTGAATACATATGTAAGTATTACCACACATTTGAGTCTAAACCCGACCGATTTTGGAGCTAGTTAATTTTTGTTTAAATTTTCTAGATTGTCCAAAGCAATGTGGTATGAGTACGCTACTCAAAACAATCTTTGATCGTGTTCTTATTTTGTACACGTGAATGTAGATGTATTTCCACACATTTGAGTCTAAACCCGATCGATTTTGGAGCAACTTAATTTTTGTTCAAATTTTCAAGATTGTCGAAAGCAATGTCGTACGAGTACGCTACTCATAACAATGGGTCATATGGATTTTTTTTGCAAAAATTTCATCATCTTTATTCGAGTTCTTCTTTTGCTCACGTGAATATATATGTATTTCCACACATTTGAGTCTAAATCCGACCGATTTTGGAGCTACTATATTTTTCTTATAATTTTCAAGATTGTCGAAAGCAATGTGGTATGAGTACGCTACTCATAACAATGCATCATATGGATTTTTTTGAAAAAATTTCATCATCTTTATTCGAGGTATTATTTTGTACCAGTTAATATATATGTATTTCACACATTTGATTCTAAACCCGACCAATTTTGGAGCAAGTTCATTTTTGTTTAAATTTTCAAGGTTGTCGAAAGCAATTTAGTATGAGTACGCTACTCATAACAATGGGTCATATGGATTTTTTTGCAAAAATTTCATCATCTTTATTCGAGTTCTTATTTTGTACACGTGAATATATATGTATTTCCACGAATTTGAGTCTAAACAAGACCGATTTTGGAGCAAGTTAATTTTTGTTCAAATTTTCAAGATTGTCCAAAGCAATGTGGTATGAGTATGCTACTCATAACAATGGGTCATATGGATTTTTTTGCAAAAATTTCATCATCTTTATTCGTGTTCTTATTTTGTACACGCGAATATATTTGTATTTCCACATATTTGAGTCTAAACCCGACCGATTTTGGAGCAAGTTAATTTTTGTTCAAATTTTCAAGATTGTCGAAAGCAATTTAGTATGAGTGCGCTACTCATAACAATGGGTCATATGGGTTTTTTTACAAAAATTTCATCATCTTTATTCGAGTTCTTATTTCGTACACGTTAATATATATGTATTTCCACACATTTGAGTCTAAACCCGACCGATTTTGGAGCAAGTTAATTTTTGTTAAAATTTTCAAGATTGTCGAAAGCAATTTAGTATGAGGTCGCTACTCATAACAATGGGTCATATGGATTTTGTTGCAAAAATTTCATTATCTTTATTCGAATTTTTATTTTGTACATGTGAATATATATGTATTTCCACGAATTTGAGTCTAAACCCGACCGATTTTGGAGCAAGTTAATTTTTGTTCAAATTTTCAAGTTTGTCCAAAGCAATGTGGTATGAGTACGCTACTCATAACAATGTGTCATGGATTTTTTTGCAAAAATTTCATCATCTTTATTCGAGTTCTTATTTTGTACACCTGAATATATATGTATTTCCACAAATTTGAGTCTAAACCCGACCGATTTTGGAGCAACTTAATTTTTGTTCAAATTTTCAAGATTGTCGAAAGCAATATCGTACGAGTACGCTACTCATAACAATGGGTCATATGGATTTTTTTGAAAAAATTTCATCTTTAATCGAGTTCTTATTTTGTATCCGTAAAAATATATGTATTTCCACATATTTGAGTCTAAACCCGACCAATTTTGGAGCAAATTAATTTTTATTCAAATTGTTTTTGATTGTCGAAAGCAATGTGGTATGAGTACGCTACTCATAGCAATGAGTAACATGGATTTTTTTTGCAAAAATTTCATCATCTTTAATCGAGTTTTAATTTTGTACACGTGATTATAAATGTATTTCCACACATTTGAGTCTAAACCCGACCGATTTTGGAGCAACTTAATTTTTGTTCAAATTTTGAAGATTGTCAGAAGCAATATTGTATGAGTACGCTACTCATAACAATTGGTCATATGGATTTTTTTGCAAAAATTTCATCATCTTTAGTCGTGTTCTTTTTTTGTACACGCAAATATATTTGTATTTCCACATATTTGAGTCTAACCCCGACCGATTTTGGAGCAAGTTAATTTTTGTTCAAATTTTCAAGATTGTCGAAAGCAATTTAGTATGAGTCATAACAATGGGTCATATGGATTTTTTTATAAAAATTTCATCATCTTTATTCGAGTTCTTATTTCGTACACGTTAATATATATGTATTTCCACACATTTGAGTCTAAACCCGACCGATTTTTGAGCAACTTAATTTTTGTTAAAATTTTCAAAATTGTCGAAAGCAATGTAGTATGAGTACCCTACTCATAACAATGGGTCATATGGATTTTGTTGCAAAAATTTCATCATCTGTAATCGAGTTCTTACTTTGTACACGTTAATATATAGGTATTTCCACACAAAAATTTCATCCTCTATAATCGATGTCTTATTTCAAAATTTCATCATCTGTAATCGAGTTCTTACTTTGTACCGTTATATATAGGTATTTCCACACATTTGAGTCTAACCCCGACCGATTTTGGAGCAACTCAATTTTTGTTCAAATTTTCAAGATTGTCGAAAGCAATTTAGTATGAGTACGCTACTCATAACAATGGGTCATATGGATTTTTTTGCAAAAATTTCATCATCTTTAATCCAGTTCTTATTTTGTACACGTGAATATATATGTATTACCTCACATTTGAGTCTAAACCCGACCGATTTTGGAACTAGTTAATTTTTGTTTAAATTTTCTAGATTGTCCAAAGCAATGTGGTATGAGTACGCTACTCAAAACAATCTTTAATCGTGTTCTTATTTTGTACACGTGAATGTAGATGTATTTCCACACATTTGAGTCTAAACCCGACCGATTTTGGAGCAAGTTAATTTTTCTTCAAATTTTCAAGTTTGTCCAAAGCAATGTGGTATGAGTACGCTACTCATAACAATGTGCCATATGGTTTTTTTTTGCAAAAATTTCATCATCTGTAATCGAGTTCTTATTTTGTATCCGTAAAAATATATGTATTTCCACACATTTGAGTCTAAACCCGATCGATTTTGGAGCAACTTAATTTTTGTTCAAATTTTCAAGATTTTTTTGCAAAAATTTCATCATCTTTATTCGAGTTCTTATTTTGCTCACGTGAATATATATGTATTGAAACACATTTGAGTCTAAATCCGACCGATTTTGGAGCTACTTAATTTTTCTTATAATTTTCAAGATTGTCGAAAGCAATGTGGTATGAGTACGCTACTCATAACAATGCGTCATATGGATTTTTTTTGCAAAAAATTCCTCATTATTATTCGAGGTATTATTTTGTACCTGTTAATATATATGTTTTTCCACACATTTGAGTCTAAACCCGACCGATTTTGGATCAAGTTAATTTATGTTTAAATTTTCAAGATTGTCGAAAGCAATTTAGTATGAGTACGCTACTAATAATAATGGGTCATATGGATTTTTTAGATTGTCCAAAGCAATGTGGTATGAGTACGCTACTCAAAACAATCTTTGATCGTGTTCTTATTTTGTACACGTGAATGTAGATGTATTTCCACACATTTGAGTCTAAACCCGACCGATTTTGGAGCAAGTTAATTTTTCTTCAAATTTTCAAGTTTGTCCAAAGCAATGTGGTATGAGTACGCTACTCATAACAATGTGTCATATGGCTTTTTTTTGCAAAAATTTCATCATCTGTAATCGAGTTCTTATTTTGTATCCGTAAAAATATATGTATTTCCACACATTTGAGTCTAAATCCGATCGATTTTGGAGCAACTTAATTTTTGTTCAAATTTTCAAGAATTTTTTGCAAAAATTTCATCATCTTTATTCGGGTTCTTATTTTGCTCACGTGAATATATATGTATTTCCACACATTTGAGTCTAAATCCGACGGATTTTGGAGCTACTTAATTTTTCTTATAATTTTCAAGATTGTCGAAAGCAATGTGGTATGAGTACGCTACTCATAACAATGCGTCATATGGATTTTTTTTGCAAAAATTTCATCATCTTTAGTCGTGTTCTTTTTTTGTACCCGCAAATATATTTGTATTTCCACATATTTGAGTCTAACCCCGACCGATTTTGGAGCAAGTTAATTTTTGTTCAAATTTTCAAGATTGTCGAAAGCAATTTAGTATGAGTACGCTACTTATAACAATGGGTCATATGGATTTTTTTACAAAAATTTCATCATCTTTATTGGAGTTCTTATTTCGTACACGTTAATATATATGTATTTCCACACATTTGAGTCTAAACCCGACCGATTTTGTAGCAAGTTAATTTTTGTTCAAATTTTCAAGATTGTCGAAAGCAATGTATGTAGTATGAGTACGCTACTCATAACAATGGGTCATATGGATTTTTTTGCAAAAATTTCATCATCTTTAATCCAGTTCTAATTTTGTACACGTGAATACATATGTATTACCACACATTTGAGTCTAAACCCGACCGATTTTGGAGCTAGTTAATTTTTGTTTAAATTTTCTAGATTGTCCAAAGCAATGTGGTATGAGTACGCTACTCAAAACAATCTTTGATCGTGTTCTTATTTTGTACACGTGAATGTAGATGTATTTCCACACATTTGAGTCTAAACCCGATCGATTTTGGAGCAACTTAATTTTTGTTCAAATTTTCAAGATTGTCGAAAGCAATGTCGTACGAGTACGCTACTCATAACAATGGGTCATATGGATTTTTTTTGCAAAAATTTCATCATCTTTATTCGAGTTCTTCTTTTGCTCACGTGAATATATATGTATTTCCACACATTTGAGTCTAAATCCGACCGATTTTGGAGCTACTATATTTTTCTTATAATTTTCAAGATTGTCGAAAGCAATGTGGTATGAGTACGCTACTCATAACAATGCATCATATGGATTTTTTTGCAAAAATTTCATCATCTTTATTCGAGGTATTATTTTGTACCAGTTAATATATATGTATTTCACACATTTGATTCTAAACCCGACCAATTTTGGAGCAAGTTAATTTTTGTTTAAATTTTCAAGATTGTCGAAAGCAATTTAGTATGAGTACGCTACTCATAACAATGGGTCATATGGATTTTTTTGCAAAAATTTCATCATCTTTATTCGAGTTCTTATTTTGTACACGTGAATATATATGTATTTCCACGAATTTGAGTCTAAACAAGACCGATTTTGGAGCAAGTTAATTTTTGTTCAAATTTTCAAGATTGTCCAAAGCAATGTGGTATGAGTATGCTACTCATAACAATGGGTCATATGGATTTTTTTGCAAAAATTTCATCATCTTTATTCGTGTTCTTATTTTGTACACGCGAATATATTTGTATTTCCACATATTTGAGACTAAACCCGACCGATTTTGGAGCAAGTTAATTTTTGTTCAAATTTTCAAGATTGTCGAAAGCAATTTAGTATGAGTGCGCTACTCATAACAATGGGTCATATGGGTTTTTTTACAAAAATTTCATCATCTTTATTCGAGTTCTTATTTCGTACACGTTATTATATATGTATTTCCACACATTTGAGTCTAAACCCGACCGATTTTGGAGCAAGTTAATTTTTGTTAAAATTTTCAAGATTGTCGAAAGCAATTTAGTATGAGGTCGCTACTCATAACAATGGGTCATATGGATTTTGTTGCAAAAATTTCATTATCTTTATTCGAATTTTTATTTTGTACATGTGAATATATATGTATTTCCACGAATTTGAGTCTAAACCCGACCGATTTTGGAGCAAGTTAATTTTTGTTCAAATTTTCAAGTTTGTCCAAAGCAATGTGGTATGAGTACGCTACTCATAACAATGTGTCATGGATTTTTTTGCAAAAATTTCATCATCTTTATTCGAGTTCTTATTTTGTACACGTGAATATATATGTATTTCCACAAATTTGAGTCTAAACCCGACCGATTTTGGAGCAACTTAATTTTTGTTCAAATTTTCAAGATTGTCGAAAGCAATGTCGTACGAGTACGCTACTCATAACAATGGGTCATATGGGTTTTTTTGAAAAAATTTCATCTTTAATCGAGTTCTTATTTTGTATCCGTAAAAATATATGTATTTCCACATATTTGAGTCTAAACCCGACCAATTTTGGAGCAACTTAATTTTTATTCAAATTGTTTAGATTGTCGAAAGCAATGTGGTATGAGTACGCTACTCATAGCAATGGGTAACATGGATTTTTTTTGCAAAAATTTCATCATCTTTAATCGAGTTTTAATTTTGTACACGTGATTATAAATGTATTTCCACACATTTGAGTCTAAACCCGACCGATTTTGGAGCAACTTAATTTTTGTTCAAATTTTGAAGATTGTCAGAAGCAATATTGTATGAGTACGCTACTCATAACAATTGGTCATATGGATTTTTTTTTGCAAAAATTTCATCATCTTTAGTCGTATTCTTTTTTTGTACACGCAAATATATTTGTATTTCCACATATTTGAGTCTAACCCCGACCGATTTTGGAGCAAGTTAATTTTTGTTCAAATTTTCAAGATTGTCGAAAGCAATTTAGTATGAGTACGCTACTCATAACAATGGGTCATATGGATTTTTTTATAAAAATTTCATCATCTTTATTCGAGTTCTTATTTCGTACACGTTAATATATATGTATTTCCACACATTTGAGTCTAAACCCGACCGATTTTTGAGCAACTTAATTTTTGTTAAAATTTTCAAAATTGTCGAAAGCAATGTAGTATGAGTACGCTACTCATAACAATGGGTCATATGGATTTTGTTGCAAAAATTTCATCATCTGTAATCGAGTTCTTACTTTGTACACGTTAATATATAGGTATTTCCACACATTTGAGTCTAAACCCGACCGATTTTGGAGCAACTTAATTTTTGTTCAAATTTTCAAGATTGTCGAAAGCAATGTCGTACGAGTACCCTACTCATAACAATGGGTCATATGAATTCTTTTGCAAAAATTTCATCATCTTTATTCGAGTTCTTATTTTGTTCACGTGAATATATATGTATTTCCACACAAAAATTTCATCCTCTATAATCGATGTCTTATTTCAAAATTTCATCATCTGTAATCGAGTTCTTACTTTGTACCGTTATATATAGGTATTTCCACACATTTGAGTCTAACCCCGACCGATTTTGGAGCAACTCAATTTTTGTTCAAATTTTCAAGATTGTCGAAAGCAATTTAGTATGAGTACGCTACTCATAACAATGGGTCATATGGATTTTTTTGCAAAAATTTCATCATCTTTAATCCAGTTCTTATTTTGTACACGTGAATATATATGTATTACCTCACATTTGAGTCTAAACCCGACCGATTTTGGAACTAGTTAATTTTTGTTTAAATTTTCTAGATTGTCCAAAGCAATGTGGTATGAGTACGCTACTCAAAACAATCTTTAATCGTGTTCTTATTTTGTACACGTGAATGTAGATGTATTTCCACACATTTGAGTCTAAACCCGACCGATTTTGGAGCAAGTTAATTTTTCTTCAAATTTTCAAGTTTGTCCAAAGCAATGTGGTATGAGTACGCTACTCATAACAATGTGTCATATGGTTTTTTTTTGCAAAAATTTCATCATCTGTAATCGAGTTCTTATTTTGTATCCGTAAAAATATATGTATTTCCACACATTTGAGTCTAAATCCGATCGATTTTGGAGCAACTTAATTTTTGTTCAAATTTTCAAGAATTTTTTGCAAAAATTTCATCATCTTTATTCGGGTTCTTATTTTGCTCACGTGAATATATATGTATTTCCACACATTTGAGTCTAAATCCGACGGATTTTGGAGCTACTTAATTTTTCTTATAATTTTCAAGATTGTCGAAAGCAATGTGGTATGAGTACGCTACTCATAACAATGCGTCATATGGATTTTTTTTGCAAAAATTTCATCATCTTTAGTCGTGTTCTTTTTTTGTACACGCAAATATATTTGTATTTCCACATATTTGAGTCTATCCCCGACCGATTTTGGAGCAAGTTAATTTTTGTTCAAATTTTCAAGATTGTCGAAAGCAATTTAGTATGAGTACGCTACTTATAACAATGGGTCATATGGATTTTTTTACAAAAATTTCATCATCTTTATTGGAGTTCTTATTTCGTACACGTTAATATATATGTATTTCCACACATTTGAGTCTAAACCCGACCGATTTTGTAGCAAGTTAATTTTTGTTCAAATTTTCAAGATTGTCGAAAGCAATGTATGTAGTATGAGTACGCTACTCATAACAATGGGTGATATGGATTTTTTTGCAAAAATTTCATCATCTTTAATCCAGTTCTAATTTTGTACACGTGAATACATATGTATTACCACACATTTGAGTCTAAACCCGACCGATTTTGGAGCTAGTTAATTTTTGTTTAAATTTTCTAGATTGTCCAAAGCAATGTGGTATGAGTACGCTACTCAAAACAATCTTTGATCGTGTTCTTATTTTGTACACGTGAATGTAGATGTATTTCCACACATTTGAGTCTAAACCCGATCGATTTTGGAGCAACTTAATTTTTGTTCAAATTTTCAAGATTGTCGAAAGCAATGTCGTACGAGTACGCTACTCATAACAATGGGTCATATGGATTTTTTTTGCAAAAATTTCATCATCTTTATTCGAGTTCTTCTTTTGCTCACGTGAATATATATGTATTTCCACACATTTGAGTCTAAATCCGACCGATTTTGGAGCTACTATATTTTTCTTATAATTTTCAAGATTGTCGAAAGCAATGTGGTATGAGTACGCTACTCATAACAATGCATCATATGGATTTTTTTGCAAAAATTTCATCATCTTTATTCGAGTTCTTATTTTGTACACGTGAATATATGTGTATTTCCACGAATTTGAGTCTAAACAAGACCGATTTTGGAGCAAGTTAATTTTTGTTCAAATTTTCAAGATTGTCCAAAGCAATGTGGTATGAGTATGCTACTCATAACAATGGGTCATATGGATTTTTTTGCAAAAATTTCATCATCTTTATTCGTGTTCTTATTTTGTACACGCGAATATATTTGTATTTCCACATATTTGAGTCTAAACCCGACCGATTTTGGAGCAAGTTAATTTTTGTTCAAATTTTCAAGATTGTCGAAAGCAATTTAGTATGAGTGCGCTACTCATAACAATTGGTCATATGGGTTTTTTTACAAAAATTTCATCATCTTTATTCGTGTTCTTATTTTGTACACGCGAATATATTTGTATTTCCACACATTTGAGTCTAAACCCGACCGATTTTGGAGCAACTTAATTTTTGTTCAAATTTTCAAGATTGTCGAAAGCAATGTCGTACGAGTACCCTACTCATAACAATGGGTCATATGGTTTTTTTTGCAAAAATTTCATCATCTTTATTCGAGTTTTTATTTTGTACCAGTTAATATATATGTATTTCCACACATTTGAGTCTAAACCCGACCAATTTTGGAGCAAGTTAATTTTTGTTTAAATTTTCAAGATTGTCGAAAGCAATTTAGTATGAGTACGCTACTCATAACAATGGGTCATATGGATTTTTTTGCAAAAATTTCATCATCTTTATTCGAGTTCTTATTTTGTACACGTGAATATATATGTATTTCCACGAATTTGAGTCTAAACAAGACCGATTTTGGAGCAAGTTAATTTTTGTTCAAATTTTCAAGATTGTCCAAAGCAATGTGGTATGAGTATGCTACTCATAACAATGTGTCATGGATTTTTTTGCAAAAATTTCATCATCTTTATTCGAGTTCTTATTTTGTACACGTGAATATATATGTATTTCCACAAATTTGAGTCTAAACCCGACCGATTTTGGAGCAACTTAATTTTTGTTCAAATTTTCAAGATTGTCGAAAGCAATGTCGTACGAGTACGCTACTCATAACAATGGGTCATATGGGTTTTTTTACAAAAATTTCATCATCTTTATTCGTGTTCTTATTTTGTACACGCGAATATATTTGTATTTCCACACATTTGAGTCTAAACCCGACCGATTTTGGAGCAACTTAATTTTTGTTCAAATTTTCAAGATTGTCGAAAGCAATGTCGTACGAGTACCCTACTCATAACAATGGGTCATATGGTTTTTTTTGCAAAAATTTCATCATCTGTATTCGAGTTTTTATTTTGTACCAGTTAATATATATGTATTTCCACACATTTGAGTCTAAACCCGACCAATTTTGGAGCAAGTTAATTTTTGTTTAAATTTTCAAGATTGTCGAAAGCAATTTAGTATGAGTACGCTACTCATAACAATGGGTCATATGGATTTTTTTGCAAAAATTTCATCATCTTTATTCGAGTTCTTATTTTGTACACGTGAATATATATGTATTTCCACGAATTTGAGTCTAAACAAGACCGATTTTGGAGCAAGTTAATTTTTGTTCAAATTTTCAAGATTGTCCAAAGCAATGTGGTATGAGTATGCTACTCATAACAATGTGTCATGGATTTTTTTGCAAAAATTTCATCATCTTTATTCGAGTTCTTATTTTGTACACGTGAATATATATGTATTTCCACAAATTTGAGTCTAAACCCGACCGATTTTGGAGCAACTTAATTTTTGTTCA
The DNA here is from genome assembly GCA_963971545.1 of Philophylla caesio. Classification (NCBI taxonomy): domain Eukaryota; kingdom Metazoa; phylum Arthropoda; class Insecta; order Diptera; family Tephritidae; genus Philophylla; species Philophylla caesio. Next base: position 83,074,757 of record OZ020607.1, read on the forward strand.
AATTTTCAAGATTGTCGAAAGCAATGTCGTACGAGTACGCTACTCATAACAATGGGTCATATGGATTTTTTTGAAAAAATTTCATCTTTAATCGAGTTCTTATTTTGTATCCGTAAAAATATATGTATTTCCACATATTTGAGTCTAAACCCGACCAATTTTGGAGCAACTTAATTTTTATTCAAATTGTTTAGATTGTCGAAAGCAATGTGGTATGAGTACGCTACTCATAGCAATGGGTAACATGGATTTTTTTTGCAAAAATTTCATCACCTTTAATCGAGTTTTAATTTTGTACACGTGATTATAAATGTATTTCCACACATTTGAGTCTAAACCCGACCGATTTTGGAGCAACTTAATTTTTGTTCAAATTTTGAAGATTGTCAGAAGCAATATTGTATGAGTACGCTACTCATAACAATTGGTCATATGGATTTTTTTGCAAAAATTTAATCATCTTTAGTCATGTTCTTTTTTTGTACACGCAAATATATTTGTATTTCCACATATTTGAGTCTAACCCCGACCGATTTTGGAGCAAGTTAATTTTTGTTCAAATTTTCAAGATTGTCGAAAGCAATTTAGTATGAGTACGCTACTCATAACAATGGGTCATATGGATTTTTTTATAAAAATTTCATCATCTTTATTCGAGTTCTTATTTCGTACACGTTAATATATATGTATTTCCACACATTTGAGTCTAAACCCGACCGATTTTTGAGCAACTTAATTTTTGTTAAAATTTTCAAAATTGTCGAAAGCAATGTAGTATGAGTACGCTACTCATAACAATGGGTCATATGGATTTTGTTGCAAAAATTTCATCATCTGTAATCGAGTTCTTACTTTGTACACGTTAATATATAGGTATTTCCACACATTTGAATCTAAACCCGACCGATTTTGGAGCAACTTAATTTTTGTTCAAATTTTCAAGATTGTCGAAAGCAATGTCGTACGAGTACCCTACTCATAACAATGGGTCATATGAATTCTTTTGCAAAAATTTCATCATCTTTATTCGAGTTCTTATTTTGTTCACGTGAATATATATGTATTTCCACACAAAAATTTCATCCTCTATAATCGATGTCTTATTTCAAAATTTCATCATCTGTAATCGAGTTCTTACTTTGTACCGTTATATATAGGTATTTCCACACATTTGAGTCTAACCCCGACCGATTTTGGAGCAACTCAATTTTTGTTCAAATTTTCAAGATTGTCGAAAGCAATTTAGTATGAGTACGCTACTCATAACAATGGGTCATATGGATTTTTTTGCAAAAATTTCATCATCTTTAATCCAGTTCTTATTTTGTACACGTGAATATATATGTATTACCTCACATTTGAGTCTAAACCCGACCGATTTTGGAACTAGTTAATTTTTGTTTAAATTTTCTAGATTGTCGAAAGCAATGTGGTATGAGTACGCTACTCATAACAATGCGTCATATGGATTTTTTTTGCAAAAAATTCCTCATTATTATTCGAGGTATTATTTTGTACCTGTTAATATATATGTTTTTCCACACATTTGAGTCTAAACCCGACCGATTTTGGATCAAGTTAATTTATGTTTAAATTTTAAAGATTGTCGAAAGCAATTTAGTATGAGTACGCTACTCATAATAATGGGTCATATGGATTTTTTAGATTGTCCAAAGCAATGTGGTATGAGTACGCTACTCAAAACAATCTTTGATCGTGTTCTTATTTTGTACACGTGAATGTAGATGTATTTCCACACATTTGAGTCTAAACCCGACCGATTTTGGAGCAAGTTAATTTTTCTTCAAATTTTCAAGTTTGTCCAAAGCAATGTGGTATGAGTACGCTACTCATAACAATGTGTCATATGGTTTTTTTTTGCAAAAATTTCATCATCTGTAATCGAGTTCTTATTTTGTATCCGTAAAAATATATGTATTTCCACACATTTGAGTCTAAATCCGATCGATTTTGGAGCAACTTAATTTTTGTTCAAATTTTCAAGAATTTTTTGCAAAAATTTCATCATCTTTATTCGGGTTCTTATTTTGCTCACGTGAATATATATGTATTTCCACACTTTTGAGTCTAAATCCGACGGATTTTGGAGCTACTTAATTTTTCTTATAATTTTCAAGATTGTCGAAAGCAATGTGGTATGAGTACGCTACTCATAACAATGCGTCATATGGTTTTTTTTTGCAAAAATTTCATCATCTTTAGTCGTGTTCTTTTTTTGTACACGCAAATATATTTGTATTTCCACATATTTGAGTCTAACCCCGACCGATTTTGGAGCAAGTTAATTTTTGTTCAAATTTTCAAGATTGTCGAAAGCAATTTAGTATGAGTACGCTACTTATAACAATGGGTCATATGGATTTTTTTACAAAAATTTCATCATCTTTATTGGAGTTCTTATTTCGTACACGTTAATATATATGTATTTCCACACATTTGAGTCTAAACCCGACCGATTTTGTAGCAAGTTAATTTTTGTTCAAATTTTCAAGATTGTCGAAAGCAATGTATGTAGTATGAGTACGCTACTCATAACAATGGGTCATATGGATTTTTTTGCAAAAATTTCATCATCTTTAATCCAGTTCTAATTTTGTACACGTGAATACATATGTATTACCACACATTTGAGTCTAAACCCGACCGATTTTGGAGCTAGTTAATTTTTGTTTAAATTTTCTAGATTGTCCAAAGCAATGTGGTATGAGTACGCTACTCAAAACAATCTTTGATCGTGTTCTTATTTTGTACACGTGAATGTAGATGTATTTCCACACATTTGAGTCTAAACCCGATCGATTTTGGAGCAACTTAATTTTTGTTCAAATTTTCAAGATTGTCGAAAGCAATGTATGTAGTATGAGTACGCTACTCATAACAATGGGTCATATGGATTTTTTTGCAAAAATTTCATCATCTTTAATCCAGTTCTAATTTTGTACACGTGAATACATATGTATTACCACACATTTGAGTCTAAACCCGACCGATTTTGGAGCTAGTTAATTTTTGTTTAAATTTTCTAGATTGTCCAAAGCAATGTGGTATGAGTACGCTACTCAAAACAATCTTTGATCGTGTTCTTATTTTGTACACGTGAATGTAGATGTATTTCCACACATTTGAGTCTAAACCCGATCGATTTTGGAGCAACTTAATTTTTGTTAAAATTTTCAAGATTGTCGAAAGCAATTTAGTATGAGGTCGCTACTCATAACAATGGGTCATATGGATTTTGTTGCAAAAATTTCATTATCTTTATTCGAATTTTTATTTTGTACATGTGAATATATATGTATTTCCACGAATTTGAGTCTAAACCCGACCGATTTTGAAGCAAGTTAATTTTTGTTCAAATTTTCAAGTTTGTCTAAAGCAATTTGGTATGAGTACGCTACTCAAAACAATGTGTCATGGATTTTTTTGCAAAAATTGCATCATCTTTATTCGAGTTCTTATTTTGTACACGTGAATATATATGTATTTCCACAAATTTGAGTCTAAACCCGACCGATTTTGGAGCAACTTAATTTTTGTTCAAATTTTCAAGATTGTCGAAAGCAATGTCGTACGAGTACGCTACTCATAACCATGGGTCATATGGATTTTTTTGAAAAATTTTATCTTTAATCGAGTTCTTATTTTGTATCCGTAAAAATATATGTATTTCCACATATTTGAGTCTAAACCCGACCAATTTTGGAGCAACTTAATTTTTATTCTAATTGTTTAGATTGTCGAAAGCAATGTGGTATGAGTACGCTACTCATAGCAATGGGTAACATGGATTTTTTTTGCAAAAATTTCATCATCTTTAATCGAGTTTTAATTTTATACACGTGATTATAAATGTATTTCCACACATTTGAGTCTAAACCCGACCGATTTTGGAGCAACTTAATTTTTGTTCAAATTTTGAAGATTGTCTTAAGCAAAATTGTATGAGTACGCTACTCATAACAATTGGTCATATGGATTTTTTTGCAAAAATTTCATCATCTTTAGTCGTGTTCTTTTTTTGTACACGCAAATATATTTGTATTTCCACATATTTGAGTCTAACCCCGACCGATTTTGGAGCAAGTTAATTTTTGTTCAAATTTTCAAGATTGTCGAAAGCAATTTAGTATGAGTACGCTACTCATAACAATGGGTCATATGGATTTTTTTATAAAAATTTCATCATCTTTATTCGAGTTCTTATTTCGTACACGTTAATATATATGTATTTCCACACATTTGAGTCTAAACCCGACCGATTTTTGAGCAACTTAATTTTTGTTAAAATTTTCAAAATTGTCGAAAGCAATGTAGTATGAGTACGCTACTCATAACAATGGGTCATATGGATTTTGTTGCAAAAATTTCATCATCTGTAATCGAGTTCTTACTTTGAACACGTTAATATATAGGTATTTCCACACATTTGAGTCTAAACCCGACCGATTTTGGAGCAACTTAATTTTTGTTCAAATTTTCAAGATTGTCGAAAGCAATGTCGTACGAGTACCCTACTCATAACAATGGGTCATATGAATTCTTTTGCAAAAATTTCATCATCTTTATTCGAGTTCTTATTTTGTTCACGTGAATATATATGTATTTCCACACAAAAATTTCATCCTCTATAATCGATGTCTTATTTCAAAATTTCATCATCTGTAATCGAGTTCTTACTTTGTACCGTTATATATAGGTATTTCCACACATTTGAGTCTAACCCCGACCGATTTTGGAGCAACTCAATTTTTGTTCAAATTTTCAAGATTGTCGAAAGCAATTTAGTATGAGTACGCTACTCATAACAATGGGTCATATGGATTTTTTTGCAAAAATTTCATCATCTTTAATCCAGTTCTTATTTTGTACACGTGAATATATATGTATTACCTCACATTTGAGTCTAAACCCGACCGATTTTGGAACTAGTTAATTTTTGTTTAAATTTTCTAGATTGTCCAAAGCAATGTGGTATGAGTACGCTACTCAAAACAATCTTTAATCGTGTTCTTATTTTGTACACGTGAATGTAGATGTATTTCCACACATTTGAGTCTAAACCCGACCGATTTTGGAGCAAGTTAATTTTTGTTCAAATTTTCAAGTTTGTCCAAAGCAATGTGGTATGAGTACGCTACTCATAACAATGTGCCATATGGTTTTTTTTTGCAAAAATTTCATCATCTGTAATCGAGTTCTTATTTTGTACTCGTAAAAATATATGTATTTCCACACATTTGAGTCTAAACCCGATCGATTTTGGAGCAACTTAATTTTTGTTCAAATTTTCAAGATTTTTTTGCAAAAATTTCATCATCTTTATTCGAGTTCTTATTTTGCTCACGTGAATATATATGTATTTAAACACATTTGAGTCTAAATCCGACCGATTTTGGAGCTACTTAATTTTTCTTATAATTTTCAAGATTGTCGAAAGCAATGTGGTATGAGTACGCTACTCATAACAATGCGTCATATGGATTTTTTTTGCAAAAAATTCCTCATTATTATTCGAGGTATTATTTTGTACCTGTTAATATATATGTTTTTCCACACATTTGAGTCTAAACCCGACCGATTTTGGATCAAGTTAATTTATGTTTAAATTTTCAAGATTGTCGAAAGCAATTTAGTATGAGTACGCTACTCATAATAATGGGTCATATGGATTTTTTAGATTGTCCAAAGCAATGTGGTATGAGTACGCTACTCAAAACAATCTTTGATCGTGTTCTTATTTTGTACACGTGAATGTAGATGTATTTCCACACATTTGAGTCTAAACCCGACCGATTTTGGAGCAAGTTAATTTTTCTTCAAATTTTCAAGTTTGTCCAAAGCAATGTGGTATGAGTACGCTACTCATAACAATGTGTCATATGGTTTTTTTTTGCAAAAATTTCATCATCTGTAATCGAGTTCTTATTTTGTATCCGTAAAAATATATGTATTTCCACACATTTGAGTCTAAATCCGATCGATTTTGGAGCAACTTAATTTTTGTTCAAATTTTCAAGAATTTTTTGCAAAAATTTCATCATCTTTATTCGGGTTCTTATTTTGCTCACGTGAATATATATGTATTTCCACACATTTGAGTCTAAACCCGACCGATTTTGGAGCAAGTTAATTTTTGTTTAAATTTTCAAGATTGTCGAAAGCAATTTAGTATGAGTACGCTACTCATAATAATGGGTCATATGGATTTTTTTGCAAAAATTTCATCATCTTTATTCGAGTTCTTATTTTGTACACGTGAATATATATGTATTTCCACGAATTTGAGTCTAAACCCGACCGATTTTGGAGCAAGTTAATTTTTGTTCAAATTTTCAAGATAGTTCAAAGCAATGTGGTATGAGTATGCTACTCAAAACAATGTGTCATATGGATTTTTTTGCAAAAATTTCATCATCTTTATTTGTGTTCTTATTTTGTACACGCGAATATGTATATTTGTATTTCCACAAATTTGAGTCTAAACCCGACCGATTTTGGAGCAACTTAATTTTTGTTCAAATTTTCAAGATTGTCGAAAGCAATTTAGTATGAGTACGCTACTTATAACAATGGGTCATATGGATTTTTTTTTTACAAAAATTTCATCATCTTTATTCGAGGTATTATTTTGTACCAGTTAATATATATGTATTTCCACACATTTGAGTCTAAACCCGACCAATTTTGGAGCAAGTTAATTTTTGTTTAAATTTTCAAGATTGTCGAAAGCAATTTAGTATGAGTACGCTACTCATAACAATGGATCATATGGATTTTTTTGCAAAAATTTTATCATCTTTATTCGAGTTCTTATTTTGTACACGTGAATATATATGTACATATTTCCACGAATTTGAGTCTAAACCCGACCGATTTTGGAGCAAGTTAATTTTTGTTCAAATTTTCAAGATTGTCCAAAGCAATGTGGTATGAGTATGCTACTCAAAACAATGGGTCATATGGCTTTTTTTGCAAAAATTTCATCATCTTTATTCGTGTTCTTATTTTGTACGCGCGAATATATTTGTATTTCCACATATTTGAGTCTAAACCCGACCGATTTTGGAGCAAGTTAATTTTTGTTCAAATTTTCAAGATTGTCGAAAGCAATTTAGTATGAGTACGCTACTTATAACAATGGGTCATATGGATTTTTTTTTTACAAAAATTTCATCATCTTTATTCGAGTTCTTATTTTGTACACGTGAATATATATGTACATATTTCCACGAATTTGAGTCTAAACCCGACCGATTTTGGAGCAAGTTAATTTTTGTTCAAATTTTCAAGATTGTCCAAAGCAATGTGGTATGAGTATGCTACTCAAAACAATGGGTCATATGGCTTTTTTTGCAAAAATTTCATCATCTTTATTCGTGTTCTTATTTTGTACGCGCGAATATATTTGTATTTCCACATATTTGAGTCTAAACCCGACCGATTTTGGAGCAAGTTAATTTTTATTCAAATTTTCAAGATTGTCGAAAGCAATTTAGTATGAGTGCGCTACTCATAACAATGGGTCATATGGATTTTTTTACAAAAATTTCATCATCTTTATTCGAGTTCTTATTTCGTACACGTTAATATATATGTATTTCCACACATTTGAGTCTAAACCCGACCGATTTTGTAGCAAGTTAATTTTTGTTCAAATTTTCAAGATTGTCGAGAGCAATGTATGTAGTATGAGTACGCTACTCATAACAATGGGTCATATGGATTTTTTTATAAAAATTTCATCATCTTTATTCGAGTTCTTATTTCGTACACGTTAATATATATGTATTTCCACACATTTGAGTCTAAACCCGACCGATTTTTGAGCAACTTAATTTTTGTTAAAATTTTCAAAATTGTCGAAAGCAATGTAGTATGAGTACGCTACTCATAACAATGGGTCATATGGATTTTGTTGCAAAAATTTCATCATCTGTAATCGAGTTCTTATTTTGTACACGTTAATATATAGGTATTTCCACACATTTGAGTCTAAACCCGACCGATTTTGGAGCAACTTAATTTTTGTTCAAATTTTCAAGATTGTCGAAAGCAATGTCGTACGAGTACCCTACTCATAACAATGGGTCATATGGTTTTTTTTGCAAAAATTTCATCATCTTTATTCGAGTTTTTATTTTGTACCAGTTAATATATATGTATTTCCACACATTTGAGTCTAAACCCGACCAATTTTGGAGCAAGTTAATTTTTGTTTAAATTTTCAAGATTGTCGAAAGCAATTTAGTATGAGTACGCTGCTCACAACAATGGGTCATATGGATTTTTTTGCAAAAATTTGATCATCTTTAATCGAGTTTTTATTTTGTACACGTGATTATATATGTATTTCCACACATTTGAGTCTAAACCCGACCGATTTTGGAGCAACTTACTTTTTGTTCAAATTTTGAAGATTGTCAAAAGCAATGTTGTATGAGTACGCTACTCATAGCAATGGGTAACATGGATTTTTTTTGCAAAAATTTCATCATCTTTAATCGAGTTTTAATTTTGTACACGTGATTATAAATGTATTTCCACACATTTGAGTCTAAACCCGACCGATTTTGGAGCAACTTAATTTTTGTTCAAATTTTGAAGATTGTCCAAAGCAATGTGGTATGAGTATGCTACTCAAAACAATGGGTCATATAGATTTTTTTGCAAAAATTTCATCATCTTTATTCGAGTTTTTATTTTGTACCAGTTAATATAAATGTATTTCCACACATTTGAGTCTAAACCCGACCGATTTTGGAGCAACTTAATTTTTGTTCAAATTTTGAAGATTGTCCAAAGCAATGAGGTATGAGTATGCTACTCATAACAATGGGTCATATGGTTTTTTTTGCAAAAATTTCATCATCTTTATTCGAGTTTTTATTTTGTACCAGTTAATATATATGTATTTCCACACATTTGAGTCTAAACCCGACCGATTTTGGAGCAACTTAATTTTTGTTCAAATTTTTAAGATTGTCAAAAGCAATGTTGTATGAGTACGCTACTCATAACCATGGGTCATATGAATTTTTTTTGCAAAAATTGTATCATCTTTAATCGAGTTTTTATTTTGTACACGTGATTATATATGTATTTCCACACATTTGAGTCTCAACCCGACCGATTTTGGGGCAACTTACTTTTTGTTCAAATTTTGAAGATTGTCAAAAGCAATGTTGTATGAGTACGCTACTCATAGCAATGGGTAACATGGATTTTTTTTGCAAAAATTTCATCATCTTTAATCGAGTTTTAATTTTGTACACGTGATTATAAATGTATTTCCACACATTTGAGTCTAAACCCGACCGATTTTGGAGCAACTTAATTTTTGTTCAAATTTTGAAGATTGTCCAAAGCAATGTGGTATGAGTATGCTACTCAAAACAATGGGTCATATGGATTTTTTTGCAAAAATTTCATCATCTTTATTCGTGTTGTTATTTTGTACGCGCGAATATATTTGTATTTCCACATATTTGAGTCTAAACCCGACCGATTTTGGAGCAAGTTAATTTTTGTTCAAATTTTCAAGATTGTCGAAAGCAATTTAGTATGAATGCGCTACTCAAAACAATGGGTCATATGGATTTTTTTGCAAAAATTTCATCATCTTTATTCGTGTTCTTATTTTGTACACGTGATTATAAATGTATTTCCACACATTTGAGTCTAAACCCGACCGATTTTGGAGCAACTTAATTTTTGTTCAAATTTTCAAGATTGTCGAAAGCAACGTCGTACGAGTACCCTACTCATAACAATGGGTCATATGGTTTTTTTTGCAAAAATTTCATCATCTTTATTCGAGTTTTTATTTTGTACCAGTTAATATATATGTATTTCCACACATTTGAGTCTAAACCCGACCAATTTTGGAGCAAGTTAATTTTTGTTTAAATTTTCAAGATTGTCGAAAGCAATTTAGTATGAGTACGCTGCTCACAACAATGGGTCATATGGATTTTTTTGCAAAAATTTGATCATCTTTAATCGAGTTTTTATTTTGTACACGTGATTATATATGTATTTCCACACATTTGAGTCTAAACCCGACCGATTTTGGAGCAACTTACTTTTTGTTTAAATTTTGAAGATTGTCAAAAGCAATGTTGTATGAGTACGCTACTCATAGCAATGGGTAACATGGATTTTTTTTGCAAAAATTTCATCATCTTTAATCGAGTTTTAATTTTGTACACGTGATTATAAATGTATTTCCACACATTTGAGTCTAAACCCGACCGATTTTGGAGCAACTTAATTTTTGTTCAAATTTTGAAGATTGTCCAAAGCAATGTGGTATGAGTATGCTACTCAAAACAATGGGTCATATGGATTTTTTTGCAAAAATTTCATCATCTTTATTCGAGTTTTTATTTTGAACCAGTTAATATAAATGTATTTCCACACATTTGAGTCTAAACCCGACCGATTTTGGAGCAACTTAATTTTTGTTCAAATTTTGAAGATTGTCCAAAGCAATGTGGTATGAGTATGCTACTCATAACAATGGGTCATATGGTTTTTTTTGCAAAAATTTCATCATCTTTATTCGAGTTTTTATTTTGTACCAGTTAATATATATGTATTTCCACACATTTGAGTCTAAACCCGACCAATTTTGGAGCAAGTTAATTTTTGTTTAAATTTCGAAGATTGTCAAAAGCAATGTTGTATGAGTACGCTACTCATAACCATGGGTCATATGACTTTTTTTGGGAAAATTTGTATCATCTTTAATCGAGTTTTTATTTTGTACACGTGATTATATATGTATTTCCACACATTTGAGTCTAAACCCGACCGATTTTGGGGCAACTTACTTTTTGTTCAAATTTTGAAGATTGTCAAAAGCAATGTTGTATGAGTACGCTACTCATAGCAATGGGTAACATGGATTTTTTTTGCAAAAATTTCATCATCTTTAATCGAGTTTTAATTTTGTACACGTGATTATAAATGTATTTCCACACAATTGAGTCTAAACCCGACCGATTTTGGAGCAACTTAATTTTTGTTCAAATTTTGAAGATTGTCCAAAGCAATGTGGTATGAGTATGCTACTCAAAACAATGGGTCATATGGATTTTTTTGCAAAAATTTCATCATCTTTATTCGTGTTGTTATTTTGTACGCGCGAATATATTTGTATTTCCACATATTTGAGTCTAAACCCGACCGATTTTGGAGCAAGTTAATTTTTGTTCAAATTTTCAAGATTGTCGAAAGCAATTTAGTATGAGTGCGCTACTCAAAACAATGGGTCATATGGATTTTTTTGCAAAAATTTCATCATCTTTATTCGTGTTCTTATTTTGTACGCGCGAATATATTTGTATTTCCACATATTTGAGTCTAAACCCGACCGATTTTGGAGCAAATTAATTTTTGTTCAAATTTTCAAGATTGTCGAAAGCAATTTAGTATGAGTGCGCTACTCATAACAATGGGTCATATGGATTTTTTTACAAAAATTTCATCATCTTTATTCGAGTTCTTATTTCGTACACGTAATATATATGTATTTCCACACATTTGAGTCTAAACCCGACCGATTTTGGAGCAAGTTAATTTTTGTTCAAATTTTCAAGTTTGTCCAAAGCAATGTGGTATGAGTGCGCTACTCATAACAATGGGTCATATGGATTTTTTTACAAAAATTTCATCATCTTTATTCGAGTTCTTATTTCGTACACGTTAATATATATGTATTTCCACACATTTGAGTCTAAACCCGACCGATTTTGTAGCAAGTTAATTTTTGTTCAAATTTTCAAGATTGTCGAGAGCAATGTATGTAGTATGAGTACGCTACTCATAACAATGGGTCATATGGATTTTTTTATAAAAATTTCATCATCTTTATTCGAGTTCTTATTTCGTACACGTTAATATATATGTATTTCCACACATTTGAGTCTAAACCCGACCGATTTTTGAGCAACTTAATTTTTGTTAAAATTTTCAAAATTGTCGAAAGGAATGTAGTATGAGTACGCTACTCATAACAATGGGTCATATGGATTTTGTTGCAAAAATTTCATCATCTGTAATCGATTTCTTATTTTGTACACGTTAATATATAGGTATTTCCACACATTTGAGTCTAAACCCGACCGATTTTGGAGCAACTTAATTTTTGTTCAAATTTTCAAGATTGTCGAAAGCAATGTCGTTCGAGTACCCTACTCATAACAATGGGTCATATGGTTTTTTTTGCAAAAATTTCATCATCTTTATTCGAGTTTTTATTTTGTACCAGTTAATATATATGTATTTCCACACATTTGAGTCTAAACCCGACCAATTTTGGAGCAAGTTAATTTTTGTTTAAATTTTCAAGATTGTCGAAAGCAATTTAGTATGAGTACGCTGCTCACAACAATGGGTCATATGGATTTTTTTGCAAAAATTTGATCATCTTTAATCGAGTTTTTATTTTGTACACGTGATTATATATGTATTTCCACACATTTGAGTCTAAACCCGACCGATTTTGGAGCAACTTTCTTTTTGTTCAAATTTTGAAGATTGTCAAAAGCAATGTTGTATGAGTACGCTACTCATAGCAATGGGTAACATGGATTTTTTTTGCAAAAATTTCATCATCTTTAATCGAGTTTTAATTTTGTACACGTGATTATAAATGTATTTCCACACATTTGAGTCTAAACCCGACCGATTTTGGAGCAACTTAATTTTTGTTAAAATTTTGAAGATTGTCCAAAGCAATGTGGTATGAGTATGCTACTCAAAACAATGGGTCATATGGATTTTTTTGCAAAAATTTCATCATCTTTATTCGAGTTTTTATTTTGTACCAGTTAATATAAATGTATTTCCACACATTTGAGTCTAAACCCGACCGATTTTGGAGCAACTTAATTTTTGTTCAAATTTTGAAGATTGTCCAAAGCAATGTGGTATGAGTATGCTACTCATAACAATGGGTCATATGGTTTTTTTTGCAAAAATTTCATCATCTTTATTCGAGTTTTTATTTTGTACCAGTTAATATATATGTATTTCCACACATTTGAGTCTAAACCCGACCAATTTTGGAGCAAGTTAATTTTTGTTTAAATTTTCAAGATTGTCAAAAGCAATGTTGTATGAGTACGCTACTCATAACCATGGGTCATATGAATTTTTTTTGCAAAAATTGTATCATCTTTAATCGAGTTTTTATTTTGTACACGTGATTATATATGTATTTCCACACATTTGAGTCTAAACCCGACCGATTTTGGAGCAACTTACTTTTTGTTCAAATTTTGAAGATTGTCAAAAGCAATGTTGTATGAGTACGCTACTCATAGCAATGGTTAACATGGATTTTTTTTGCAAAAATTTCATCATCTTTAATCGAGTTTTAATTTTGTACACGTGATTATAAATGTATTTCCACACATTTGAGTCTAAACCCGACCGATTTTGGAGCAACTTAATTTTTGTTCAAATTTTGAAGATTGTCCAAAGCAATGTGGTATGAGTATGCTACTCAAAACAATGGGTCATATGGATTTTTTTGCAAAAATTTCATCATCTTTATTCGTGTTGTTATTTTGTACGCGCGAATATATTTGTATTTCCACATATTTGAGTCTAAACCCGACCGATTTTGGAGCAAGTTAATTTTTGTTCAAATTTTCAAGATTGTCGAAAGCAATTTAGTATGAGTGCGCTACTCAAAACAATGGGTCATATGGATTTTTTTGCAAAAATTTCATCATCTTTATTCGTGTTCTTATTTTGTACGCGCGAATATATTTGTATTTCCATATATTTGAGTCTAACCCCGACCGATTTTGGAGCAAGTTAATTTTTGTTCAAATTTTCAAGATTGTCGAAAGCAATTTAGTATGAGTGCGCTACTCATAACAATGGGTCATATGGATTTTTTTACAAAAATTTCATCATCTTTATTCGAGTTCTTATTTCGTACACGTAATATATATGTATTTCCACACATTTGAGTCTAAACCCGACCGATTTTGGAGCAAGTTAATTTTTGTTCAAATTTTCAAGATTGTCCAAAGCAATGTGGTATGAGTATGCTACTCATAACAATGTGTCATATGGTTTTTTTTGCAAAAATTTCATCACCTTTAATCGAGTTCTTATTTTGTATCCGTAAAAATATATGTATTTCCACATATTTGAGTCTAAACCCGACCGATTTTGGAGCAACTTAATTTTTGTTCAAATTTTCAAGATTGTCGAAAGCAATGTCGTACGAGTACGCTACTCATAACAATGGGTCATATGGATTTTTTTTTGCGAAAATTTCATCATCTTCAATCGAGTTTTTATTTTATACAGGTGATCATATGTATATGTATTTCCACACATTTGAGTCTAAACCCGACCGATTTTGGAGCAACTTAATTTTTGTTCAAATTTTTAAGATTGTCAAAAGCAATGTTGTATGAGTACGCTACTCATAGCCATGGGTGATATGAATTTTTTTGCAAAAATTTCATCATCTTTAATCGAGTTTTTATTTTGTACACGTGATTATATATGTATTTCCACACATTTGAGTCTAAACCCGACCGAGCTTGGAGCAACTTAATTTTTGTTCAAATTTTTAAGATTGTCAAGAGCAATGTTGTATGAGTACGCTACTCATAACCATGGGTCATATGGGTTTTTTTCAAAAATTTCATCAACTTTAATCGAGTTTTTATTTTGTACACGTGATTATATATGTTTTTCCCCACATTTGAGTCTAAACCCGACCGATTTTGGAGCAAATTAAGTTTTGTTCAAATCTTTAAGATTGTCAAAAGCAATGTTGTATGAGTACGCTACTCATAACCATGGGTCGTATGAATTTTTTTGCAAAAATTTCATCATCTTTAATCGAGTTTTTATTTTGTACACGTGATTATATATGTTTTTCCACACATTTGAGTCTAAACCCGACCGATTTTGGAGCAACTTAAGTTTTGTTCAAATCTTTAAGATTGTCAAAAGCAATGTTGTATGAGTACGCTACTCATAACCATGGGTCATATGAATTTTTTTGCAAAAATTTCATCATCTTTAATCGAGTTTTTATTTTGTACACGTGATTATATATGTTTTTCCACACATTTGAGTCTAAACCCGACCGATTTTGGAGCAACTTAATTTTTGTTCAAATTTTTAAGATTGTCAAAAGCAATGTTGTATGAGTACGCTACTCATAGCCATGGGTGATATGAATTTTTTTGCAAAAATTTCATCATCTTTAATCGAGTTTTTATTTTGTACACGTGATTATATATGTATTTCCACACATTTGAGTCTAAACCCGACCGAGCTTGGAGCAACTTAATTTTTGTTCAAATTTTTAAGATTGTCAAGAGCAATGTTGTATGAGTACGCTACTCATAACCATGGGTCATATGGGTTTTTTTCAAAAATTTCATCAACTTTAATCGAGTTTTTATTTTGTACACGTGATTATATATGTTTTTCCCCACATTTGAGTCTAAACCCGACCGATTTTGGAGCAACTTAAGTTTTGTTCAAATCTTTAAGATTGTCAAAAGCAATGTTGTATGAGTACGCTACTCATAACCATGGGTCATATGAATTTTTTTGCAAAAATTTCATCATCTTTAATCGAGTTTTTATTTTGTACACGTGATTATATATGTTTTTCCACACATTTGAGTCTAAACCCGACCGATTTTGGAGCAACTTAATTTTTGTTCAAATTTTTAAGATTGTCAAAAGCAATGTTGTATGAGTACGCTACTCATAGCCATGGGTGATATGAATTTTTTTGCAAAAATTTCATCATCTTTAATCGAGTTTTTATTTTGTACACGTGATTATATATGTATTTCCACACATTTGAGTCTAAACCCGACCGAGCTTGGAGCAACTTAATTTTTGTTCAAATTTTTAAGATTGTCAAGAGCAATGTTGTATGAGTACGCTACTCATAACCATGGGTCATATGGGTTTTTTTCAAAAATTTCATCAACTTTAATCGAGTTTTTATTTTGTACACATGATTATATATGTTTTTCCCCACATTTGAGTCTAAACCCGACCGATTTTGGAGCAAATTAAGTTTTGTTCAAATCTTTAAGATTGTCAAAAGCAATGTTGTATGAGTACGCTACTCATAACCATGGGTCGTATGAATTTTTTTGCAAAAATTTCATCATCTTTAATCGAGTTTTTATTTTGTACACGTGATTATATATGTTTTTCCACACATTTGAGTCTAAACCCGACCGATTTTGGAGCAACTTAAGTTTTGTTCAAATCTTTAAGATTGTCAAAAGCAATGTTGTATGATTACGCTACTCATAACCATGGGTCATATGAATTTTTTTGCAAAAATTTCATCATCTTTAATCGAGTTTTTATTTTGTACACGTGATTATATAAGTATTGCCACACATTTGAGTCTAAACCCGACCGATTTTAAAGCAACTTAATTTTTGTTCAAATTTTTAAGATTGTCAAAAGCAATGTTGTATGAGTACGCTACTCATAACAATGGGTCATATGGATTTTTTTTTGCGAAAATTTCATCATCTTCAATCGAGTTTTTATTTTGTACAGGTGATTATATATGTATTTCCACACATTTGAGTCTAAACCCGACCGATTTTGGAGCAACTTAATTTTTGTTCAAATTTTTAAGATTGTCAAAAGCAATGTTGTACGAGTACGCTACTCATAACCATGGGTGATATGAATTTTTTTGCAAAAATTTCATCATCTTTAATCGAGTTTTTATTTTGTACACGTGATTATATATGTGTTTCCACACATTTGAGTCTAAACC
This sequence comes from Philophylla caesio, assembly GCA_963971545.1. NCBI lineage: Eukaryota > Metazoa > Arthropoda > Insecta > Diptera > Tephritidae > Philophylla > Philophylla caesio. The sequence goes on from OZ020607.1 coordinate 83,091,582, forward strand.
CGACCGATTTTGGAGCAACTTAATTTTTGTTCAAATTTTTAAGATTGTCAAAAGCTATGTTGTATGAGTACGCTACTCATAACCATGGGTCATATGTATTTTTTTGCAAAAATTTCATCATCTTTAATCGAGTTTTTATTTTGTACACGTGATTATATATGTATTTCCACACATTTGAGTCTAAACCCGACCGATTTTGGAACAACTTAAATTTTGTTCAAATTTTTAAGATTGTCAAAAGCAATGTTGTATGAGTACGCTACTCATAACAATGGGTCATATGGATTTTTTTTTGCGAAAATTTCATCATCTTAAATCGAGTTTTTATTTTGTACAGGTGATCATATGTATATGTATTTCCACACATTTGAGTCTAAACCCGACCGATTTTGGAGCAACTTAATTTTTGTTCAAATTTTTAAGATTGTCAAAAGCAATGTTGTATGAGTACGCTACTCATAGCCATGGGTGATATGAATTTTTTTGCAAAAATTTCATCATCTTTAATCGAGTTTTTATTTTGTACACGTGATTATATATGTATTTCCACACATTTGAGTCTAAACCCGACCGAGCTTGGAGCAACTTAATTTTTGTTCAAATTTTTAAGATTGTCAAAAGCAATGTTGTATGAGTACGCTACTCATAACCATGGGTCATATGGGTTTTTTTCAAAAATTTCATCAACTTTAATCGAGTTTTTATTTTGGACAAGTGATTATATATGTATTTCCACACATTTCAGTCTAAACCCGACCGATTTTGGAGCAACTTGATTTTTGTTCAAATTTTGAAGATTGTCAAAAGCAATGTTGTATGAGTACGCTACTCATAACAATGCGTCATATGAATTTTTTTTGAAAAAATTTCATCACCTTTAATCGAGTTTTTATTTTCTAAACGTGAACAATGGGTCGTATGGATTTTTATTGCAAAAATTTCCACACATTTGAGTCTAAACCCGACCGATTTTGGAGCAACTTAATTTTTGTTCAAATTTTGAAGATTGTCAAAAGCAATGTTGTATGAGTATGCTACTCATAACAATGGGTCGTATGGATTTTTTTTGCAAAAATTTCATCAACTTTAATCGAGTTTTTATTTTGGACAAGTGATTATATATGTATTTCCACACATTTGAGTCTAAACCCGACCGATTTTGGAGCAACTTAATTTTTGTTCAAATCTTTTAGATTGCCAAAAGCAATGTTGTATGAGTACGCTACTCATAACAATGGGTCGTATGAATTTTTTTGCAAAAATTTCATCATCTTTAATCGAATTTTTATTTTGTACATGTGATTATGTATGTATTTCCACACATTTGAATCAAAACCCGACCGATTTTGGAGCAACTTAATTTTCGTTCAAATTTTGAAGATTGTCAAAAGCAATGTTGTATGAGTACGCTACTCATAACCATGGGTCGTATGAATTTTTTTGCAAAAATTTCATCATCTTTAATCGAGTTTTTATTTTGTACACGTAATTATATATGTATTTCCACACATTTGCGTCTAAACCCGACCGATTTTGGAGCAACTTAATTTTTGTTCAAATTTTGAAGATTGTCAAAAGCAATGTTGTATGAGAGTACGCTACTCATAACCATGGGTCGTATGAATTTTTTTGCAAAAATTTCATCATCTTTAATCGAGTTTTTATTTTGTACACGTGATTATATATGTATTTCCACACATTTGAATCAAAACCCGACCGATTTTGGAGCAACATAATTTTTGTTCAAATTTTTAAGATTGTCAAAAGCAATGTTGTATGAGTACGCTACTCATAACAATGCGTCATATGGATTTTTTTTGCAAATATTTCATCATCTTCAATCGAGTTTTTATTTTGTACACGTGATTATATATGTATTTCCACACATTTGTGTTTAAAAATGACCGATTTTGGAGCAACTTAATTTTTGTTAAAATTTTTAAGATTGTCAAAAGCAATGTTGTATGAGCACGCTACTCATAACAATGCGTCATATGATTTTTTTTTGCAAAAATTTCATCATCTTTAATCGAGTTTTTATTTTGTACACGTGATTATATACGTATTTCCACACATTTGATTCTAAACCCGACCGATTTTGGAGCAACTTAATTTCTGTTAAAATTTTGACGAATGTTAAAAGCAATGTTGTATGAGTACGCTACTCATAACAATGGGTCATATGAATTTTTTTTGCAAAAATTTGATCATCTTTAATCGAATTTTTATTTTGTACACGTGATTATATACGTATTTCCACACATTTGAGTCTAAACCCGACCGATTTTGGCGCAACTTAATTTTTGTTCAAATTTTGAAGATTGTCAAAAGCAATGTTGTATGAGTACGCTACTCATAACAATGCGTCATATGGATTTTTTTTGCAAATATTTCATCATCTTCAATCGAGTTTTTATTTTGTACACGTGATTATATATGTATTTCCACACATTTGTGTTTAAAAACGACCGATTTTGGAGCAACTTAATTTTTGTTCAAATTTTTAAGATTGTCAAAAGCAATTTTGTATGAGCACGCTACTCAAACCAATGCGCCATATGATTTTTTTTTGCAAAAATTTCATCATCTTTAATCGAGTTTTTATTTTGTACACGTGATTATATATGTATTTCCACACATTTGAGTCTAAACCCGACCGATTTTGAAGCAACTTAATTTTTGTTCAAATTTTGAAGATTGCCAAAAGCAATGTTGTATGAGTACGCTACTCATAACCATGGGTCATATGAATTTTTTGCAAAAATTTCATCATCTTTAATCGAGTTTTTATTTTGTACACGTGATTATATATGTTTTTCCACACATTTGAGTCTAAACCCGACCGATTTTGGAGCAACTTAATTTTTGTTCAAATCTTTTAGATTGTCAAAAGCAATGTTGTATGAGTACGCTACTCATAACAATGGGTCGTATGAATTTTTTTGCAAAAATTTCATTATCTTTAATCGAATTTTTATTTTGTACACGTGATTATGTATGTATTTCCACACATTTGAATCAAAACCCGACCGATTTTGGAGCAACTTAATTTTTGTTCAAATTTTGAAGATTGTCAAAAGCAATGTTGTATGAGTACGCTACTCATAACCATGGGTCGTATGAATTTTTTTGCAAAAATTTCATCATCTTTAATCGAGTTTTTGTTTTGTACACGTAATTATATATGTATTTCCACACATTTGAGTCTAAACCCGACCGATTTTGGAGCAACTTAATTTTTGTTCAAATTTTGAAGATTGTCAAAAGCAATGTTGTATGAGAGTACGCTACTCATAACCATGGGTCGTATGAATTTTTTTGCAAAAATTTCATCATCTTTAATCGAGTTTTTATTTTGTACACGTGATTATATATGTATTTCCACACATTTGAATCAAAACCCGACCGATTTTGGAGCAACATAATTTTTGTTCAAATTTTTAAGATTGTCAAAAGCAATGTTGTATGAGTACGCTACTCATAACCATGGGTCATATGAATTTTTTTGCAAAAATTTTATCATCTTTAATCGAGTTTTTATTTTGTACACGTGATTATATATGTTTTTCCACACATTTGAGTCTAAACCCGACCGATTTTGGAGCAACTTAAGTTTTGTTCAAATCTTTAAGATTGTCAAAAGCAATGTTGTATGAGTACGCTACTCATAACCATGGGTCATATGAATTTTTTTTGCAAAATTTTGATCATCTTTAATCGAATTTTTATTTTGTACACGTGATTATATACGTATTTCCACACATTTGATTCTAAACCCGACCGATTTTGGAGCAACTTAATTTCTGTTAAAATTTTGACGAATGTTAAAAGCAATGTTGTATGAGTACGCTACTCATAACAATGGGTCATATGAATTTTTTTTGCAAAAATTTGATCATCTTTAATCGAATTTTTATTTTGTACACGTGATTATATACGTATTTCCACACATTTGATTCTAAACCCGACCGATTTTGGAGCAACTTAATTTTTGTTCAAATTTTGAAGATTGTCAAAAGCAATGTTGTATGAGTACGCTACTCATAACCATGGGTCGTATGAATTTTTTTGCAAAAATTTCATCATCTTTAATCGAGTTTTTATTTTGTACACGTAATTATATATGTATTTCCACACATTTGAGTCTAAACCCGACCGATTTTGGAGCAACTTAATTTTTGTTCAAATTTTGACGAATGTTAAAAGCAATGTTGTATGAGTACGCTACTCATAACCATGGGTCATATGAATTTTTTTTGCAAAAATTTGATCATCTTTAATCGAATTTTTATTTTGTACACGTGATTATATACGTATTTCCACACATTTGATTCTAAACCCGACCGATTTTGGAGCAACTTAATTTTTGTTCAAATTTTGAAGATTGTCAAAAGCAATGTTGTATGAGTACGCTACTCATAACCATGGGTCATATGTATTTTTTTGCAAAAATTTCATCATCTTTAATCGAGTTTTTATTTTGTACACGTGGTTATATATGTATTTCCACACATTTGAGTCTAACCCGACCGATTTTGGAACAACTTAAATTTTGTTCAAATTTTTAAGATTGTCAAAAGCAATGTTGTATGAGTACGCTACTCATAACAATGGGTCATATGGATTTTTTTTTGCGAAAATTTCATCATCTTCAATCGAGTTTTTATTTTGTACAGGTGATCATATGTATATGTATTTCCACACATTTGAGTCTAAACCCGACCGATTTTGGAGCAACTTAATTATTGTTCAAATTTTTAAGATTGTCAAAAGCAATGTTGTATGAGCACGGTACTCATAACAATGCGTCATATGAATTTTTTTTGCAAAAATATATGTATTTCCACACATTTGAGTCTAAACCCGACCGATTTTGGAGTAACTTAATTTCTGTTCAAATTTTGAAGATTGTCAAAAGCAATGTTGTATGAGTACGCTACTCATAACCATGGGTCATATGAATTTTTTTGCAAAAATTTCATCATCTTTAATCGAGTTTTTATATTGTACACGTGATTATATATGTTTTTCCACACATTTGAGTCTAAACCCGACCGATTTTGGAGCAACTTAAGTTTTGTTCAAATCTTTAAGATTGTCAAAAGCAATGTTGTATGAGTACGCTACTCATAACCATGGGTCATATGAATTTTTTTGCAAAAATTTCATCATCTTTAATCGAGTTTTTATTTTGTACACGTGATTATATATGTTTTTCCACACATTTGAGTCTAAACCCGACCGATTTTGGAGCAACTTAAGTTTTGTTCAAATCTTTAAGATTGTCAAAAGCAATGTTGTATGAGTACGCTACTCATAACCATGGGTCATATGAATTTTTTTGCAAAAATTTCATCATCTTTTATCGAGTTTTTATTTTGTACACGTGATTATATATGTTTTTCCACACATTTGAGTCTAAACCCGACCGATTTTGGAGCAACTTAAGTTTTGTTCAAATCTTTAAGATTGTCAAAAGCAATGTTGTATGAGTACGTTACTCATAACCATGGGTCATATGAATTTTTTTGCAAAAATTTCATCATCTTTAATCGAGTTTTTATTTTGTACACGTGATTATATATGTATTTCCACACATTTGAGTCCAAACCCGACCGATTTTGGAGCAACTTACTTTTTGTTCAAATTTTGAAGATTGTCAAAAGCAATGTTGTATGAGTACGCTACTCATAACCATGGGTCATATGAATTTTTTTGCAAAAATTTCATCATCTTTAATCGAGTTTTTATTTTGTACACGTGATTATATATGTTTTTCCACACATTTGAGTCTAAACCCGACCGATTTTGGAGCAACTTAAGTTTTGTTCAAATCTTTAAGATTGTCAAAAGCAATGTTGTATGAGTACGCTACTCATAACCATGGGTCATATGAATTTTTTTGCAAAAATTTCATCATCTTTAATCGATTTTTTATTTTGTACACGTGATTATATATGTATTTCCACACATTTGTGTCTAAACCCGACCGATTTTGGAGCAACTAAATTTGGTCAAATTTTGAAGATTTTCAAAAGCAGTGTTGTCTGAGTACGCTTTTCATAACAATGGGTCATATGGATTTTTTTTGCAAAATTTCATCATCTTTAATCGTGTTTTTATTTTGTACACGTGATTATATATGTATTTCCACACATTTGAGTTTAAACCCGACCGATTTTGGAGTAACTTAATTTTTGTTAAAATTTTTAAGATTGTCAAAAGCAATGTGGTATGAGTACGCTACTCATAACCATGGGTCATATGAATTTTTTTTGCAAAAATTTCATCATCTTTAATCGAGTTTTTATTTTGTACACGTAATTATATATGTATTTCCACACATTTGAGTCTAAACCCGACCGATTTTGGAGCAACTTAATTTTTGTTCAATTTTTGAAGATTGTCAAAAGCAATGTTGTATGAGTACGCTACTCATAACCATGGGTCATATGAATTTTTTTTGCAAAAATTTGATCATCTTTAATCGAATTTTTATTTTGTACACGTGATTATAAACGTATTTCCACACATTTGATTCTAAACCCGACCGATTTTGGAGCAACTTAATTTTTGTTCAAATTTTGAAGATTGTCAAAAGCAATGTTGTATGAGTACGCTACTCATAACCATGGGTCATATGTATTTTTTTGCAAAAATTTCATCATCTTTAATCGAGTTTTTATTTTGTACACGTGATTATATATGTATTTCCACACATTTGAGTCTAAACCCGACCGATTTTGGAACAACTTAAATTTTGTTCAAATTTTTAAGATTGTCAAAAGCAATGTTGTATGAGTACGCTACTCATAACAATGGGTCATATGGATTTTTTTTTGCGAAAATTTCATCATCTTCAATCGAGTTTTTATTTTGTACAGGTGATCATATGTATATGTATTTCCACACATTTGAGTCTAAACCCGACCGATTTTGGAGCAACTTAATTATTGTTCAAATTTTTAAGATTGTCAAAAGCAATGTTGTATGAGCACGGTACTCATAACAATGCGTCATATGAATTTTTTTTGCAAAAATTTCATCATCTTTAATCGAGTTTTTATTTTGTACACGTCATTATATATGTATTTCCACACATTTGAGTCTAAACCCGTCCGATTTTGGAGTAACTTAATTTCTGTTCAAATTTTGAAGATTGTCAAAAGCAATGTTGTATGAGTACGCTACTCATAACCATGGGTCATATGAATTTTTTTGCAAAAATTTCATCATCTTTAATCGAGTTGTTATATTGTACACGTGATTATATATGTTTTTCCACACATTTGAGTCTAAACCCGACCGATTTTGGAGCAACTTAAGTTTTGTTCAAATCTTTAAGATTGTCAAAAGCAATGTTGTATGAGTACGCTACTCATAACCATGGGTCATATGAATTTTTTTTGCAAAAATTTGATCATCTTTAATCGAATTTTTATTTTGTACACGTGATTATAAACGTATTTCCACACATTTGATTCTAAACCCGACCGATTTTGGAGCAACTTAATTTTTGTTCAAATTTTGAAGATTGTCAAAAGCAATGTTGTATGAGTACGCTACTCATAACCATGGGTCATATGTATTTTTTTGCAAAAATTTCATCATCTTTAATCGAGTTTTTATTTTGTACACGTGATTATATATGTATTTCCACACATTTGAGTCTAAACCCGACCGATTGTGGAACAACTTAAATTTTGTTCAAATTTTTAAGATTGTCAAAAGCAATGTTGTATGAGTACGCTACTCATAACAATGGGTCATATGGATTTTTTTTTGCGAAAATTTCATCATCTTCAATCGAGTTTTTATTTTGTACAGGTGATCATATGTATATGTATTTCCACACATTTGAGTCTAAACCCGACCGATTTTGGAGCAACTTAATTATTGTTCAAATTTTTAAGATTGTCAAAAGCAATGTTGTATGAGGACGGTACTCATAACAATGCGTCATATGAATTTTTTTTGCAAAAATTTCATCATCTTTAATCGAGTTTTTATTTTGTACACGTCATTATATATGTATTTCCACACATTTGAGTCTAAACCCGTCCGATTTTGGAGTAACTTAATTTCTGTTCAAATTTTGAAGATTGTCAAAAGCAATGTTGTATGAGTACGCTACTCATAACCATGGGTCATATGAATTTTTTTGCAAAAATTTCATCATCTTTAATCGAGTTGTTATATTGTACACGTGATTATATATGTTTTTCCACACATTTGAGTCTAAACCCGACCGATTTTGGAGCAACTTAAGTTTTGTTCAAATCTTTAAGATTGTCAAAAGCAATGTTGTATGAGTACGCTACTCATAACCATGGGTCATATGAATTTTTTTGCAAAAATTTCATCATCTTTAATCGAGTTTTTATTTTGTACACGTGATTATATATGTTTTTCCACACATTTGAGTCTAAACCCGACCGATTTTGGAGCAACTTAAGTTTTGTTCAAATCTTTAAGATTGTCAAAAGCAATGTTGTATGAGTACGCTACTCATAACCATGGGTCATATGAATTTTTTTGCAAAAATTTCATCATCTTTAATCGATTTTTTATTTTGTACACGTGATTATATATGTATTTCCACACATTTGTGTCTAAACCCGACCGATTTTGGAGCAACTAAATTTGGTCAATTTTTGAAGATTTTCAAAAGCAGTGTTGTCTGAGTACGCTTTTCATAACAATGGGTCATATGGATTTTTTTTGCAAAATTTCATCATCTTTAATCGTGTTTTTATTTTGTACACGTGATTATATATGTTTTTCCACACATTTGAGTCTAAACCCGACCGATTTTGGAGCAACTTAAGTTTTGTTCAAATCTTTAAGATTGTCAAAAGCAATGTTGTATGAGTACGCTACTCATAACCATGGGTCATATGAATTTTTTTGCAAAAATTTCATCATCTTTAATCGAGTTTTTATTTTGTACACGTGATTATATATGTTTTTCCACACATTTGAGTCTAAACCCGACCGATTTTGGAGCAACTTAAGTTTTGTTCAAATCTTTAAGATTGTCAAAAGCAATGTTGTATGAGTACGCTACTCATAACCATGGGTCATATGAATTTTTTTGCAAAAATTTCATCATCTTTTATCGAGTTTTTATTTTGTACACGTGATTATATATGTTTTTCCACACATTTGAGTCTAAACCCGACCGATTTTGGAGCAACTTAAGTTTTGTTCAAATCTTTAAGATTGTCAAAAGCAATGTTGTATGAGTACGCTACTCATAACCATGGGTCATATGAATTTTTTTGCAAAAATTTCATCATCTTTAATCGAGTTTTTATTTTGTACACGTGATTATATATGTATTTCCACACATTTGAGTCCAAACCCGACCGATTTTGGAGCAACTTACTTTTTGTTCAAATTTTGAAGATTGTCAAAAGCAATGTTGTATGAGTACGCTACTCATAACCATGGGTCATATGAATTTTTTTGCAAAAATTTCATCATCTTTAATCGAGTTTTTATTTTGTACACGTGATTATATATGTTTTTCCACACATTTGAGTCTAAACCCGACCGATTTTGGAGCAACTTAAGTTTTGTTCAAATCTTTAAGATTGTCAAAAGCAATGTTGTATGAGTACGCTACTCATAACCATGGGTCATATGAATTTTTTTGCAAAAATTTCATCATCTTTAATCGATTTTTTATTTTGTACACGTGATTATATATGTATTTCCACACATTTGTGTCTAAACCCGACCGATTTTGGAGCAACTAAATTTGGTCAAATTTTGAAGATTTTCAAAAGCAGTGTTGTCTGAGTACGCTTTTCATAACAATGGGTCATATGGATTTTTTTTGCAAAATTTCATCATCTTTAATCGTGTTTTTATTTTGTACACGTGATTATATATGTATTTCCACACATTTGAGTTTAAACCCGACCGATTTTGGAGTAACTTAATTTTTGTTAAAATTTTTAAGATTGTCAAAAGCAATGTGGTATGAGTACGCTACTCATAACCATGGGTCATATGAATTTTTTTGCAAAAATTTCATCATCTTTAATCGAGTTTTTATTTTGTACACGTAATTATATATGTATTTCCACACATTTGAGTCTAAACCCGACCGATTTTGGAGCAACTTAATTTTTGTTCAATTTTTGAAGATTGTCAAAAGCAATGTTGTATGAGTACGCTACTCATAACCATGGGTCATATGAATTTTTTTTGCAAAAATTTGATCATCTTTAATCGAATTTTTATTTTGTACACGTGATTATAAACGTATTTCCACACATTTGATTCTAAACCCGACCGATTTTGGAGCAACTTAATTTTTGTTCAAATTTTGAAGATTGTCAAAAGCAATGTTGTATGAGTACGCTACTCATAACCATGGGTCATATGTATTTTTTTGCAAAAATTTCATCATCTTTAATCGAGTTTTTATTTTGTACACGTGATTATATATGTATTTCCACACATTTGAGTCTAAACCCGACCGATTTTGGAACAACTTAAATTTTGTTCAAATTTTTAAGATTGTCAAAAGCAATGTTGTATGAGTACGCTACTCATAACAATGGGTCATATGGATTTTTTTTTGCGAAAATTTCATCATCTTCAATCGAGTTTTTATTTTGTACAGGTGATCATATGTATATGTATTTCCACACATTTGAGTCTAAACCCGTCCGATTTTGGAGTAACTTAATTTCTGTTCAAATTTTGAAGATTGTCAAAAGCAATGTTGTATGAGTACGCTACTCATAACCATGGGTCATATGAATTTTTTTGCAAAAATTTCATCATCTTTAATCGAGTTGTTATATTGTACACGTGATTATATATGTTTTTCCACACATTTGAGTCTAAACCCGACCGATTTTGGAGCAACTTAAGTTTTGTTCAAATCTTTAAGATTGTCAAAAGCAATGTTGTATGAGTACGCTACTCATAACCATGGGTCATATGAATTTTTTTTGCAAAAATTTGATCATCTTTAATCGAATTTTTATTTTGTACACGTGATTATAAACGTATTTCCACACATTTGATTCTAAACCCGACCGATTTTGGAGCAACTTAATTTTTGTTCAAATTTTGAAGATTGTCAAAAGCAATGTTGTATGAGTACGCTACTCATAACCATGGGTCATATGTATTTTTTTGCAAAAATTTCATCATCTTTAATCGAGTTTTTATTTTGTACACGTGATTATATATGTATTTCCACACATTTGAGTCTAAACCCGACCGATTTTGGAACAACTTAAATTTTGTTCAAATTTTTAAGATTGTCAAAAGCAATGTTGTATGAGTACGCTACTCATAACAATGGGTCATATGGATTTTTTTTTGCGAAAATTTCATCATCTTCAATCGAGTTTTTATTTTGTACAGGTGATCATATGTATATGTATTTCCACACATTTGAGTCTAAACCCGACCGATTTTGGAGCAACTTAATTATTGTTCAAATTTTTAAGATTGTCAAAAGCAATGTTGTATGAGCACGGTACTCATAACAATGCGTCATATGAATTTTTTTTGCAAAAATTTCATCATCTTTAATCGAGTTTTTATTTTGTACACGTCATTATATATGTATTTCCACACATTTGAGTCTAAACCCGTCCGATTTTGGAGTAACTTAATTTCTGTTCAAATTTTGAAGATTGTCAAAAGCAATGTTGTATGAGTACGCTACTCATAACCATGGGTCATATGAATTTTTTTGCAAAAATTTC